>JAVIAB010000107.1:44356167-44793667 GCA_032433765.1 Megaustenia siamemsis | reverse complement strand
GTATGTAGTAAGTAAAGAGCTCCGTCACGCCAAGTGGCGTATAGGGAATATGATGTTAATGACCATACATTTTACAGACCTGCAGCACATGACTTTTGGGGTAATGTGTTCGGTATTACGCCCGTGCCGCTTTACTTTCCCAGAAAAAAAATTCGGTACCCATTAAAGGCTGGGTGAAGCCGGAGGCCGTCGGTTGGATCGTACCCTACCTCTTGTCCTTTGTAGTCCAGTTCACTAACCACTGAGCTATCGCGGCTCCCAAAACACTAAGGAATACTCGAAAAATTGACAGAGCATGAGAACAATCTAAAAACAAAATGCGATAAACGACTTTTCACTCTAAACAGTAAAAGACAACTGAGACAAATAAAGAACGTGAGAAAGCATAAATATGCCCTACACGCTAATTTGTTCGTTTATCTATTTTGTGATAAATTATATTGTAAATAATCAACTACACATTAAAACGAGCACAGTTGAAATTGTTGAAAACTGAAAATCGTCCATACATTACTACGAAATTGATACATTATTCAGATTCATTGAAATGTCCAAATTTGCAACATTAAATTGTAAAATAATACACAACACAGTAAATTAATGAACAAAAACCAGCCATGTTCAATGACACGAAATCTAACAGCACAAGCATCCAACACACTTGTAGAATTATTACTGGCAATTACTCATGGACGGCAAACTCTCGCGTTTTCCTGGAATTCCAGGGATTTCCCAAAGGACATTGAGTTGTCTGCCGCGGAATTCTTCAGGGATCGAATATTTTAAAAGCTTGTAATTCTAGATCAATCAAAAATTCTCTTGGGAACTAGGGGCAAATTGCCCCGATCTAATATGGGGCCCTGTACAATGCATAGACATTAATATAATACATTAGTCTCGCTTGCGTTGTGTAATATTCCCTAAATGTTGAAAATGCAATGTAAGGAAAAAAATAGTTGTTCTGCTGTTAGAGAGTTCTCTTTGGCATTGCTCTGTGTCATCATCATGTGCCGTGCTTGCTGCAGTGGCGTAACGCCAGAGGCGGCTGACCTGTACACAAAATTCGTAAAATAATTAAAAAAGAATACTTATAATGCAGACAGAAATAGCAGATTCATCATCATGTGCCATACCGGTTGGCGTAGGCGATCATGTCCTTCCACAATCTTCTATTTACAGTGCATCGTATCATTTCTATTGTTCACTGTTTTCCATGCCATGACACCAAGCTATCCAGTATTTTCTCTCTTTGTCGTCCGCAATCGCTCTTTCCTTTTATTTTGCCAGTTGTAACCAAGTATGCCAACTTTCCTCTTCTCATGGTGTGCCTGAAAAATGTTGATTGTTTCTTTCTGATGTTTTTTTTTTTAGGAGCTGCTTTTTTGTGTTGGCCTCTTTGAGAACTTCCTCATTGGTCTTTTTAGCTGTCCGGGGAACTTTCAAGATTCTTCTGAGAAATCCCATCTATTAAGTTGTGATTTCTCATGATTAGTCTAGGCAATACTAGAAGGTAGTTTGCCATTCCTTTCCTTCTTGACAGTGACTGTACTAGTCGGAGATAGCAGCCATTGTCTCTATACATGAGATCCTCTGCCTGCCATCACGGAGTGGGGACCATAACTGGCACTGCTTGTCGACTGCTCCCACAACACCATCCACCACCTGCTCCAATGGCTTCACATAACCCTGATAGGGGGGCTAAACGGGAGCTCCACCTTGCCCAGGGGTGTCCCGAAGACTAGCGGAGGAAAGGATACGTCTTACTCTTCCTTTGGTAGAGCAGAACTCCACCTCGCTAACCGCAATAGCAGATTAAGGGTGCAATACTCGCCTTACTCCGGTCGCTGGTAATCCGTGATATTTGCCTTGCAATGGCATCCCAAGTCACTGGCCTGCTGGCACATGTAATCATGTCACGCTACAATTTTTAATTTCAGCTGATGTTTAACAGTTGCTCTTTTGTTAAGTTATTATCAAATCATTGGGGACTGGTTGGTCTCGAGGCAAGACGCCGGTCTCGAGATATAGAAGTTGTGAGTTCAAATGTCGGTTGCACAATTTTGTATTTTTATTTTTGTTATTTCTCTCTGCGGCAACCACCTCTGATCTCAACAGCAGAGGCACGGTTTGAAACGTCAATTACTCATCGCTGGGAATAAAAAAAACATGAGTACTTTAGAAGACGGTGTTATATGCCCTGTGCGGAGAGGGACCCATGCGCACACAGCTGCCAATGAAAAAATGATTAACACGCAAAATTTAGTTCCTGGTCTCTAGGGACTTTTTTAAAAAAAAAAAAAAAAAAAAAAGTAAAGAGCCCCCGTCACACCAAGTGGCGTATAGGGAATATGGTGTTAGTGACCATATATTTTACAGACCTTCAGCACATGATTTTTGGGGTAATGTGGTCGGTATTACGCCCGTGCCGCTTTACTTTCCCATAAAAAACCCGCTACCCATTTAAGGCTGGGTGAACCCGGATGCCGTTAGTTGGGATCGAACCCTACCCCTTGTCCTTTGTAGTCCAGTTTACTAACCATTGAGCTATTGCGGCTCCCCTCTAGGGACGTTGTCAGAGGTGAAAGCTGCGAATGTATTTTTAAAATCAACTCTCTCTCTCTCTTTCTCTCTCTCTCTTTCTCTCTCTCTCTCTCTCTCTCTCTCTCTCTCTCTCTCTCTCTCTCTCTGCTTACCTCTGTCTCTTATTCCATAAATGTTTCCAGTTGTCACAAAATAGTCCAGCGTTTCTCAAGTTATAATTCGCAAAAAAATATGTTTTCTTTCAGCTGATTCTGCACACAACAAACGGACTTGAAGTTGGCATAAGTTGCACTGTAGCATTGTAGTTTATAGCGAAGTTACCATTATTCATTTATTTATTTATTTTGCGCATATGACGTCAGCTTCGTTTTCGCGCCAGGACACGCGGGATGTAAGGGGTAACGAGTGTGCTAGTTTCACTTGCCAGTTTGGCTGATGTTTAGTGAGGAAGGGCAATGGGCTATTCTGCTGACATGCTGAATGCCCTCAAGGACGGGGAGCGGAAAAACGTCTCAAAAATGACATTGAATTCGCAGCCATAAACAGACTCCACTAATACCATGTCAAGTCGGGAGACGGGAGCACAGAGGAGGAACCCAGAAACGATTTGTCAACCAACACAAATTTGACCAAAAAATCCAATATCACCGGATACAAAACAACAATTTGGTAAAAAATAAATATATCAAATATCAACGGATACAAAGCCAAAATTTGTACAAAAAACACGCACACACAAAAAAATCAAACATCATTAAATACAAAACCGCATTTTGGTAAAATGGTTATGGAAAGCCCCGGTATCACTGCAAACGAATTAAAATCCATAAATTCTCAACTGCCCGTGCCAGTGGAATCATCCGAATTATTATCTCACCTCCAAAACAAAGAAAGGTAGCTGTAGTCCCCATCATAACAGTGTCAGCACACGCCAAAAGACATTAGGCGAAACCGCACAGAAATGACACAGCCATCTGTTCTCCGTCATACGATATCGTCATTCATCGTAAACAATCGGAATATCCCAACACGACCAAAACGGATGAAACGGACAGCTCACGATTTTGGTAAAATTTCAGAGATCATAAAGATCATAAATAAAACAAATACTCAAAACCCACAAGTGGATATCAACATTGAAGGAATAGACCTGGAGACAGTTCAGAACTACAACTACTATAGTCAGTGATGGAAAATGTGAAACAAAAGAATAGGAATGGCAAAAAGTAATTTCAATGCCATGAAAAATTTACTAACATCAAAACAAATAACAGCAGGGCTGAAACTAAGAATAGCAAAATGTTACATCTTCTCAATATTCCTGTATGGTGCAGAAACATGGACATTAGACAAGAAAAGAGAACAGAAAATTGAAGCCTTTGAAATGTGGATCTATAGAAGAATAGGTAGAATTGGATGGAAAGAAAAGAAAACAAACGAGGAAGTTTTAAAACAACTAAAAATGAAAAGAGAACTACTAAACACAATTAGAACAAGACAAATTAAATTTTTAGGTCATGTTAACAGACACAACAGCCTAATAAAAGTAATATTGGAAGGGAAAATACAAGGTAAAAGAGGCAGAGGCAGACCAAGACAAACATGGACGAGTAACATCAAAAGATGGACAAGTCAGCCTATGACAATCTGCACCATCAAAGCAAGAGACAGAGTGGAATGGCGCTCCATGGTAGCCAACCTTCGATGCGGAGACGACACTCAATGAATGGATGTGACAGCCATGGCTCAATTCTCTGTGTACATCCGTGCTAGTCGTAGCTCATATCTTAGTGGGAGTATGTGATAGCCATGGCTGATATCTTGGTAGGTGTATGTGCTGGCAATGGCTCATATTTTGGTGTGTGTCTGAGCTGGCCAAGGTTCATATCTTGGTGTATTTCCGTGCTAGCCATGGCTCATATCTTAATGTGTTTCAGTGCTAGTCATGGTTCATATCTTGGTGTGTTTCCGTGAAGCTATGGCTCATATCTTAATGTGTTTCTGTGCTAGCCATGGCTCATATCTTAGCTTGTGTGTGTGTGTGCTAGCCATGGCTCATATCTTGGTGTGTGTCATGTTAGTCATATCTCATATCTTGGTGTGTGTCCGTGTTAATCATGTCTCATATCTTTGTGTGTGTCTGTGTTTAGTCATATATCATATCTTAGTGTGCATCTGTGTTAGTCATGTGTCATATCTTTGTGCGTGCATGTCTGTGTTAGTCACATCTCATACCTTTGTGTGTGCATGTCAATGTTAGTCATGTCTCATATATTTGTGTGTATGTCCATGCTAGTTACATCTCATATCTTAATGTGTCTGCCTATATTAGTCATGTCTCATATCTTTGTGTGTTTGTGTTTAGTCGTATCTTATATCTTTGTGTGCGCGTGTCTATGTTAGTTTATCTTCTATCTTTGTGAGTGCATGACAGTTTAGTCATATCTCATATCTTAGTGTGTGTGTCTGTGTTAGTCATATCTCATATTGTAGAGTGTGTCTGTGTTAGTCACATCTCATATCTTAGTGTGTGTGTCTGTGTTAGTCATATCTCATATCTTGGTGTGTGTCAGTGTTAATTATGCCTCATATCGTCGTGTGCATGTCAGTGTTAGTCACATCTCATATCTTTGTGTGTGCATGTCTGTGTTAGTCACCTCTAGTGATTCGGGCAGATGGTGCTCGTAAACCTGGGAGGGCCGACCATCTAAGGGCAGAAACCCCCTACAGAAAAGACAATCTGCTGCCTTGCAGGAAGATTGGGGACAATCAAAGGCTAAGGAAAGCAAACCTGAATAAAATGCTGGCTGAAATCGGATGCACTGGGCCACTGGCGCAGAACACAGTGCAACGTTTTAACAGGTATTCAATCAGAGTGGATCTAACAGACTCTAATTATGATGTTCTGTCTGTGGGGTCCATCAATTCACTTAAACAGACACCTGTCTTCATGTGAGAGTCTGAAATCCTACTCTATTGAGTCTTGATCGCAGAGAGAGAGAGAGAGAGAGAGAGAGAGATTTCAAGCAAAGTATGCCATACAAAAATATAGACCAACTCAATAGCAAGGCTTACGCGCGAGAAGTGACATCTCCAACGAGAATGCAATTAATTGACTGACATTTGCCAGCCAAACATTTCCTCGTTTTGTTTCGATGCTGGCTCGCGGATAAAATCATACATTTTTAATTAATCATCATCGTGTGCCGTTATTTATTTATTATTGTTTTGTTGGTGACGTTTACGGTGGATTCCTTTCACGACCAACTAAAAATGAGAGGACAGGAGAATAGAAAGGGAGAGAGGGTGGAGAGGATGGAAGATAGGGATGTAGAGTGAATTAGTGAATGAGAGAAGATTGGAGAAGATTGTGAGAGATAGGCGTATATATATATATATATATATATATATATATATATATATATATATAGAGAGAGAGAGAGAGAGAGAGAGAGAGAGAGGAAGAGAGGGAAATAGGAGAGAGTGGATAAATGAGAGAAAGGAAGAAAAAGAAAGTACATGAATGAGAAGGGGAGGGTACATTGTGTCCCGCTTGCTTCGAAACCTGACAATTTTCCAATAATTATTTTCCTGTTTGGACACAAATGGGGGTATTATCTGGCGTATGCTATAATGACGTCACTTTTCTAACATTATAAAGCAGGTCAGCTTCACATTCTTGACAATGTCTTCATTAGTGGAAACACTATTGAAGAAATATTGGGTTCTGTAGCAAGTGGGACACCCTTTCACGTGTGTATATATATGAGAGAGAGAGAGAGAGAGAGAGAGAGAGAGAGAGAGAGAGAGAGAGAGAGAGTAAGAAGGTTTGAGATGTAAGTAAGGATATATATTTACACAGAAAAGTAAAGTAGAATGTCAGATGGCATACATACAGATAGGCAGACAGGCAGGCAGGCAGACATGTAGGCGGGCAGGCAGACGGACGGACATGCAAGCAGACAGGCAGGCAAACAGACAGGTAGGCGGGCAGGCAGACAGGCAGACGGACAGGCAGACGGACAGACAGGCAGGCAAGCAGACAGGCAGGCAGACAGACAGGCAGGCAGATGGACAGGCAGACGGACAGGCAGGCAGACAGACAGGCAGGCAGGCAGACAGACAGACAGACAAAAACGAAGTGAAAAATCCCAGAAAACCCAAGTCAATAGTGACGTCATCTGCTGTGCGAGCTATTTTTTCAGCTGACGTCATTCTACATACAACCCACAGCCAACTATGTTTACATCCCACCCCTGCTCGCAATGCTACAAACGTCACAAAACGAGTAATTCCTTTCTGCCCGTTGGGACAAATCAGAATCTAAAGGAATTTATTCTAATCTATTGAAAAGGCCAATCAATTCTAAAAAATCTGGCAGCTAAGATCTACAATGAGAAAAGTTCAAAGTGAAGCTATACAAATCTTTACAAAATATATATGCAGTGAAACAAAAATTGCACAAAAACATCACAAAGACGATGCTATTTTTTACATCGTCAGGCTGCATGCCTTTTGCAGAACGTTGCATTCACCACAGTCCGCCTGAAAGAATCTATGTCTCTAGTCAGATCTCCCACAGAACGTGACATTCACCGCAGACTGTCTGAAAGAATATCTCTCTCTGGCCAGATCTTCTACAGAACTTTGCATTCACCACAGCCCGCCTGAAAGAATATATATCTCTGGCCAGATCTCCTAAAGAACGTTGTACTCACCACAGACCGTCTGAAAGAACCTCTGTCTCTATCCAGATCTCCTAAAGAACGTTGTACTCACCACAGAAAGAACCTCTGTCTCTATCCAGATCTCCTAAAGAACGTTGTACTCACCACAGACCGTCTGAAAGAACCTCTGTCTCTATCCAGATCTCCTAAAGAACGTTGTACTCACCACAGACCGTCTGAAAGAACCTCTGTCTCTAGCCAGATCTCCTACAGAACGTTGCACTCACCACAGCCGCCTGAAAGAATCTCTGTCTCTAGCCAGATCTCCTACAGAACGTTGCACTCACCACAGCCGCCTGAAAGAATCTCTGTCTCTAGCCATATCTCCTACAGAACGTTGCACTCACCACAGCCGCCTGAAAGAATCTCTGTCTCTAGCCAGAACTCCTACAGAACGTTGCACTCACCACAGCCGCCTGAAAGAATCTCTGTCTCTATCCAGATCTCCTACAGAACGTTGCACTCACCACAGCCGCCTGAAAGAATCTCTTTCTCTAGCCAGATCTCCTAAAGAACGTTGTACTCACCACAGCCGCCTGAAAGAATCTCTGTCTCTAGACAGATCTCCCACAGAACGTTGCATTCACCACAGCCTACCTGAAAGAATCTCTTTCTCTAGCCAGATCTACAGAACGTTGCACTCACCACAGCCGCCTGAAAGAATCTCTGTCTCTAGACAGATCTCCCACAGAACGTTGCATTCACCACAGCCTACCTGAAAGAATCTCTTTCTCTAGCCAGATCTCCCACAGAACGTTGCACTCACCACAGACCGCCTGAAAGAACCTCTGTCTCTAGCCAGATCTCCCAGAACGTTGCACTCACCACAGCCGCCTGAAAGAATCTCTTTCTCTAGCCAGATCTCCTACAGAACGTTGCACTCACCACAGACCGTCTGAAAGAACCTCTGTCTCTAGCCAGATCTACAGAACGTTGCACTCACCACAGCCTGAAAGAACCTCTGAAAGAACGTTGCACTCTTCTGTCTCTAGCCAGATCTCCTACAGAACGTTGCACTCACCACAGCCTACCTGAAAGAACCTCTGTCTCTAGCCAGATCTCCTACAGAACGTTGCACTCACCACAGCCTACCTGAAAGAACCTCTGTCTCTAGCCAGATCTCCTACAGAACGTTGCACTCACCACAGCCTACCTGAAAGAACCTCTGTCTCTAGCCAGATCTCCTACAGAACGTTGCACTCACCACAGCCTACCTGAAAGAACCTCTGTCTCTAGCCAGATCTCCTAAAGAACGTTGCACTCACCACAGCCTACCTGAAAGAACCTCTGTCTCTAGCCAGATCTCCTACAGAACGTTGCACTCACCACAGCCGCCTGAAAGAACCTCTGTCTCTAGCCAGATCTCCTACAGAACGTTGCACTCACCACAGACCATCCAAAAGAACCCCTGTCTCTAGTCAGATCTCTCACTGCTTCTGTTGTCATGTTCAAAGTCTCTTTGATGTCTTTAAACCACATTTTTTGGGCCTGTCCTTGATCCGTCACCCAGGAACCATGCCTTCTATTTTTTGTTCTTTCCAGCCCTCTGAATCTTTTGACGTGGCCATAACATTTACATTTCCTCTGTAGAATTGAGTTTATAACTCAGTTCTTTTAATGCTTAGACCTTTTTATGTCTTCATCGCTCTTTTTCATTATCCAGGGTACCTTCAGGATTTTTCTGTAACATTTTTTTTCTCATGAATCGATGTTCTTCCTTAATGTTTATGAGACTGTCCATGATTCACAACCATATGTTGCTATCGGGAAGATACATATCCTCTGTAATTTTAATGTTACTGCCTTGCTGATATTGTGCCACGTCTTTTTCATAGCGCTTAATTTGTGTGTTGCTATTGCTAATCCCCTTTTGATCTCCATCTGACAGTCTCCATTGTTAGTTACTACAGCTTCCATATATTCATAGTTTCTTACAATTACAAGTTCTTTACTGTTGATGATGGTTTTGGGTTGGCTTTTTTGTTTTGTCAATAGACATTATTATTGATGCAGTAAGGGAAGTAAAGAGCCCCGTCACGCCAAGTGGCGTATAGGGAATATTGTGTTAGTGACCCGTCATGCTAAGTGGCGTATAGGAAATGTGGTGTTAGTGACCCGTCACGCCAAGTGGCGTATAGGGAATATGGTGTTAGTGTCACGCCAAGTGGCGTATAGGGAATATGGTGTTAGTGACCCGTCATGCCAAGTGGCGTATAGGGAATGTGGTGTTAGTGACCCGTCACGCCAAGTGGCGTATAGGGAATATGGTGTTAGTGACCCGTCATGCCAAGTGGCGTATAGGGAATATGGTGTTAGTGACCCGTCACGCCAAGTGGCGTATAGGGAATATGGTGTTAGTGACCCGTCATGCCAAGTGGCGTATAGGGAATGTGGTGTTAGTGACCCGTCACGCCAAGTGGCGTATAGGGAATATGGTGTTAGTGACCCGTCACGCCAAGTGGCGTATAGGGAATATTGTGTTAGTGACCCGTCATGCCAAGTGGCGTATAGGGAATATGGTGTTAGTGACCTGTCATGCCAAGTGGCGTGTAGCGAATATGGTGTTAGTGACCCGTCATGCCAAGTGGCGTATGGGGAATATGGTGTTAATGACCCGTCACGCCAAGTGGCGTATAGGGAATATGGTGTGACACGTCACGCCAAGTGGCGTATAGGGAATATGGTGTTAGTGACCTGTCACGCCAAGTGGCGTATAGGGAATATGGTGTTAGTGACCATAACTATTACAGACCTTCAGCACATTATTTTTTGGGGTAATGTGGTCGGTATTACGCCCGCGCCGCTTTACTTTCTCAGAAAAATAATCCGGTACCCATTTAATGCTGGGTGAACCCGGAAGCCGACGGTTGGGATCGAACCCTACCTCTTGTCCTTTGTAGTCCAGTTCACTAACCACTGAGTTATCGCAGCTCCCATGCTGATGTAGTAGCTATCTTTATTTCATTGTTCGTTTGTGCTGTTCTCTTTTCTGAGGAAGGCCGAAACGTCATTTTTTGTTGTCTCCCTTTTTTGTAAAGCTGTCACCTTGACCTTGTAGTAGTGTACGTCACACCCCACTACTTGCTCCTGCTACCATCCTTACCGCAGCACTGCAGTTATTTGCCTGCCCCCGACTTTATCTTAGTTTTCTGTATGTTTATATAGAAGTTGTGTTGCTATTCCCCGTTTGGTGTATGTTTTACTTCTGACGAGTGGATGGACTGTGAACTTTACCGATATTTAAGTGGAACATGATTTCTTCTTCTTTGTGTCGTGTGTTCGCGGTTCGACAGGCAGACACAGTTTTCGACAACAATGACGCCGACCGGCTATGTTCAACCCGAATGTGAAAAAACTGTGACGGTGGATGGGGCGGAAGAATCAAAAATGATCAACGGCCTAGAAAGCGAAAATAGCAAAGTGTGTGGTTCACATGAGGCATATTCAGAACACGAAAGATGAATATGGCAGACCATCGTGAAAGAGATTGGAGCCTCATCACGTAACATTCCAAAGAAAGCCATGGAGAGAAATTCTAAATATTGTTTTAGGAACAGAGTTGAATGGTGCTCCATGGTAGCCAACCGTCGATGCGAAGACTACACTCGGTGATGATGATGAGATAGAAGTTGTGCTCTTAGCTGTGTTCCTTTAACACACTCAATTATCTGGGGGCCTCGGTAGCCTAGTTGGGAAAACCAACTACCGATGTTCGAACAACCCGTGTTCGATTCCCACTGGAAGCAGTGTGGAATTGTACACGTGGTTGGGGCAAAAAACAAAAACCCCACGGTCGACCCAGCCGTTGGCAGAAATGGGTACCAGGGTATTACCCTGGAAAGGTGAGGAATATCGCCTTGCATCTGAGTTTTAATGCTTGAAGTGACACTATCCAGAAGTCTCCGAACATTTCTGGATAGGTGGCCGAGCACATATATGTGGAAGCTCGCGCGCTAAGACGCCGGTTCATGTCCCGTACTTTACCTTTACTCAATTATCTCGTTTAAATCTTTCTGCACTGTTTGGGAGGAGGACTGTGTCATCGGCGTATCCCACTTCTGGAATTATGCTGCTATTTATTGTGAAATGGTCAGACCTCACAAATCTGTTAGCACTTCTGACATTTCTCATGATGTTCTTAGCAAAGATATTGAACAGGTATGGAGAGAGGATGCATCCCTGCTTGACTTCTTTTTGTACTTCAAACCAATTTGATGTTTCACCTGCTAATCTGATAACTACTGCTTGCTGTTGGTGATATAGTGACTCGATATGTTGTATCAGGTGTGTTGGAAAACCCATATCTTTCATGATAACTTTCATATAAAGTAAAGAGACCTGTCACGCCAAGTGGCGTATAGGGAATATGGTGTTAGTGACCTTCATTTTTATGGACCTTCGGCACATGATTTTTGGGGTAATGTGGTCGGTATTACGCCCGTACTGCTTTACTTTCCCAGAAAAAAATTCCTCTCTACCTATTTAAGGCTGGGTGAACCCGGAAGCCATCGGTTGGGATCGAACCCTCCCTCTTGTCCTTTGTAGTCCAGTTCACTAACCACTGAGCTATCACGGACCCGATTGCCCACAGTGGATCGTATAAATTCTGTTGTTGACTGTTTACCGTGCCACGACACCTAGTTAAATAGCATACCCTCTCTTTGTCGTCCACGATCTCTCTTTTCCTGTATTTTGCCAGTTGTAACCAAGTACTCCAACTTTCCTCTTCTTGTGATGTGCCCGAAAAATTCAAATTATTTCTTTCTTAAATTTCAAATTAAAAAACTCGCTTTTTGTGTTGGCCTGTTTGAGAATTTCATTGTTGGTCTTTTTAGCTGTCCATGGAACTCTCAACATTCTTCTGAGAAATCCCACCTCTGTGGCCTCTAAATATCTTTTCATTTGTTTATCCACTGTCTACTGTCCATGATTTTCTATATAAGAACTGGTTCTATAAAGCAATGAGGAACCTTCTTTCTCACTTCTATTGTTTTACATCGCTCGTAACACTATTGTAATATAACCGATTGTAACACTAGTGTAACATTGTGACATAACCTCTCGTAACACTATTGTAACATAACCGATCGTAACACTATTGTAACATCATTGTGTCATAACCGATCGTAACACTATTGTAACATAACCGATCATAACACTATTGTAACATCATTGTGTCATAACCGATCGAAACACTATTATAACATCATTGTGTCATAACCGCTCTCGTAACACTATTGTAACATCATTGTGTCATAACCGCTCTCGTAACACTATTGTAACATCATTGTGTCATAACCGCTCTCGTAACACTATTGTAACATCATTGTGTCATAACCGATCGTAACAATATTGTATCAATTCTGCACCTCATTAATCCGGGTCAAAGTATTTAAAAAAAATATTCAAAAGAGAATCATACAAATAATGTTAATACAACAACATATTGTTATATGTACATCCAAACGCCAGAGGCGTTGCTGATGCATTAGGGGCCCTTATATTTGTTTTCGCCCCATCTAGGCTGCCCTAAATTCTCGTTTTGGCGAGTTGCACATTTTTTCAGGCGAGCTTTTTTTGCGTTATCTGGCATCTTGCAATGTGCGGAAACTCACTTCTTCTTCTGACGCGCTAGTAAAAGTAAAGTAAATCTCTCTTTTTGCTTTCGCCTCTTTCAGAACGTCTTCATTACTCTTCTTAGCTGTCCATGGTATTCTCAACATTCTTCTGTAAAACCACATTTCTACAGACTCCAGTGATTTTCTTGTCTGTTGTCCTGTTGTTCATGATTCACGTTCATATAAGATTATATTATAATATTGTTAAGACTAGCTCTCATGATCATCATCATCAAGTACCGGGCCTACTGGCGTAGGTGATCATGTCTCTCCACAACTTTCGATCTCGACCAACTAAGACTACATAACATTTAAGAACTTTTTTTTTCTTGTTTCTATTGTCAAAAATGGATTGCAGAGTATCTTCCTCATTTTTTGGAAAGCTGCTTTTGTCTGAGCTATTCTGCAGCTCACCTCTTTTGTACATCTACCATCTGATGTTAACATTGCTCCAAGATATTTAAATTAATTTCTCTCTGCGGCAACCACAATTATTCATGGGCGGAAAAAAATATGAGTACCTCCGAAGATGGAGTTATCTGCCTGTACGGCGAGGGACTCCTGTGCACACGGCTGCCATGGAAAAACGGACTAACACGCAAAATTCAGTTCCTAGTCTCTATGGACTTCGTCAGAGGTAAAAGCTGGCGAACCCCCCCAAAAAAAATCATTCTTCTTCTTTCTTCTTTCCTTCCTCATTTGCCTTTCAGCGTCGAGGGGAGATATAATTTGCGGTCTTTTGCTCTTCTGTTCGTCTCTGGTGATGTTATGTTTCTTAGTGCATCTAATATTCCATCGACCCATCTTTTACGTGGTCGACCCTTGGGTCTGGTGTTCTCACAACGTTTGTTGAAGGCTCGTTGTGTTTTGTTCTTTCTGCCTTGTAACGTGGCCAAACCATTTTATCTGTTGTTTCCTTATATATTCTATAGCGGGGGCTATTCCTAGCTTCTTTCTCAGTTCTTCATTTCTGATCTTATCTCTCAGACTGTTTCCTGTCATTCGTCTAACACATTTCATCTCTGTAGAGGTTATTTTTCTTATTGTTCTTGCATCTAGGGTCCAGGTCTGGCATTGGTAGCACAACGTTGGGATGAAGATTGTATTGTATAGTGCCCGTTTTGTCTCCAGAGTTATTTCCTTGTTGGACAATAGTGGCGATAACTGTCCGATGATTTGACAAGCTTTGTTGCATCTTGAGTCTATCTCTGCTGTTTGAGAATTATCGTTTGTCATTAGACTTACTAGGTATTTGAATTGAAAAAAAATCATTTACCTGTTTTAATATTGTTCCACTTTTCTTTATTGTGCATTGCGGTGAAGTCTTTTTCTTTGTTGTTACCATTACTATTAAGGCTGATTCCTTTATCAAAAAGGGCATCGACATGATAAATAGTTTCCCCCAAACACGATAATAATAGACAAACAAACATATATTGTTTGACAGGGTTAGTTTGTGATGAAGTTGCCTTGGCAAAACTCTGATCCAAACTGGCAATGAGCCCGTATAACGATTTC
Organism: Megaustenia siamemsis; assembly: GCA_032433765.1. NCBI lineage: Eukaryota > Metazoa > Mollusca > Gastropoda > Stylommatophora > Ariophantidae > Megaustenia > Megaustenia siamemsis. The sequence continues at coordinate 44,779,263 of JAVIAB010000107.1, read as the reverse complement.
CTATGCCTTTAGGGCAGGCAGCCAATAACGCTAGACATGTATCTATGAATTATAGATGCCATTACTGGCGTATTTCAGTTAATCTAATGTTGCTATTATTGATCGAAATGCACGTGGAGTTGTACCCTTAATTGACTTAATGTGGTGTTTTGTATTAATAGGGAGGTTGTGGATTTCTGCTTACTCAAGCTTATTTCCGTACACAGAAAGTGCGTGTTTTATATATTTGTTTCGAGGAGAATCACTGTTTTTAATATGCTAGTTTCTGAAAAGATTGCCAGATAGTCATCATCATCATCATCAAGTACCATGCCTGCTGGCATAGGTGATCATGTCTCTCCACAACTTTCGATCTCGGCAGCTTTTTTTAAAAAATCATTTCTGTTCTTGGCCTTCTGCCAAGTCATTCTCTTAAGCTGTCTGGTATCTTTTACAACAACGTAACAGGGGCGTTACGTGAACGTAACTGCGCTGTGTTGACGTTTACAGTAAGACTGTACACACAAGGAAACGATTAGGCAGATGCATTAGCTAAGAGAAGATCCAGACAGGCATAATGTAACATCGACATCTCATTAAACACAGCCAAAACAAATCATAAACTCCAACAGTAGAGACGATTGGCAGAATGGAGATCCATGGGAAATACTGGGAGAGATCTGTTTAAATACATGACAATGTCAAACCCCCTCATGACAACATTCATCATCATCATCATCAACAACCGGGCCTGCTGGCGTAGGTGATCATGTCTCTCCACAACTTTCGATCACGACAGTTATTTATCATTTTTGTTGTTGATCTTCTGCCAAAGCCATTCTCTTAAGCTGTCTGGTATCTTTTCTCTTTGCTTCCCTCTATCTCTTCGTCCCTCAATTTTCCCAGTTGTTACAATATATTCCAATTGTTCTCTTCTCATTACATGGCCACAAAATGATGATTGTTTCTTCCTAATATTGGTAATTAGCTCTCTTTTTACTTCTTTCAGAACATGTTCATTACTCTTCTTAGCTGTCCATGATATTCTCAACATTCTTCTGTAAAACCACATTTCTACAGACTCCAGTGATTTTCTTGTCTGTTGTCCTAGATTCGCATCCATATGTTAAGACTGACTCTACATAACATTTAAGAACTCTTTTTCTTGTTTCTATTGTCAAAAATGGATTGCATAGTATCTTCCTCATTTTTTAGAAAGCTGCTTTTGCCTGAGCCATTCTCTATCTCACCTCTTTTGTACATCTTCCGTCTGAGGTTAACAAAGTAATGACAACATTACCATCTTCAAACAGAGAACGGGTCATGTACCACTCAACAACTACATCAATAGAATACAACAAAACCAAACTCCAGCATGTCCACTCTGTGAACACCGACATGAAACAGTAGAACATCACCTGTTTGACTGTCCAAATCTCACTGACATCAGAGCAACTCTACCTCCTCAAAGACCAGATAAATGAAACACCTTGTACGGAACTACAAGGCAACTCAAAAACATCTAGAGATATCATTACATGGCATTGGGCCGTAGGGTGTCAGCACACAGGCTTCTGGATCCATAACATCAACGACACAGTAAGACTCATATTTGCACCTTTCGGAATAAACACATTCATCGTCGGCAAGGTATTCTTTTTTTAAAAATACTGTTTATGGTAATTATTGTCCGGAAACTTTCCATTAGTCCCTTGTAAAAGTCCATCTTGATCTCCTTCACATAATCCGTCTCCAATAGGGCATAAGCACTCGATCTGCTTTGATATTTGATCGCTAAAGTAAAAACCTCAATCCCTCAAAAGTGACATCTCTCTCACACACACACTCTCTCTCTCAAAAAAAAAAAAAAAGTAAAGTGCCCCCGTCACGCCAAGTGGCGTATAGGGAATATGGTGTTAGTGACCATAAATTTTACAGACCTTCAGGACATGATTTTTGGGGTAATGTGGTCGGTATTACACCCGTGCCGCTTTTCTTTCCCAGAAAAAAATCCTGTACCCATTAAAGACTGGGTGAACCCGGAAGCCGTCAGTTAGAATCGAACCCTACCTCTTGTCCTTTGTAGTCCAGTTCACTAACCACTGAGCTATCGCGGCTCCCTCTCAGTGCACAAGAAACTTGTGGTCCTACCACGTCATTTCCGCTGTGACCAAGACAAAGTCCTCACTCCTCTTCATTTTGTCTCTACAATTTTTGTTGCATGTTTACGTCGTTGGGTCAGGTTTGACGTCCAAGATCAGCAAAGTTGTTGTATGTTGATGTTGTTGGATGAGGTTTGAAGTTCAGTGGTTAGTGAACTGGACTACAAAGGACAAGAGGCCGGGTTCGACCCTGATCGACGACTAAAAGTGTTCACCCAGCCATAAATGGGTACCGGATTTTTGTCTGGGAAAGTAAAGCGGCAAGGGCATAATATCGACCACATTACCCCAAAAATCATGTGCTGAAGGTCTATTAAAAATTATGGTCACTAACACCATAAGGGAGCTCAGTGGTTAGTGAACTGGACTACATAGGACAAGAGGTAGGGTTCGATTCCAACCGACGGCTTCCGGGTTCAGCCTTTTTTCTAGGAAAGTAAAGCAGCACGGGCGTAATACCGACCACATTATCTCAAAAATTAAAAAAATCATGTGTTGAAGGTCTGTAAAATTTATAGTCACTCACACCATATTCCCTATACGCCACTTGACGGGACGTGGCTCTTTACTTTACTTATATATATATATATATATATATATATATATATGACCTTTCAAGCCACAGCCGGCCCTATAGCATAGACCCAGATACTCTTTCTCTTATCTAAATTTTTATTCTAGCAGATTTCAATCCTTGTAAAGATATTTTATCAAATCTCGCCAAAAGTCTCTGTTCTGTGCAAGCAACTCTATCTCATTCAGGGAGCCGATTCCTGCTGCTCTTGCCTCTCTGATCAATGTATATATATATATTTATATATATGGTCCTTTTCGTCTTTCAGACGGTCTAGTGGAGACTATTTTGTATTTTGAGTTTCTGTTTTTGTCGAACAGCTTCACTCGTGGCTGATTCTAACAATGTTTGACCACCGGATTCGGCTACAAAACGGACAAATCAGAATGAGAGTCTTGTTTCTTTTCAGTCCTGCATTATTGAACTGTAGCCTATTTAGTTAGCTGAGTTGACAGTGTACCCTAACGTTTGGTTTCTCTTGCAAGGTGCAGCGCCAAGGAGTACGGATTCGATCTTGCTTCGGACCATATATTGTTCTTTGTTAGTCAGATCGGATAATAACACTTCGCCATAATAAAACAGCTGGACCAATTACCCTTATAAGTGTATATGCTCCGAACTTGTGCTCTTCATCTGAAACAAATCATGGAAAGTATACCAGGACAAGATCACACTATTCTGCTGGGGGATTTCAATGCTAGAATTGGTGCAGGAAACAGCTCGTGGTTAACCTGTCTCATCATTTTGGATTGCCTTTGTTACCAGTGCAGCATTTCTTCATTATGTAGTCCATAACAATTCCAAATAACAAAGTCGATAAAATACATCCTGGGTTAGCCATTCATAAATAAGAGACCCAGATATCATACGTATAGGTCCTCACTTGCACAGGGCTCCTGAACATCCACACACTGCTCAAATAGAGTAGATCACACTGGCTAAGCCAATTACACTGCTAAATAGATGGCTGCGTGCCAAAAGATATACTTAATAGACAACTAGCAGATGGAGAAAGAACAAGGTAGTGCCCAAAACTCTGAATTACAGATGTGTGTAAATGCGACATGAAGACTCAGAACATAAACTCAAAAAGAAGCAGACAGATTCATAGAAAAAAAGAATAAATGGAGAAATGAAAGCAAAAATAACATTTCCTTGGGGAAATGAAAAGTCCATAGTCAACTATGACTGGCCGAGGCTACTATAGTCAACTATGACTGGCCGAGGCTACTATAGTCAACTATGACTAACGGAGGCTGCTACAGTCAACAATGACTAACGGAGGCTGCTACAGTCAACAATGACTGATGGAGGTTACTATAGTCAACTATGACTGATGAAGGCTACTATAGTCAACTATGACTGATGGAAGCTACTATAGTCAACTATGACTGGCGGAGACTACTACAGTCAACTATGACTGACGGAGACTACTACAGTCAACTATGACTGACGGAGACTACTACAGTCAGCTATGACTGACGGAGACTACTACAGTCAGCTATGACTGACGGAGACTACTACAGTCAACTATGACTGACGGAGACTACTACAGTCAGCTATGACTGACGGAGACTACTACAGTCAACTATGACTGACGGAGACTACTACAGTCAGCTATGACTGACGGAGACTACTACAGTCAACTATGACTGACGGAGACTACTACAGTCAACTATGACTGACGGAGACTACTACAGTCAGCTATGACTGAAGGAGGCTATCACTAACATTATGACAATCAAATGTTGGAACTCGGCTGCCCTTGTGGTCTAAGAAGAAATCTAGATACTATTAATTTTTAAAAAATCAAATACAGAAGATCATTTATTTTTTAATCAGTCATCAGTCAAGTGACTTCATTTCATTCACATCAGAGGCAGCTCTGTCACAGACCTCGCTGTGCACACACACTCAACCCTAAACACCAACACAGAAGCAGCAATAAATAATTGTCCGTCCATGACGGACACACACACACACATAATTTTAATATGAAAATATCAGGAAAGTTCTGTGTTAACTTTAAAAAATAGTGGCAAAACAGTTGCCACCATCAAAATAATGGTCTTTTAGGTCAATGGCCTACATGTTGCCACGGTTAAAAGTAATTTGTGACTTCCCTTAGACAGGGAGATCATCACATTTGAGAACCAGAATAGTAGCTCTTGTGTCTAGAGTTAATAACTGACAACATGTTGCCACAGCTAAATGTAGCTGGTGACTTCCCTTAGACAGGGGAGAACATCACATTTGAGAACCAGAATAGTAGCTCTTGTGTCTAGTTAATAACTGACAACATGTTGCCATGGTTAAATGTAGCTGGTGACTTCCCTTAGACAGGGGAGATCATCACATTTGAGAACCAGAGTAGTAGCTCTTGTGTCTAGAGTCAATAACTGCCAACATGTCTCTGTGGGTTAGTGACAGCCACTTCACTACTAGGGGCAGTGGTAAACATAGTGCCAACCTCTATATACAACAAAATGTTGCATTTATGTCCCATACCAATTATAGAAATGGAAAAATAAAAAAAAATAACTTAATTTAATTACTATAAAAAAAAGGGGGAAAGTGCCCCATCACGCCAAGTGGCTTATAGGGAATATGGTGTTAGAGACCATGATTTTTGGAGTAATGTGGTCAGTATTACGCCCATGCTGCTTAAATTACTATGGTTGTGGTAAAAGACACAGCAGACTGGAAAGAACATTAATGGAAAACATGGTTCCAGGGAGATGCTTCAGGGCCAGATCAAGAAGAAGGTGGTTTCAAGACATCAAGAAGACCTTAAACATGAGAACAGAAGAAGTGGTAGATGTGGCTAGAGACAGGGATTCTTTCATCAAGCTGTGATGAATGCAACATTCTGTGGGAGATGTGGCTAGAGACAGAGATTCTTTCATCAAGCTGTGGTGAATGCAACATTCTGTGGGAGATGTGGCCAGAGACAGAGATTCTTTCATCAAGCTGTGGTGAATGCAACATTCTGTGGGAGATGTGGCTAGAGACAGAGATTCTTTCATCAAGCTGTGGTGAATGCAACATTCTGTGGGAGATGTGGCCAGAGACAGAGATTCTTTCATCAAGCTGTGGTGAGTGCAACGTTCTGTGGGTGATGTGGCCAGAGACAGAGATTCTTTCATCAAGCTGTGGTGAGTGCAACATTCTCTGGGAGATCTGGCCAGAGACAGAAATTCTTTCAGACAGGCTGTGGTGAATGCAACGTTCTGTGGGAGATGTGGCCAGAGACAGAATTCTTTCATCAAGCTGTGGTGAATGCAACGTCCTGTGGGAGATATGGCCAGAGACAGAGATTCTTTCAGCCGGGCTGTGGTGAATGCAACGTCCTGTGGGAGATATGGCCAGAGACAGAGATTCTTTCAGCCGGGCTGTGGTGAATGCAACGTCCTGTAGGAGATATGGCCAGAGACAGAGATTCTTTCAGCCGGCTGTGGTGAATGCAACGTTCTGTAGGAGATCTGGCCAGAGACAGAGATTCTTTCATCAAGCTGTGGTGAATGCAACGTTCTGTGGGTGATCTGGCCAGAGACAGAGATTCTTTCATCAAGCTGTGGTGAATGCAACGTTCTGTGGGAGATGTGGCCAGAGACAGAGATTCTTTCATCAAGCTGTGGTGAATGCAACGTTCTGTGGGAGATATGGCCAGAGACAGAGATTCTTTCATCAAGCTGTGGTGAATGCAACGTCCTGTGGGAGATATGGCCAGAGACAGAGATTCTTTCAGCCGGGCTGTGGTGAATGCAACGTCCTGTGGGAGATATGGCCAGAGACAGAGATTCTTTCAGCCGGGCTGTGGTGAATGCAACGTCCTGTGGGAGATATGGCCAGAGACAGAGATTCTTTCAGCCGGGCTGTGGTGAATGCAACGTTCTGTGGGAGATCTGGCTAGAGACAGAGATTCTTTCAGACGGCTGTGGTGAATGGTTCTGTGGAGATCTGGCTAGAGACAGAGAATCTTTCAGATGGACTGTGGTGAATGTAACGTTCTGTGGGAGATCTGGCTAGAGACAGAGATTCTTTCAGACGGCTGTGGTGAATGTAACGTTCTGTGGGAGATCTGGCTAGAGACAGAGAATCTTTCAGACGGGCTGTGGTGAATGCAGACACCAATTTGATGATAACAATGTGCTGCTGTTCATCTTCATGATTTTATCTTCAGACTATCCATAGATGTGTTGACTGGCTATAACTCAAACACACAATACTCTCGGCAACCTCCCAGTACCCAACATTGTTAGAAATGTTCCTGTCACACAATGTGGTATACAGTGTCAACACTTTTCTATGTATCACATTCACAGTTTAACATGGCCAGCAACACACCCGGGGAAAGGGGGGGGTGTCCTCTGGTATTCATCTCAAGAGGCTGGGTAAAGCACAAAGTCATGTCGGTCAGATAAAATAAAAAAAAGTGCCGCATTTTTTAATGGAAACCAGACCCAGCAGAACAAAGGTTGAACACCCTAACTAGTTCCAGAAGGTGCTGGTGTGAGCGGCAATAAGTCTACGGGCAGCTCTGGCACTAAGTGTGGTATGAGGAGGAGGATGGGTGAGACAAGGATGTATACACTGAGAGACTGGGGAGTCTAGAGGAAGAAAAGGGGTCTGGTCGGGAGTCTAGAGGAAGAAAAGGGGTCTGGTCGGAGTCTAGAGGAAGAAAAGGGGTCTGGTCGGAGTGTAGAGGAAGAAAAGGGGTCTGGTCAGGAGTCTAGAGGAAGAAAAGGGTCTGGTCGGAAGTCTAGAGGAAGAAAAGGGGTCTGGTCGGAAGTCTAGAGGAAGAAAAGGGGTCTGGTCAGGAGTCTAGAGGAAGAAAAGGGGTCTGGTCAGGAGTCTAGAGGAAGAAAAGGGGTCTGGTCGGAAGTCTAGAGGAAGAAAAGGGGTCTGGTCGGAGTCTAGAGGAAGAAAAGGGGTCTGGTCAGGAGTCTAGAGGAAGAAAAGGGGTCTGGTCAGGAGTCTAGAGGAAGAAAAGGGGTCTGGTCAGGAGTCTAGAGGAAGAAAAGGGGTCTGGTCGGAGTCTAGAGGAATAAAAGGGGTCTGGTCGGAAGTCTAGAGGAAGAAAAGGGGTCTGGTCGGAAGTCTAGAGGAAGAAAAGGGGTCTGGTCGGAAGTCTAGAGGAGAAAAGGGGTCTGGTCAGGAGTCTAGAGGAAGAAAAGGGGTCTGGTCAGGAGTGTAGAGGAAGAAAAGGGTCTGGTCAGGAGTCTAGAGGAAGAAAAGGGGTCTGGTCAGGAGTCTAGAGGAGGAAAAGGGGTCTGGTCGGAAGTCTAGAGGAAGAAAAGGGGTCTGGTCAGGAGTCTAGAGGAAGAAAAGGGGTCTGGTCGGAAGTCTAGAGGAGGAAAAGGGGTCTGGCGGGAGTCTAGAGGAAGAAAAGGGTCTGGTCAGGAGTTTAGAGGAAGAAAAGGGGTCTGGTCAGGAGTCTAGAGGAAGAAAAGGGGTCTGGTCAGGAGTGTAGAGGAGGAAAAGGGGTCTGGTCAGGAGTCTAGAGGAAGAAAAGGGGTCTGGTCAGGAGTCTAGAGGAGGAAAAGGGGTCTGGTCAGGAGTCTAGAGGAAGAAAAGGGTCTGGTCAGGAGTGTAGAGGAGGAAAAGGGGTCTGGTCGGAGTCTAGAGGAGGAAAAGGGGTCTGGTCAGGAGTCTAGAGGAGGAAAAGGGGTCTGGTCAGGAGTCTAGAGGAAGAAAAGGGGTCTGGTCAGGAGTCTAGAGGAGGAAAAGGGGTCTGGTCAGGAGTCTAGAGGAAGAAAAGGGTCTGGTCAGGAGTCTAGAGGAGGAAAAGGGGTCTGGTCAGGAGTCTAGAGGAGGAAAAGGGGTCTGGTCAGGAGTCTAGAGGAGAAAAGGGGTCTGGTCAGAAGTCTAGAGGAAAAGGGGTCTGGTCAGGAGTCTAGAGGAGGAAAAGGGTCTGGTCAGGAGTCTAGAGGAAGAAAAGGGGTCTGGTCAGGAGTCTACAGGAGGAAAAGGGGTCTGGTCAGGCGTCTACAGGAGGAAAAGGGGTTTGGTCAGGAGTCTAGAGGAAGAAAAGGGGTCTGGTCAGGAGTCTAGAGGAGGAAAAGGGGTCTGGTCAGGAGTCTACAGGAGGAAAAGGGGTCTGGTCAGGAGTCTAGAGGAAGAAAAGGGGTCTGGTCGGAAGTCTAGAGGAGGAAAAGGGGTCTGGTCAGGAGTCTAGAGGAAGAAAAGGGGTCTGGTCAGGAGTCTAGAGGAAGAAAAGGGGTCTGGTCAGGAGACTAGAGGAAGAAAAGGGGTCTGGTCAGGAGTCTAGAGGAAGAAAAGGGGTCTGGCCGGGAGTCTAGAGGAAGAAAAGGGTCTGGTCAGGAGTCTAGAGGAGGAAAAGGGTCTGGTCAGGAGTCTAGAGGAGGAAAAGGGGTCTGGTCAGGAGTCTAGAGGAGGAAAAGGGGTCTGGTCAGGAGTCTAGAGGAGGAAAAGGGGTCTGGTAAGGAGTCTAGAGGAGGAAAAGGGGTCTGGTCAGGAGTCTAGAGGAAGAAAAGGGGTCTGGTCAGGAGTCTAGAGGAGGAAAAGGGGTCTGGTCAGGAGTCTAGAGGAAGAAAAGGGGTCTGGTCAGGAGTCTAGAGGAGGAAAAGGGGTCTGGTCAGGAGTCTAGAGGAGGAAAAGGGGTCAGGTCAGGATTATAGAGGAGGAAAAGGGGTCTGGTCAGGATTATAGAGGAGGAAAAGGGGTCAAGTCTGGAGTGAGGAGGAAAATGGGATTTGGCCAATCCGGAGTAGTTAGTAGGGAAAAGCAAATATATCTATAATAAAAACCTTACAGGAACAGTCTGCATGTACTTCTAGAAATGCTGAAACAGACAGTGGAGCAGATATGGGGGTGTCCTGACTGCAATGAAACTGATTCCCTAAATAGAATAGAACTCAATACTTCCACATCCCTTTTATTTCAAGAAGTCCACGAACACAGATATGAATACGTCCTGCTGGAGCACGCCTTCATAAAACCTGTGCCAGCAACTCTGCAAACACATCACCTTGACCAGTAATCCGCAACAGTTCACTGCACAAAACAATACAATCCTTATTTTTCACGACAGAAAGAACTACTTGGTAACACGCTCATATCATTCGTGGAGGAAATGTCGATGAAGATGTTTGTTGTGATGTGTTCCCTGAGGAGTAGGTCATGCCTTGTTGCTGGTTGTTTGTCGTCCCCTGAATATTGTGTACATGCTGTTGAAGAAATAATAAAATATATTAGATAGAAAAAGCAGTTATTAAATTAGACAGAAAAAGTAATTATCAATCAAATTAGACATAAAAAGTAATTGATCAAATTAGACAGAAAAAAATAATTGATCAAATTAGACAGAAAAAGGCGTAGTTATCAAATTAGACAGAAAAAGTAATTATCAATCAAATTAGACAAAAAGTAATTGATTAAATTAGACAGAAAAAGTAATTGATCAAATTCGACAGAAAAAGTAGTGAGTACCAATGAGATATTTGAGAAAAGAGCTTGGAGTGAAGAGAAGAGACAGAATTATAAAAGGTGTCAGTTCTGAACAATATACAGAGACAGTCTAGTACATTCCTCTGATTCTTGAATTGGATATTTTGTGGGAGTGGTTTCAATTTGTAAACACCAGATACAAAAAGTCAAATTTTCAGTTAAAGGCAATATTTATATGTGGGTGATATTTTAATCCCAATTTCCCGTGTGTTACCGGGGCCTCATTATGAGGGAGGTAAAGAATAGTGACACTATGACCTTCCAGGAATGTCGTAAGAGGCGACTAAGGAGGTTGATCGATGGCTTGACAAGCTGTCATTGTAAAAAGTATTGTTATGGAAACAGCGCCATATATTTTAGAGCAGTGATCTCTGCAATATGTGCCACTTTGGCACGCAAGATTTCTGTTTTTGAGATTGTGGTTCTGCCCTATGTGCCGTCTTCGGCTCGAAAGGACATTAGATAGATAGATGGATGGATGGATGGATGGATGGATGGATGATGGATAGATAGATAGATAGATAGATAGATAGATAGATAGATAGATAGATAGATAGATAGATATTTTAATGGTTGAAGATTGTAATAAGGAAATCAAAGAAATAGCAAATGTGAGAGTTCCAGGTTTTCAAGTTTTTTAAATTTAATCTTAAGATACAGCTTCTTCTAATCACTCTGAATATATAATAGAAGAAGTATGTGTATTTTATTTTCATGGAAAGACATAAATGAGCAAATGAACGAAAGCATCAGTGACACACAATTATGATCTAGAAAGAACACCAAGACATTTTTATACAATCGATCTATCTATTGACTTTTTGAGCCGTGGTCAGGCTCAAAATAGGGCACAGACTGAGATACTTTTTCTCTTTTTTTATCTAAATTTTCTTTCTAGCAGTCTAATCCTTGCAAAAAACATTTATCAACAAATCTTGCCATTTGTCTCTCTTTTCTGTGCAAGCATCTCGATCTCATTGAGAAAGCTGATTCCTGCTGCCTTTGCTTCTCTGATCAATGTTCTTCTCAGTATATATATATATATATATATATATATATATATATATATATATATATATATATATATATATATATATATATATATACACATACAAAACAAAACATATATTAAAAGAGATGGAAGAAGAGCCTGTGGTAGACCCAGAGTATGATGGACTGACAATATTTGAGAAAAGCCACATCACCCGAGAACAGGACACGACCAACTCAACAGTCACGTTTATATAAAATTCAAGATTAACACCTCAGCCACATGTGCATATGGACAGGTCCCCCAGACTGCTGAACACATAGTCCAAGAGTGTATTGAATATAGTGGACTGAGGAAAACCCATTGGCCTATAGATGCAACACTACAGACAAAACTATATGGGCCTCTGCAAGAAATAGAAAAAAAAACCAGTAAAATTTATACAAGAAATGACCTTGCAGATATAGACAATACTTCAGACGAAGGAAATATAGAAGGTCAAAAACTAGAACTTTGTATATTCCTCGACACCTGCAGGGGTATAAGAGGAAGGTGATAGGAAGAAAAAAAAAGAATAAAAGGTATGGTTACAGCTTTATGCATTTGGTTTAGTTCTTAGGTTATGGAAGGCCCCGGTATCACTGCAAACGAATTAAAATCCATAATTGCTCAAACGCCCGTGCCAGTGGAATCATCCGAATTACTAACTCATCTCCCAAACAAAGAAAGGTAGCTGTAGTCCCCATCATAGCAGTCTTTATGCAAATGAAGGACAACACGAGCAAAAGGTGTTTCAGCTTAAAAGACCTTCAGCTAGAACAGTGGACAACACACAAACATATATGTGAGCAACCAAACTTAACACTACATTGTAAAATATATATATATAAAAGACAATAATATAAAAAAAATTAGTAAAAATGAAACTTCTCTGCATTGTTTGCTTGTGATTAGATCACAAGGGAAATGAGCTTGGCTAAGAGTGACTAGGTGAAAATGTGGGCCAGGAAACAGGAGGTAATGAGGGAAATGAGCTTGGCTAAGAGTGACTAGGTGAAAATGTGGGCCAGGAAACAGGAGGTAATGAGGGAAATGAGCTTGGCTAAGAGTGACTAGGTGAAAATGTGGGCCAGGAAACAGGAGGTAATGAGGGAAATGAGCTTGGCTAAGAGTGACTAGGTGAAAATGTGGGCCAGGAAACAGGAGGTAATGAGGGAAATGAGCTTGGCTAAGAGTGACTAGGTGAAAATGTGGGCCAGGAAACAGGAGGTAATAAGGGAAATGAGCTTGACTAAGCGTGACTAGACGAACATGTGGGCCAGGAAACAGGAGGTAATAAGGGAAATGAGCTTGACTGAGAGTGACTTGGTGAAAATGTGGGCCAGGAAACAGGAGGTAATGAGGGAAATGAGCTTGACTAAGCGTGACTAGACGAACATGTGGGCCAGGAAACAGGAGGTAATGAGGGAAATGAGCTTGGCTAAGAGTGACTAGGTGAAAATGTGGGCCAGGAAACAGGAGGTAATGAGGGAAATGAGCTTGGCTAAGAGTGACTTGGTGAAAATGTGGGCCAGGAAACAGGAGGTAATGAGGGAAATGAGCTTGGCTAAGAGTGACTTGGTGAAAATGTGGGCCAGGAAACAGGAGGTAATGAGAGAAATGAGCTTGGCTAAGAGTGACTTGGTGAAAATGTGGGCCAGGAAACAGGAGGTAATGAGGGAAATGAATCTAGACAGAAGCGACTAGGATAAGAGGAAGTGAAGACAAAGAGAGTTATCCATTATTACCATCATTATTATCAGAATGGACATCACAGCACTCCAGGCAAACCCATAGGCCCCCAGTTCTTTTCAACAGATGACAAAGCTTGTTAACATTCATGAATATTACAAATTTCTAATGTCACCTATTGGAAGGACCCAGTGATTGAGTACAAATTCTGAAGTTCGGGCACAGCTCCTTATTCTAACTTTAAAGTTGCATTTTAGTTATAATCCTGTAAATGTTAAAAAAATGCAGAATAAAAGGATGGAAATGGCAGGACAAAATCACTAGCATAGAATTATGGAGATGTGCCAGTCAAATACCTGGATAAAGAGATACAGCGAAGATGGTGGTGCTGGATAGGACACACACTGCGAAAGCCAAATGAGAGTATTACACAACAGGCCCTTTTTTGGAATCCCCAGGGAAAAAGACAAAGAGGAAGACCAAGGAATTCTCAGAGAAGACAGATGGAAGCAGAGATGAAGATGATGGGAAAGACATGGAATGATCTTAAAAAATGGCAAGAAAGAGAACGGCTTGGAAAGTTTTCTTTGTTGAAGACCAATGCTCCATAGCGAGCTAAAAGGTAGAAGAAGAAATTTTTTAAAAAGATAGGTAAAGATGTTTTGAGTCTGCTACATTTCCCTCAACTTTAAAATATAAATATATGATGGGAGAGGTTCCAACTTGAGACACCAACAATCTCAGTTTATAGCTTTAATAATGTGTGTATGATATTTAAATAGAGTAAGGTGACACACTGACAAGAAAAGTAAAGTTGGCAGGCATAGACTCCTTTGATAAAATCAAACATCTCATCCAGAATAGAGATGGGTATATAAACACAATCTTCATTCCAGCGTAGTGCTGCCATTCCAGACTGGACTCTAGATGCAGGAACAATAAGAAAAATAACCGCTACCGAAATTAAATGTGCTAGACGAATGAAACAACTGAAAATAAAAAGAGAACTACTAAATACAATTAAGACAAGACAAATGAAATTTTTGGGGCATGTTAAAAGACACAACAGCCTACTAAAAGTAATATTGGAAGGGAAAATACAAGGTAAAAGAGGTAGAGGCAGACCAAGACTAACATGGACGAGTAACATCAAAAGATGGTCAAGTCAATCTATGACAGCCTGCACTATCAAAGCAAGAAACAGAGTAGAATGGCGATCCATGGTAGCCAACCTTTGTTGCGGAGAAGGCAACGATGATGATGATGATGATGAGACGAATGACAGGAAACAGCTTGTGAAATAAGATCAGAAATAAAGAACTGAGAAAAAGCTAGGAATAACTCCAACCATAGAATAAATAAAGAAACAACAGATAAAATGGTTTGGCCACATAAGGCAGAAAGATCAAAACACAACGAGAAAATTTAATAAAAAAACTTTAATAAACAGTGCGAGAACACCAGATTCAAGGGTCAAACACGAAAAAGATGGATTAATGCAATATTAAAAACACTAGGAAACATAATAGCAGTATAGGCCAACAGAAGAGCAAAAGACTGCAAATTATATCTCTCCTCAACGCTGAAAGGCAAATAAGAAAGGAAAGAAGAGTAAAAGTAAAGAGCCCCAGTCACGCCAAGTGGCGTATAGGGAATATGGTGTTATTGACCATATATTTTACAGACCTTCGGCACATGATTTTTGGGGTAATGTGGTCAGCATTACGCCCATGCCGCTTTACTTTCCCCCCAAAAATTCTGGTACCCATTAAAGCGGGGTGAACCGGAAGCCGTCGGTTGGGATCGAACCCTACCTCTTGTCCTTTGTAGCCCAGTTCACTAACCACTGAGCTATCGCGGCTCCCAAGGAAAGAAGAAGTATACCTAAAAAGCTCTATTAATGTTTGAACATGATGAAGTCAGTAATTGATATTTCTAAAATTGATAATTGTTTAGCAACCTGTTGAGACTGCTAATAAAAAGAACAACAACAACCAAAAGAAAAATAATGAAATGTCAAAGTTACGTTATCTTTGTTTTCATGGTCAGCATTCAGGTCAGTGAAATGGAAATTACAAATTAAACCAAAAAAAAAAAAAAAAAAAAAAAAAAAAAAAAAAAAAATTAAATCAATAAAAAAAACAGAAAACTCAACAACATGCCAATTACAGAACATATAAGTTCAAAAATGTGTACAGAAGAGTTGTGTATATCTTTAACTCAAAGGGAAATGCCAGGAGAGAGAGAGATCTGGAATTTACAAAATCTGTCCTCATATGTAAAGGGATGAAAGAGGAAGTGAATGGATAAAAGAGGGAGTAAAGAAAAATGTAAATGAGGGAGTAAAGGGATAAATAAGGTGTGACGAAAGGGATAAAAGTGGAAGTAATGAAAAGAATAAAAGATGGAGTAACGATGGGACAAAAGAATAAGAGACAATGGAGAGTAAAAGAAAAAAGAATAAAGGAGGGAATAAAGAGATTAAGGAGGAAGTAAAGAAAGGGATTAAAGAGGAAGTGAAGAAACTGATAAAAGAGGGAGCAAGGGGATAAAGAGGGAGTAAAGAAAAGGATAAAAGGGAAAGTGAAAAAAACTGATTAAAGAAGGAGTAAAAAAAAAAAAAAAAATATGATTAAACTGTTTTGTTGTATTTTCGCTGCAGTGTGCAGTTAATCTCATGGTTATATGATTATGGTTATTTACTGTTGTAATGTTTATTATTTTAAAGAAATCTTAAAACAATTTCAAAGAAATTCTGCAACAAATAAAAGATAAATCACTGCCTCAATCTATATCTATTGTCCTTTCGAGCCAAAGATGGCACATAGGGCAGAGCCACAATCTCAAAAACAGAAACCTTGCGTGCCAAAATGGCACATATTGCAGAGATCACTGCTTCTAAAATCTATGGCTCTGTTTCCATAACAATACTTTTTACAATGACAGCTTGTCAAGCCATCGATCAAACTCCTTAGTCGCCTCTTACGACATGCCTGGAAGGTCACAGTGTCACTATTCTTTACTTCCATCATAATGATCCAGTAACACACGGGAATATATCCTTATTTGGATATATAAGCCACATTCACAGTATGTGTTTTTTTTCTTTTAGTGCAAAGCTTTTTATTATTGGTAGTTTAGTTACCTTGCACATTTGATAATAGCTATCTATCCATTGACCTTTCGAGCCATAGTAGGCCTATAGGGTATAGACCCAGATACTCTTTCTCTTATATAAATTTTCATTCTAGCAGTTTTCAATCCTTCTAAAGATATTTTATCAAATCTCTAATATAATTGATAATATAACTTGTATATAATTCTTTTATCATTATCATGTGCCATACCGGTTGGCGTAGGTGATCACATCTTTCCACAATTCTCTGTCCACAATATATCATATTAATTCTGTTGTTGACTGTTTTCCATGCCATGACACCAAGTAATCTATATCTTCTCTCTTTGTCGTCCCTCTTTCCTTTTATTTTGCCAGTTGTAACCAAGTATTCCAACTTTACTCTTCTCATGATGTGCCCGAAAAATGTTGATTGTTTTTTTCTGATGTTTCTTATGAGCTCCCTTTTTGTTTTGGCCTCTGAGAATTTCTTCGTTGGTCTTTTTTAGCTGTCCGTGGAACTTTCAACATTCTTCTGAGAAATCCCATCTCTGTGGCCTCTAATCGTCTTTTAATTTGTTTGTCTACTGTCCGTGATTCACTTCCATAGATTCAGAACTGGCTCTGTTTAGCACCAATGAACTCTCTTTCTCATTTCCATTGACATAAGACGTGTTGCACAAGGCGTTTTTCATTTTAAGATTCTTTTATAGAACATGCAAATTGATTCAAAGTTAAAAAAAAAACTGTCATAGTGTGTGTGGTTAAAAATAGAACATTTAACAGAACAAAAAATAGAACATGAATAATGTGTAATAATAAACATGAACTTGAATGAAAGAAAGAAAATAGTTGGAACTCCAAACAGGATTAAACGCAACTACCCATGGGTCAAACACAGGTGTGGTGTAGTGGCTACTTAGATCTCCAGGGTAACCGCTTCTGGACAGGTGTTGCAGGTTCGGGGACCACTGAGAAGACAATAACAGGAAGTTCACACCATGTCACCAAAAACAATGTGCCGTGACTAGCGAGCGAGTATCTATGTGCCAAGTCTTTAGGAGGTATTAACCCCATCTTACAACTCCTTCACAAAAATTACAACATCCAAATACAAATTCTTGAAATTTGACAGTTTGCTGCAGGCAACCCCCCCCCCCCCCCCCCCCCCCCCCCCGGTTTTGTTTCCCTTGATGTTGAATTTCTTATTTCAGGTGCGTCAGAAAAGTAAGACAGCATTGTAGAAAGGGGGTTAATAATTATTATTAATTAATATTACTATTAATTGTTTATGCAATGCTGCCGACATTGCTGTGTCTGTTATTTCAGTTCATCTCGTTAATTTGCTAAAATAACAATTGCTGCCTTATAATCCAGAGTTTATCGCTTTCACTTTTACTGGTGTCACAAGCACAAAAATATAGATCAACTTCCAATACAAATTTCACAAAATAGAAGTGCTCCAAAAAATTATGACTTTCACTTTAATTCACACAAATAAACCATCGTAAACATGGGATAGGTAATGAACGACCGCATGATAAAAGCAAACATATTGGCCAGCCTGACAACCGACACATCAACAGACAAAGCGCCATGCCAATAGACGTAGTGCTCATCATCATCATGTGCCTTAGCGTAGGACTTAGTGCTATGCGACTGAAATCTGGGTCAGAAATTGTATCTAAGCAAGCAAACGATTACACCTGGTTCCCGTGGCTCTGCATTGATAAACGCAAAATTCTGCAGGAAAAGTTCAATGAAAAATTATTTCCCCCAAATTAAAAAAAAAGGGTTTATTTGAGTAATAATTTTTATGAATGTATCGTAACAACATGTCTTACAGGTAGGTATCACAATTTAGGGTTAAAAGTTGTCAAAGTGTAGAGCTGTGATCACCCATTAAGTGAGTGTAGAAAGGTTGTATCGCTAGTTTATTGGAAGCCGTGATAAATACACGTTTCTACCCGACACATTCAAATTGGTATGGATAACATTTTTTAACATCTTAATTTTATCCAGACAGAAACTGATTGGTCTACTAAAAATTTTTTTTTTAACTTTAAATGGTCAAGAGTTCTTTAACACTCTCAAAATGCACATGGGACATCCTGTTTTTCGACTTTATCCTGGAGGGTCAGACATAAGAGCTCGCTACTCAGTGACCAGGGTGTAGTGACCCCACAAAGAAATCATGAATTTGAATAGAAAACTTCCCACCGAAAGTTCAAACTCAAAACCTTCTTATCTAGAGAATGTCTTAACTCAAGGGTACCCAACCTCCGAAGTGTAAATCAAACCAAAGAATGAATTTTGCGCTATCATCAAGTGCTGTGCCTGCTGGCATAGGTGATCGTGTCTCTTCACAATTTTCGATCTTGACAGTTATTTATCGTTTATATTGTAGACCTTCTGCCATGCCATTCTCTTAAGCTGTCTGGTATCTTTTCTCTTTGCTTTCCTCTATCTCTGCATCCCTCAATTTTCCCAGTTGTCATAATATATTCCAGCTGTTCCCTTCTCATTACATGGCTAAAACATGATGATTGTTTCTTCCTAATATTGGAAATTGGCTCCCTTTTTGCTTTGGCCTCTTTCAGAACATTTTCATTACTCTTCTTAGCTGTCCATGGTATTCTCAACATTCTTCTGTAAAACCACATTTCTACAACCACCAGTGATTTTCTTGTTTGTTGTCCTATTGTCCATGATTCACATCCATATATTAAGACTGGCTCTACATAATATTTAAGAACTCACTAGATGAACATGGTAATAATGGGGTATAATATTTGAACAATGATATCCTCAAATTGCTTTAAGTGTGGATCAAGAATTAAAAATGTAATTCTTTTCATTCGTTTCGACATTCTGTGTGTCACGCAGATTTTTGGTCATGTATCTTTAGCTACAGAATGCCTCACTCAATTTGATTCACGTAAACCATCATCAAACCATACTCTCTTTATATGTCTTGTATCATTTTGGTGTTGATGAAATATAATTCCTTGTCCAATTATTTAAAAATTCAAATATATGTATTATATTTATTAATTCAAATATATATATATATATATAGATTAGAGGCCACAGAGATGAGATTTCTCAGAAGAATGTTGAAAGTTCCCTGGACAGCTAAAAAGACCAATGAGGAAGTTCTGAAAGAGGTCAACACAAAAAGGGAGCTCTTAAAAAACATCAGAAAGAAGCAATCAACATTTTTTGGGCGCATCATGAGAAGAGGAAAGTTGGAATACTTGGTTACAACTGGCAAAATAAAAGGAAAGAGAGATCGCGGGCGACAAAGAGAGAAAATACTGGATAGTTTGGTGTCATGGCATGGAAAACAGTCAACAACAGAACTGATACGATGCACTGTAGATAGAAGATTGTGCAAGGACATGATCACCTACGCCAACCGGTAAGGCACATGATGATGATGATATATATATATATATATATTATAAAAAATATGTTATGTGTTTTATAAAAATAAATATGCAGATTAAAATTTAAAACCATCACAAATTTTGTCTCTGAAATTTCTTCCGTTGCATTGATAAAAACCTTCCGCACTGAATGAGTTAACAAAGGAGGGGCATGGCATAATCACCCGAGTGGGGCATTAACCTCACACAATTCAGAACGGAAACAGTGAACTCACAGGTACGGTAAACACTAACACTCATGAACAGCAACTGTACTGTGTAGGCGCCATTAGCCACATTACAGAGATCAGCAGAGAGGTGCGTAAGGTAGGCTTGTCACAACATTAAAGCACCAAACACATTTATTTTCATTTCTCACACAATGAACGTACTCCTGCTCAAATTTCACTACAATATTGTCCTCATAAGTAGTTAAATTATTGAAGGTGGGGACTGGCTGGTCTCGAGGCAAGACGCCGGCCCTGAGACAGAGAGGTTGTGGGTTCAAATCCCGGCTATACAGGTTGGGATTTTTATTTATGATTTCTCTCTGCGGCAACCGTCCCTGGTCTCAGCAGCGAGGCCCAGCTTGAAACGTCAATTACTCATCGACGGAAATTATATGAGTACCTCCGAAGTCGGAGTTATCTGCATGTGCGGTGAGGGACCCCTGTGCACACGGCTGCCAGGGAAAAATGGATTAACACACAAAATTCAGTTCCTAGTCTCTAGGGACTTCGTCAGACGAACGAACGAACGAAAAAAATAAATTATTGAAGGATTGCAGGTAGCGAGGGAGACGCCATTGCATTCCCACACCCCTGAAAACAAAGTACCCATAATTACATCCTTCACTCAAATAATTCATGCAGCCAAAGTTTGTATGTAGACTTCATATGTAGCATGACATATAAATGAAGCTGGATAAGCAGAACCAGGTGCTTGCCAACTAATCTCATTTCTATGAAAAGCAACAAAAATGCACACAAAATAATGTTTGGCCACATCAAACCAGTCATGTGTTAATGAATAATAATACAAAATTGTTGCTAATCACTGCAATCTAAATTAACTGATTATAATTTTACAAATGTTTATTTCAAAATAATTGCAGTACTTTAAAGAAAGTGTTTCCGTTAAAATGGAAGAGATTTTTGGATTATAGCTCATGACTGAGATTTGATGAGAGCCATTAACTGCACAGATATGATAAAAAGTATCAAGACAAGAGGCCCCGAGTTGACGATTATTACACCGACAACATCATAACCTCCAACCTGATATTCAGCAGAGACCATTGAGTTGGTAGTTGTCGTTGTTGCCAGACGTGGACGTTTTGCTGGGGGTTGGTTGTGCTCAGAACCTTGATTGTTTCCACCAGCTCCTGCTCCACCCGCTGTCTGTTGCTGAAAATAGTTTAAAATAGAAATAGTTATAGATGAATCTAGAATGTATTAAGAGTAAGAATCTATTCATAGAATGAATACAAATTTTCAAGACCTACAAATAAATATCACAGTTGAAGGAATACATCTGGAGACAGTTCAGAGTTACAACTACCTTGGACATACTAAAACCAGTGATGGAAAATGTAAAAATGAAATAAACAAAAGAATAGGAATGGCGAAAAGTAATTTTAATGCCATGAAAGATATACTAACAACAGAACAAATAGCAGGGCTGAAACTAAGAATAGCAAAATGTTACATCTTCTCAATATTCCTGTATGGTGCAGAAACATGGACATTAGACAAGAAAACATAACAGAAAATTGAAGCATTTGAAATGTGGATTTATAGAAGAATAGGTAGAATTGGATGGAAAGAAAAGAAAACAAACAATGAAGTTTTCTATCTATCTATCTATTGACCTTTCGAGCCGTAACTGGCCCATAGGGCGTAGACCAAGATATACCTTCTCCTATATGAATTTTTTGTTCTAGCAGTTTTCTTTTAAAGATATTTTATCAAATCTCGCCATCTGTCTCTGTTCTGTGCAAGCAGTTCTATCTCATTGAGGGAGCCGATTCCTGCTGCTCTTACCTCTCTCATCAATGTTCTTCTCAGTGTCTCCCTGGGTCGTCCTCTTTTTCTTTTGCTTTGCTATTCGGTTATTATCTCTTCTCATCACATGTCCAACGTATGATCATCGTCTTTTCTTTATTACTGAAGATATTAGTGGTTGATTGGCGATTTCTCTAATTTCCTCGTTTGTTTTGAATTCGTTCCATGCTATACCAAGTATTTTCCTTAGACATTTATTTTCGAATGCGTTCAACTTTGTAATGAAGTTTTAAGACAACTAAAAATGAAAAGAGAACTACTAAACACAATTAGAACAAGACAAATAAAATTTTGGGGGCATGTTAAAAGACACAACAGCCTACTAAAAGTAATATTGGAAGGGAAAATACAAGGTAAAAGAGGCAGACCAAGACTAACATATGGACGACTAACATCAAAAGATGGACAAACCAATCTATAACAACCTGCCCCATCAAAGCAAGAAACAGAGTGGAATGGCGATCCATGGTAGCCAACCTTCGCTGCGGAGACGGCACCCAGTGATGATGATATAGAAGAATCTACGGAATCTAAATAAGTGCTAAAGTCTGTTCATTAATTTGTGAACACCTTTTTAAAAAAATCATAGCTTCACAACTGTCAGTGGGAGTGAATTGAAACTTGTTATGTGCACTATTGATCATCATCTTCATTGAGAGCCGTGTCCGCATTGAAGGCTGGCTACTATAGACCGCCATTCTACTGTCTCTTGCTTTGATGATGCAGATTGTCATAGGTTGACTTGTCCATCTTTTGATGTTACTCGTCCATGTTAGTCTTGGTCTGCCTCTTTTACCTTGTATTTTCCCTTCCAATATTACTTTTATTAGGTTGTTGTGTCTTTTAACATGCCCCAAAAATCTCATTTGTCTTGCTCTAATTGTATTTAGTAGTTCTATTTTCATTTTTAGTTGTTTTAAAACTTCCTCGTTTGTTTTCTTTTCTTTCCATCCAATTCTACCTATTCTTCTATAAATCCACATTTCAAAGGCTTCAATTTTCTGTTCTCTTTTCTTGTCTAATGTCCATGTTTCTGCACCATACAGGAATATTGAGAAGATGTAACATTTTGCTATTCTTAGTTTTAGCCCTGGTGTTATTTGTTTTGATGTTAGTATATTTGTCATGACATTACAATTACTGTTTGCCATTGCTATTCTTTTATCACCGTTGATCACTCCGAATATAATAAAATATTTGTTGCCCTTAGAAAACTAACCTATTGTAAGATATTTCTTGTTTAAGTTTTGTAAAAAATGTTCAAATCTACTGTCCAACATAGATGACAACATGAACAGAAAAAAACTCACTTTATTTGTATCAGATTTATCTTCATTGTCGTCATCTGAAATGAATTCTCTCTTGGGGTATGGAATCGGCATTCCTTCAAAAACACTGAAAAATAATGGAGGCTATAAGGAAGAGAACACACCCACAAAATGTACAACTGTTGTTCAGTAAGAAAATAACATGGAAAGATTTGGGGCCGTGCAAGAAAAAGGTAAGAAACTGTACAAGGGAAATTTTTTGGGGCTGTATAAGGGTTAGATTTGGGGCCGTACAAGGAAAAGGTAAAGAGCTGTACAAAAGAAAGATTTGACACAGCACAGGGGAAATATCTGGGTCAGCACAAAGGAAAAGATTTTAAGCTGTACAAGGGAAAAATAAGGAGCTGTAAAAAGTAAATATTTGGGGATGTACAAGGGTAGAATTGAGAGCTGTACAAAGGAAAGATTTGGGGCTGTACAAGAGTAGAATTGAGAGCTGTACAAAGGAAAGATTTGGGGCTGTACAAGGGTAGAATTGAGAGCTGTACAAAGGGAAGATTTGGGGCTGTACGCGGGACATATTTGGGGCTGTACAAGGGAAAGATTTGGGAGTAACTTGGGAGGAGATCAGAGTACAATGAAGTAGTCCACTGGACCTGTCAACTAAATTAAATTAGAAAGACTAATGATACCAGAACACAAATAATTCACAGTCTCAGCATTAAGAAAAAGTTAAACTAAAAATGGCAAACTATCTACAAGTCAGAAATAATCATTTATATTTTTAAAAAGATAATTTAAAATGACAAGTAAGCAATTAGACTTACTCAGCACAAGGAGGAGGCTCTTCGGCTGTGAAGTATGGATCTTTCATTGCCTGCTCGGATGATATTCTTTTCGTTGGATCCATCGTGAGCAGTTTTTGAAGCTGTAAAATTATTGAAAGTTTAATATATACAGTACTTGTAAATACTGGCTTTAATAGAGAGAGAGAGAGAGAGAGAGAGGGAGAGGGGGGAGGGAGAGAAAGAGAGGGGGAGGGAGAGAAAGAGAAAGAAAGAGAGGGAGAAAGAAAAAGAGAGAGAGAGAAAGAAAAAGAGAGAGAGAGAGAAGGAGAGAAAGTTAGTTGTAGATTTACAAAGCATCACAAAAAATTGAAGTCTGTTACAATGACTGTTTATGGGGGCAAGGAAAGGGGAAAAAACTTCATGATGGCTTCAATATTAATATCTTCTTGTGTGGATGTTTTTTCTTACCGCAGATGTTTCTTCTTGCCACAGATGTTTCTTCTTACCATGGACATTTCTTCTTGCCACGGATGTTTCCTCTTGAAATTGATGTTTTTTCTTACTGCAGATGTTTCTTCTTGCCACGGATGTTTCCTCTTGAAATTGATGTTTTTTCTTACTGCAGATGTTTCTTCTTGCCACGGATGTCTGTTCTAGTTGTTGACGTCTGTATTAATATCAATATCCATTTCATCTTTAGGAATATTTATCAACAATTGTGGTGATGTTTCACTGAATATTTCTTATATGTATTAAGTCCATCTTTATTCTTGTTCTATTTAGTCCTCTTTAGTCTCTCTACTCGATTAATGTATGTAGTTCATATTTTTACTTATTGTTTTTATTTTAATACTTTCATCATTCATCTGTGCTGCTTATTACCTTTATCTTGTAAAGTTATCTATAAATTTCCTTTATTAGATGACAGATCGATCATCCTCATTGAGTATCAGACACCTCCACAAGTGCCCAGATCCTCTTCTTGGTGTGTAGCGACTTAAAAGAAAAATTTGGTGCTGGTCTAACCTAGATTATATCATCTATCCGCAAATCACACTTTTACGACACCTTAGTAAAATTTACAAACATTAAATGTTACATTTGGAGTTCCAAAAATAGTATTTTCTTTGAACTTTTGCTACACAGCTGTGTGTTTACACTAGGAGAGACATGGGAATCAGATGCTGTAATCATTCCCTGACTTACATTTGATTTATAGCCAGAAATTCAACCCCATGACACCATGGCTACCAGAGGTGTTACGTTGTTTAATCACATGTCGTTCATCAGTCCGTTATTCAAGCCGTATGTTTCTGTTTCCTCTTAGTGTCCTTAGCTCCCTATCCTGTGCAACAAAGGTTTTTTTTCCCGTTCACCAGCTTTTACCTCTGACGAAGTCCCTAGAGACTAAGAACTGAATTTTGCGTGTTAATCCATTTTTCCCTGGCAGCCGTGTGCACAGGGGTCCCTCACCGCACAGGCAGATAACTCCATCTTCGGAGGTACTCACATTTTTTCCATCAGTGAGTAATTGATGTTTCAAGCCGGGCCTCGCTGCTGAGACCAAGGGTGGTTGCTGCAGAGATAAATCATAAATAAAAATCCCAACTGGTGCAGCCAGGATTTGAACCCACAACCACTCTGTCTTGAGGCCAGCATTCTGCCTTGAAACCAACATCCCCCAAAGGTTTGTTTGACAGTCAAAGAGATTTCCCCCATCATAAGAAGAAAAAAAAAACATTTCTTGAAAATTTGTCAAATTTAAAAAAAACAAAAACAGCAGCGTTTTAACAACACCTTCATGCTTTTTACGAAGTGCACCTGGTGTTTGAAAAAATAACCCGATTGCTGAGTGCACAACAAACTGTTTAATTCCAAGAATTTGTATTTTGAGTTCATAATTTCTACAAAGGTGTCGCAATCTTGACTTTAACCATCATAGGGCATCATAAACATAACTTTAATCATTTACAAGTACTAAGCCTTGACTTTAACCATCATAGGGCATCATAAACATAACTTTAGTCAT
Source organism: Megaustenia siamemsis (assembly GCA_032433765.1). Taxonomy (NCBI): domain Eukaryota; kingdom Metazoa; phylum Mollusca; class Gastropoda; order Stylommatophora; family Ariophantidae; genus Megaustenia; species Megaustenia siamemsis. The sequence continues at coordinate 44,753,665 of JAVIAB010000107.1, read as the reverse complement.
TTATAAGTACTAAGTCTTGACTTTAACCATCATAGGGCATCATAAACATAAGTTTAGTCATTTACAAGTACTAAGTCTTGACTTTAACCATCATAGGGCATCATAAACATAACTTTAGTCATTTACAAGTACTAAGTCTTGACTTTAACCATCATAGGGCATCATAAACATAACTTTAATCATTTATAAGTACTAAGCCTTGAATTTAACCATCATAGGGCATCATAAACATAACTTTAATCATTTACAAGTACTAAGCCTTGACTTTAACCATCATAGGGCATCATAAACATAACTTTAGTCATTTATAAGTACTATGCCTTGACTTTAACCATCATAGGGCATCATAAACATAACTTTAATCATTTATAAGTACTAAGCCTTGACTTTAACCATCATAGGGCATCATAAACATAACTTTAGTCATTTATAAGTACTAAGGCCTCTACCTGGACCTGCAATTACATAGCAGTACTTTAATCTCCACTTCCCAGTGAAACATTATTGGCTGGAGGCTTGTATACATCTGATGTTTGTCACCTATCCAATGGCTTAAAAGCTTGCTTGATGTCTTGTTGACAGCCCACAAGTTACAGTCAGAAAAGAAAAGGAAAACTCAACTTTATTTCTTTCGCTTCCACCTCAATTTTTACTGATGGATAATGAATCTTTTTAACTCAACTTGGCTGTGCATTTGAACAAATTTTTAAAAATCTGGAAATGATGGCTAGTAGATGGGTCACCAGTTGGAATATTTAGGAACGTACACGATGACAAAAAAACGTGTACACTAAAAACTTTGAATTTCTTTTTAAAATGTGTTATTGTTGTTGTTGATGGATTGCCACGAGTTGATGCGAGCATGTCGCCTTTGACTCATAAGATGTGGCGGGTCGTAATGGCTTTCTTGACATTCCCGGCTCTTACTGGAGAGGTTGGAGTTCATCTGTCCCAGGCTCTGCTGGGAAACTACTAGTCCAGCCCAGAGGTACCGCAATACTGGGTCCTCTATATCAGTAACAGCCACCACTTCAGGTGAACACGGCGATCCTAGCTCCTGTTAGCTAGTCTGTTTTGACGCAGACTGTTACCAGGGGAGACCACGAGGAGGTAGAACTGCTAGGTCTTGGTCAGCGGATGGTGCGCCGACCCTGCTATTACGACCGCAGGTCGCAGGCGCTTCTGCTCCCCCTAAAATGTGTTTTAAAGTGGTCAAATTTACAATCGTAATCAAGGGTTAAATCTACGTTATCTATTTCACTTTCTTTCTTCAATATCTGTTTTCTCTCCTCTATGGTCTTTTTTTTCTTTTCTGTGCACTTTTTAGTGAATTGAGTTACCATAGGTTTGCACTTTGCGCATACAAAAATATAGAATTCTTCACAGCTGTGTTGTGTCCTTATTGTTTCTGAAGCTATCCAAACTTTTGTTTTCTTATCTCATAATTAAACAAATATTTCTGAAGTTATCCAAACTTTTGTTTTCTTATCTCATAATTAAACAAATATTTCTGAAGTTATCCAAACTTTTGTTTTCTTATCTCATAATTAAACAAATATTTCTGAAGCTATCCAAAGTTTTGTTTTCTTATCTCATAATTAAACAAATATTTCTGAAGTTATCCAAAGTTTTGTTTTCTTATCTCATAATTAAACAAATATTTCTGAAGCTATCCAAACTTTTGTTTTCTTATCTCATAATTAAACAAATATTTCTGAAGTTATCCAAAGTTTTGTTTTCTTATCTCATAATTAAACAAATATTTCTGAAGTTATCCAAACTTTTGTTTTCTTATCTCATAATTAAACAAATATTTCTGAAGTTATCCAAACTTTTGTTTTCTTATCTCATAATTAAACAAATATTTCTGAAGTTATCCAAAGTTTTTTTTCTTATCTCATAATTAAACAAATATTTCTGAAGCTATCCAAAGTTTTGTTTTCTTATCTCATAATTAAACAAATATTTCTGAAGTTATCCAAAGTTTTGTTTTCTTATCTCATAATTAAACAAATATTTCTGAAGCTATCCAAACTTTTGTTTTCTTATCTCATAATTAAACAAATATTTCTGAAGCTATCCAAACTTTTGTTTTCTTATCTCATAATTAAACAAATATTTCTGAAGTTATCCAAACTTTTGTTTTCTTATCTCATAATTAAACAAATATTTCTGAAGTTATCCAAACTTTTGTTTTCTTATCTCATAATTAAACAAATATTTCTGAAGTTATCCAAAGTTTTGTTTTCTTATCTCATAATTAAACAAATATTTCTGAAGTTATCCAAACTTTTGTTTTCTTATCTCATAATTAAACAAATATTTCTGAAGTTATCCAAAGTTTTGTTTTCTTATCTCATAATTAAACAAATATTTCTGAAGTTATCCAAAGTTTTGTTTTCTTATCTCATAATTAAACAAATATTTCTGAAGTTATCCAAAGTTTTGTTTTCTTATCTCATAATTAAACAAATATTTCTGAAGTTATCCAAAGTTTTGTTTTCTTATCTCATAATAAAAAAAAATAATATTTCTGAAGCTATCCAAACTTTTGTTTTCTTATCTCATAATCTTAAACATACGATTTTTACCTTCACATATTTATGTCATATATACTAAGTTACACTCTTATGATGCTACTTGGAGTTGCCCTAAATAATCTACCTATCTATCTATTGACCTTTCGAGCCGTAGCCGGCCCATAGGGCATAGACCAAGATACTCCTTCTCTTATATGAATTTTTGTTCTAGCAGTTTTCAATTCTTTTAAAGATATTTTATTAAATCTCGCCATTTGTCTCTGTTCTGTGCAAGCAGCTCTATCTCATAGAGGGAGCTGAATCCTGCTGCTCTTGACTCTCTCATCAATGTTCTTCTCAGTGTCTCTCTGGGTCTTCCTCTTTTTCTCTTACCTAAATAATTACCGAGGTAAAATTATGGTTTTAAAAAAAAAACATCCTCACCAAATGAAATGCTTTGCTATCAGCCTTGACCTTGTGTTTTTCCATGTACTTCATCAGGTTACAGTTGACATAACTGACAAAGATAAATATTGTTTCTATGAACAACAAAATACAAAAATGTGTCATAGAATTCTCCCACTGTCTGTGTTCACCTGTTAGCAGGTGTGGATGCATATAAACAACATTATCATCATCAAGTAACATGCGTACTGGCGTGGGTGATCATGTCTCTCCACAGCTTTTGATCTCGACAGTTATTTGTCATTTCTGTTGTTGACTTTCTGCCAAGCCATTCTCTTGAGCTGTCTGGTATCTTTTCTATTTGCTTCCCTCTATCTCTTTGTCCCTCAATTTTCCCAGCTGTCACAATATATTCCAGCTGTTCTCTTCTCAATGCATGGCCCAAAAAATGATGATTGTTTCTTCCTAATATTGGAAATTAGCTCTCTATTTGCTTTGGCCACTTTTAGACTGTTTTCATTACTGTTTTTTGCTGTCCATGGTATTCTCAACATTCTTCTGTAAAACCACATTTCTACAGCCACTGGTGATTTTCTTGTCTGTTGTCCATGATTCACATCCATATATTAAGACTGGCTCTACATAACATTTAAGAACTATAAAATAAACATACAATGGTAGTGAGCAGCTAGACCGACACAGGAGACACAAGACAAACTACAACGTTTCAGCAAAAACCTTCATCAGGTATAGCAAAACAGACTATACACAATAAACAAAAAAAATCCAAAGCAGATTACACAATGACACAGCTCTAAGAAATAACAGAAAGGGTGCGGATACTTTAAGTTGCTAGTTCATGGCAAAGCCACAACATCCACAACTTTCAGCCTGGCACATCCATCTTCGGCATGGGCAAATAAATATGCTTTACAATTTTTCCTGGCAGGGCCCACTTTTGGTCGAATCTTTAAGGTTTTTAATAGCCAGGGGTTCTTTAACTTGTAAAATAAACACAAAACGGTATCATTTAGCTAAACTAATAGATTTTCTATTAGTTTTAATGCTATAAACCATTTTATGTTTAATTTACATGTTCTCTGCTGCTCTACTCACAGCTCTACATAGTAATTAATATTTTATATTTGTTTTTATCTATGTAATTAATCCTTAGCTTCTTCGTAGTTGACCAGATGGTTCTCTTGTGATAATCTCCCTCCGCCCTTGGCTAGTTTGCACATTCAAGAAATAATTTAATGACAAATGATGATCATCAAGAAATAATTTAATGACAAATGATGATCATCAAGAAATAATTTAATGACAAATGATGATCATCAAGAAATAATTTAATGACAAATGATGATCATCAAGAAATATCCTACCTTGAGCGCTTAAAATCTCTCATGAGTTGTTGATGCTCTGGCATCTTCCGTATATCTTCCCAATCTTTATCTGTAAAATTATGAAAATGCAGGAAAATATCAACGAAGATTCAAATCTTTCATATTCATACGCTAAACTCTGTATTTTATTCTGTGTAATTTTTTATTCCTTTACTTTTACCGAGTTAAAAGAAATAGATCATTCCATATAACTCCATTGTTATATTCATACATAATAAATTTTGTGTTAACCATTGTTTAAAAAAATATTACTATATTGACAGGATTAATTTTCTCTTTCTTCTGGGGTGTACCTGCAGTTTTTCATGGGTCTGGAGAATAAGGGACACATGCCCAATGCAGTCATAAGGTGTTTTAATCATAAAAAACATTTCTCATCACACTGCAATTGAACCGGCTTTGTCATCTTATTTTGGAGAACAATGAACATGTTTGAAGGAAAAATCACAGGAATGTAAATTGTGATGACATTTATGTACAATTTGATGACATGCATATACATTTTAATGACAGGTCCCTTATTCTATCCTTACTCTTGAACTTTCTTTCTTTCACATCAAGGCCATGGACAAAGTCCCTTATTCCATCCTTATTCTTGGACTTTCTTTCTTTCACATCAAGGCCATGGACAAAGTCCCTTATTCCATCCTTATTTTTGGACTTTCTTTCTTTCACATCAGGGCCATGGACAAAGTCCCTTATTCCATCCTTATTTTTGGACTTTCTTTCTTTCACATCAAGGCCATGGACAAAGTCCCTTATTCCATCCTTATTTTTGGACTTTCTTTCTTTCACATCAAGGCCATGGACAAAGTCCCTTATTCCATCCTTATTCTTGGTCTTTTTCTTACATCTAGGCCATGGACAAAGTCCCTTATTCCATCCTTATTCTTGGTCTTTTTCTTACATCTAGGCCATGGACAAAGTCCCTTATTCTTGGACTTTCTTTCTCTTACATCTAGGCCATGGACAAAGTCCCTTATTCCATCCTTATTCTCGGACTTTCTCTTACATCTAGGCCATGGACAAAGTCCCTTATTCCATCCTTATTCTTGGACTTTCTCTTACATCTAGGTCATGGACAAAGTCCCTTATTCCATCCTTATTCTTGGACTTTCTCTTACATCTAGGCCATGGACAAAGTCCCCTATTCTTGGACTTTCTTTCACATCTATGCCAATTTTCTATTAAATTGACTACTGTCCTGTCACACACAGAGGGCCAACATATTCAGCTTTATGAAAATACCACCATGCCCGATCCCCAACAGGCCTGTGGTATATCGCACAGACAAATCTGACTCAGGACGTAACGATCCTCTGTCAATACAAATGGCCTACATATGATGCCCCTGCAAGAGCGGAGCAAGTGCCAGTAGACAGTAGCTGGCAGGGAATGGGCTGATGTGAATCCTGCCTGACTCCACAGCCTGGAGGAATGAACACAAGGATGGCTGTCATGTTGGCAGAGCCACAGTGTGCCATGGAGGGAAGTTGTGAATGTAAATTTCATCCTGGGGTGGGAAGGTAGTCCACAGGCACCCCACAGATCAAGCTGGATCCATAACAATCATCCAGAATGTACCATGGAAATAAGCACAGATATAAAATATACTAAATATTAAATACTATGCTGGGCCGCAAGAATAGCTGACGAGAACATACCAAATAAACATAGCATGGTATGCAGCAGTTAAACTAATAGAAAGACAAGACAAACTACAACATTTCAGCAAAAGCCTGAAAAGTCAGGTATAACAAACAAACTACAAATTAAACATATAAATCCAAAGCCAGAAAACATAACAATAATCTTTAAAAAAAAAAAATGGCGGTTTAAAAGATGGTGGTCAGGATGTACCATAATAGAAGCATATCTACATTATCTATCTATTGTCCTTTTGAGCCGAAGATGGCACATAGGGCAGAACCACAATCTCAAAAACAGAAACCTTGCATGCCAAAATGGCACATATTGCAGAGATCACTGCTTCTAAAATTTATGGCTCTGTTTCATTAACAATGCTTTTTACAATGACAGCTTGTCAAACCATCGATCTACATTATATTTCTGAAAAAAGATAAATAAACAAAAGAACGAAAAGATCAGCGACAAACAACTGTGCCGTGTTTTGATTAGTCGTAAGTGCGTGAATTATTTAACTTCCTCACCAAGTGGAAAGCCCATGACATTAAAGATTCTGTCGAGCTGGTCGTGGTGGTATGGATTGCTGGTCTTGATATCTTCCTGCCGGCAGTGAAATATAGGCTCGGAGGTGAGCAGTTCTGCAAATATGCAACCAATGGCCCAGATATCTGCGGAAATAAAACAATGAAGAAATAATACTGCGTGCCATATTGTGATGTGACGTGATGGGCACATAATGCACAGTTGCTAGTTTTAAACTCAAATTGGCATTTGAGTTATAATCTGGGAAATTGTGAAGTATTTCTGAAGTGAACTAGAAGTATTGTGAAAGTGAACCTGACCTGAGCCTACCACATCTCCTTCATCTTAACATTATTATTATCAGGTAGGGGTTTCAATTTGGGGAACATCACACAATAATGTAATTTGTCTACGGTAATTTGGTTAGCGGGGTAGAGTTCTGCCCTACCAAGGAGGAGTAAGACGTCTCATCTCCTCTGCTAATCTTCGGGACACCCCTGGGCAAGGTGGAGCTCTCGTTTAGCCCCCTATCAGGGTATGTGAAGCCACTGGAGTAGGTGGTGGATGGTATTGTGGGAGCAGCCGACAATTAGTGTCGGTTATGGTCCCTACACCGCGATGGCAGGCAGAGGATCTCATGTATAGAGACAATGGCTGAGATCTCCGACTAGTACAGTCACTGCCAAGAAGGAAAGGAATGGCAAACTACCTAGTTAAATTGCCTGGAATAATCATGACAAATCACCAGAGAGAGAAAATACAGGATAGCTTGGTGTCATGGCATGGAAAACAGTCAACAACAGAACTGATACGATGCACTGTAGATACACGATTGTGGAGGGACATGATCACCTACGCCAACCGGTATGGCACATGATGATGATAAATTACTAATTTTGTAATAGTTACAATTTCGTAGATTACATCTATTTGGGAAGAGACATTTATAATAGTTAGGAACCAGACAAAATCAGGTGTGATATAATCCATTTTTAGTCATGTGCCATATAAGTTGACGCAGGCGACCATATCCTTACACAATCTTCTATCAACCGTGCATCGTATCAGTTCTGTTGTTGACTGTTTTCCATGCCATGACACCAAGATATCTAGTATCTTCTCTCTTTGTTGTCCGTAATCTCTCTTTCCGTGTATTTTGCCAGTTGTAACCAAATATTCCAACTTTCCTCTTCTCATGATATGCTCTAAAAATGTTGACTTTTTTTCTGATGTTGCTTAGGAGCTCCCTTTTGTGTTGGCCTTTTTGAGAATTTCCTCGTTGGTCTTTCTAACTGTCCAGTGAACTTTCAACATTCTTCTGAGAAATCCCATCTCTGTGGCCTCTAATCATCTTCTCATTTGTTTGTCTACAGTCCATGACTCGCTTCCAAATGTCCGAATTGGCTCTATATAGCACCGATAAACTCTCTTTCTCATTTCTATTGACATAGATTTAATCCATCTTTAGTCACAAATATTTGTAAGATTTTAAGATAAACCTTTTTCTAATTATTTATATTGGGTCATAGAAGAAAGTGCATGTAATTATATTTCTGAAATGTGTAAATCTTTCTCTCTTTCTGGCATTCACCAATGCCAACAAAAAAGAATGAATAGTCCTCTTCACCATTTGCCCTTGAAAGGACGTTGGGTGGGAGTAGATGCATTGTATTGTGGGTCATTTTTGCCTTTCAGCCCAGTACATCTGACTTCAGTATGACTTTTTTGAGTACAGAGTTGCCTTTCTTCTTGTCCCTACTCACTTGATCAGACTGAGTAGTCTGTTTCCAGGAGCACCACTAGGAGGTGGAGTAGGGTCTTGATCAACTCTGTTTGCCAATCTTGATGCATGCAGTCAACTGTGGCTTACTGGATGGACATCTGACTCCAGCATGATTTTTTTAATACATAGTTGCCTTTCTTCTTGTCCCTACTAACTTAGTCAAACTGAGTAGTCTGTTTCCAGGAGCACCACTAGGAGGTGGAGTAGGGTCTTGATCAACTCTGTTTGCCAATCTTGATGCATGCAGTCAACTGTGGCTTACTGGATGGACATCTGACTCCAGCATGATTTTTTTAATACATAGTTGCTTTCTTCTTGTCCCTACTAACTTAGTCAAACTGAGTAGTCTGTTTCAGGAGCACCACTAGGAGGTGGAGCAGGGCCTTGATCAGCTATGTTTCCCAATCCTGACGCATGCAGTCAACTGTGATTACTGGATGGACGTCTTGACCCCCAAATGTGTAAAATGATCACGGAAATTAAAATATCCATGATAAACAACTGTGAACAATTCCAATATTACTCCTTTCCATTTCTTTTTTTTTGTGCAGGAACTGCACTGTGTTTGAAACTTTGTTGTTCAGTTTTTTCCTTCTTTGGCAATCTTCTTTTTAAAAAGTTGGCATACAGACTTTGTTTATAAATCAAAGCATAGACTCCAGCCTGTCAACGATCCAGGAGTTTGTTCTCCAAGGTAATCTCTGTATTGGCCACAATTTCTTTCTGACTCTCCAAGGTAATCTCTGTATTGGCCACAATTTCTTTCTGACTCTCCAAGGTAATCTCTGTATTGGCCACAATTTCTTTCTGACTCTCCAAGGTAATCTCTGTATTGGCCACAATTTCTTTCTGACTCTCCAAGGTAATCTCTGTATTGGCCACAATTTCTTTCTGACTCTCCAAGGTAATCTCTGTATTGGCCACAATTTCTTTCTGACTCTCCAAGGTAATCTCTGTATTGGCCACAATTTCTTTCTGACTCTCCAAGGTAATCTCTGTATTGGCCACAATTTCTTTCTAACTCTCCAAGGTAATCTCTGTATGGCCAAAATTTCTTTCTGACTCTCCAAGGTAATCTCTGTATTGGCCACAATTTCTTTCTGACTCTCCAAGGTAATCTCTGTATTGGCCACAATTTCTTTCTGACTCTCCAAGGTAATCTCTGTATTGGCCACAATTTCTTTCTGACTCTCCAAGGTAATCTCTGTATTGGCCACAATTTCTTTCTGACTCTCCAAGGTAATCTCTGTATTGGCCACAATTTCTTTCTGACTCTCCAAGGTAATCTCTGTATTGGCCACAATTTCTTTCTGACTCTCCAAGGTAATCTCTGTATTGGCCACAATTTCTTTCTGACTCTCCAAGGTAATCTCTGTATTGGCCACAATTTCTTTCTGACTCTCCAAGGTAATCTCTGTATTGGCCACAATTTCTTTCTGACTCTCCAAGGTAATCTCTGTATTGGCCAAATTTCTTTCTGACTCTCCAAGGTAATCTCTGTATTGGCCACAATTTCTTTCTGACTCTCCAAGGTAATCTCTGTATTGGCCACAATTTCTTTCTGACTCTCCAAGGTAATCTCTGTATTGGCCACAATTTCTTTCTGACTCTCCAAGGTAATCTCTGTATTGGCCACAATTTCTTTCTGACTCTCCAAGGTAATCTCTGTATTGGCCACAATTTCTTTCTGACTCTCCAAGGTAATCTCTGTATTGGCCACAATTTCTTTCTGACTCTCCAAGGTAATCTCTGTATTAGCCACAATTTCTTTCTGACTCTCCAAATTATAAAGATGACTTCAATTATTCCAATAAGTCAATACAAAATAAAAGAATAAATTAAATAAATTATCAGTCAGAAAAACCTGACCATGTTACTTTATAGCTTGTCATTTTTGTTGTAAATCGTTTTTGTCTCTTTTGGCTGGCACTCAACAATAAGTATCTGGCAACAATATTTTCTCTGAAGATGTTAAAATCTATAGAGAAATAGACATTCAATGCCACAAATGCTGTCAGTGCCAGAATTGGACGCTGGACTCTAGAACAATAAGAAAGATAACGACCACCGAAATGAAATGTGTCAGAATAATGACAGGAAACAGCTTAAGGAACAGAGTAAGAAACACTGACCTGAGGAAGAAACTCAAAATTGAACCAGCCATCGAATACATAAAGAAACAACAGATAAATTGGTTCGGCCACATAACAAGACAAAAAGAACTAACAATGACTCAAAGAGCTATAAACAAACGCTACGAAAACGCCAGATTAAGGGGAAGACCGAGAAAGAGATGGATAAAGGGAATACTCTAGGAGGAATGACATCAGAAGAGGCCAACAGAAGAGCAAAGAATCGCAGATTGTTTCTCCCCTTGACGCCAGCAGAGGAAGGATAGAAGAAGAAGAATGCCACAAGGCAAACTAAATATTAGGGCAGCTATTACTTATACTTCAACACAAAAACAATACCTATTACCACCAAGAATCAATATACTGGAGAAATTAAACATCGATGGCAAGGATCTGCGAATCATAAAAAACATGTACTGGCAACAAACAGCAGCTATACAAATTAACAACCAGACAGGACAATTTCAACTTATAGAACAAGGAGTCAGACAAGGCTGTATTCTGTCGCCGGATTTGTTTTCACTTTACAGCGAACATATTATGAGATCAATAGTAGACATAAAAGGAATTGAAGTCAAAGGTCACAACATAAATAATTTGCGATATGCGGATGACAGTCTTAATAGCAGAGACAGAGAATGAACTACAAGAAATGATAGACATAATAGTAGAAGAAAGCAACAGGAAAGGTCTCAGTATGAATCATAAGAAAACAGAAGTAATGATCATATCGAAGAAACAATTATCACCATCATGCAGCATAAAAATAAACAGGACAAATTTGAAACAAGTGCAACGCGTAAAATTCTTGGGCACAATAATAATAGCGGATGGAAAATGCAACACGGAAATAAAAAGCAATAAATAGCTCAGGCCAAAATAGCATTTCAGAAAATGAAAAATATCTTATGCAAACAAATCTATGTCAATAGAAATGAGAGTTCATCGGTGCTATATAGAACCAATTCTGACCTATGGAAGCAAATCATGGACAGTAGACAAACAAAATGAAAAGACGACTAGAGGCCACAGAGATGGGATTTCTCAGAAGAATGTTGAAAGTTCCCTGGACAGCTAAAAAGACCAATGAGGAAGTTCTCAAAGAGGCCAACACAAAAAGGGAGCTCATAAAAAACATCAGAAAGAAACAATCAACATTTTTCGGACACATCATGAGAAGAGGAAAGTTGGAATACTTGGTTACAACTGGCAAAATAAAAGGAAAGAGAGATTGCGGACGACAAAGAGAGGAAATACTGGATGGCTTGGTGTCATGGCATGGAAAAAAGTCAACAACAGAACTGATACGATGCACTGTGGATAGAAGATTGTGGAGGGACATGATCGCCCACGCCAACTGGTATGGCAGATGATGATTACCACCAAGAAACATCTTATACAAAGTATATTCATCCTACATTGATCTACCTATGGCAAACATGGTCACTTGTGACTAAACATACAAAGACATAACCTCATATTTTCTAACCTTTAACGTTTATTAGTTACGAGCATTAACTACTAAAATATCATAGGTATGTAAATATTTAGTTTAAGTAAAAATTTTACTTGTGATCTGTCACAAATTGAAACCACTTCCATAAAATATCAGTTTTAAGAATAAGTGGAATGTATTAGGCTCAGGAAGCAGGATAGAAATAGCAGCTACAAATTGTTAAAAACTGGACGGAATATGGAAATAAAAAATACTAAAGAGGAAAAATAAACTTAGAATTTTCAACTCAATCGTATTATCAACCCTTACCTATGCATGTGAGAGCTGGAAAACAACAAAAGAGATTGAGAGAAAAACAAAACACTTTTGAAGTTAAATGCCTAAGAAGAAGGACATATGTCATGTAGCCGTGAGTAGGGAGAGACCACGAGAAATGAGGGGGAGTGGGAAAAGTGTGAATTGCGGGACAAGTGATCAGATAGCCGGAAGTGGGGAGTCCACGAGAAATTAGGAAAATATGTGAACGGTAAAATCATGAGATAAGTGAGAGGGTCTAGGAGACAAGAAAATAGACACGTAGAGCAATTTGATTGGAGGAAAGTGGAGGAACTAGTTTTTTATTGGAGGATACGAGGAGCATTTGAAGACAGGACACAAAGAATCAAGAGAGCCAGATCTGAAAAGGAGACTAAAGACTCCGAGACAGTTAGACGGAGACAGTTAGACGGAGACAGTCAGACATGTGTTGAGATGAGACAACAAAGCAATTTCAAAACAGGCCCTTCTATGGGAAACATCAGGGATACAGAAAAAGAGGAAAAACCTAGATAGGCACTAAAAAGAACACTTATAATATGAGAAGAAAAGTTGGTAGGCATAGACTTATTAGTTGAATCGAACATCTCTCCAACAATAGAGATGGGTGGCAAAAAACACTACAAGCCCCATGTGGCGTCCAGCGGTGCTGGAAGGATCAAGATCAAGACTAGACTCAGGACATCGTTTCCCATAAACAATGCAAAATGTTGAAGATTAGAACTAAAATGCCACTTATGGACAAGAATAAACAGCAGTGCTGGAAGGATCAAGATCAAGACTAGGCTCAGGACATCGTTTCCCATAAACAATGCAAAATGTTGAAGATTAGAACTAAAATGCCACTTATGGACAAGAATAAACAGCTGCGTTTCATGTGATATGATCAAGCTTCTGGTTTCAAGATGGCGCAGTCATGTTTGCGTCAACGTTCACTGTTACGTTTTTTTGCCAGAAAGATGGTTAATCCTATCTTTCCAATGCAGATAAGTGTATAGATAGGAAGATCCACTCTTGGGATCTGCGCAGGTGAAGCAGATTACATGCATGTGATTTGAAATCCTCTACAGTGTGCGCAATAGTGTGTTCTGTGTTGATTGCAATATACGTCATCATTGGAATACCGGTCAATATGGCGGATGGGTGGCAAGAACCATTGATGCATAGTCTGAAAAGTGTTCCTAGTTGCAGTTTCCTCATATTCCAAGTCCAGCTTGCTGCCGGAGCTACTGAGTTTAGTGCTCTGTGCACACCATGAGTTGTGTTCTTAATCCGGATTGTTTTTCGATATTCCAATTGCTTACAATGAATGATGATATCATATGAAGAAGGAAAATTCAGCTGCGTTAACTTTAGGTGCCGCTTGGCCTTATGTCTTTTGGCGTGTGCTGTAGCTGTTATGATGGGGTCTACAACTAATGAGATGAGATATTAATTCGGATGATCCCACTGGCACGGGCGGTTGAGCAATTATGGATTTTAATCCGTTTGCAGTAATACAGGGGTCTTCGACTAACCATAACCATGATCAAGCTGTCCTGAGTCATCATGAGTACAGTTAACCTGCTAATGGACATTGTTTGAACAGATTGGTGATGCTACTAAGTAAAGACAAGATAGATGAAGGTATGACTTTAACAACAGAAAGTAAGTCTGACCTATTGCTTTAGTGTAATGTCTTGCTGCTAGTAGGAGCTCGGGAGCTCGATACCAGAAGGTCACCACCACTGGGTCAAGGTCAGCTAAAGGTTTAAGTGGCGAGTTGAATAACCTGGCAAACCCCATATCAGCTGATGAAGAAAAAAACATTTTAAAAAGTGATCATTTAATTGAAGCTTTTCCAGAAATTAGTTCAGAGGAACTATCTGTGCTTTTAATCTTATTTATGTATCTAGTTTTAAAATAAAACTGAAATTAACAAACTAAGGTAAACTATTCTATAACTAGAAATTGCAAACTAAATTAATGTAAAAAAAAATAATAATAGAAAATATGAACAAGCTAAAATAGTCTATAAATTAGAAAATATAAAACCAATCTAAAATAGTCTATAAACAGAAAATATAGAACCAAACTAAAATAGTCTATAAACTAGAAAATATAGAACCAATATAAAATTGTATAAACTAGACAATATGAAACCATCCTAAAATAGTCCCTAAACTAACAAATATAAACTAAATTAAACTTATCCAAAAAACTAAAAAGACTCAAACCTATTTTCACTCGTCCACGCTCAGGACCTTCGCCCATGACTAAAATGTTGGCAGGTTTCTGGAGAATTACAAGCCAAAACAGTTCATGTAATACAAATCTTCACAACATTACTTGACAAAACATATTGAACAAATGTCAGACAAGACCGAAGATGACCAACATCATCTGGACTAAATGTGGACACCAACTCATAGCTGACTGTTTTATGTCCTTTATATGAGAGTGCTAAATGTTTGTACTATTTAAGCTTTCATGTTTTCATAGTGAAAAAAGGATTTCATTAAAACTACACTTCTTCTTTCCTTTCTCACTTGCCTTTCAGCGTCAAGGGGAGATATATTTTGCTGTCTTTTGCTCTTCTGTTTGCCGTTATGTTTCCTAGTGTTTCTAATCTTCCATCAATCCATCTTTTTCATGGTCGGTCTTTGATCTTTCTGCCTTTTCACGCGGTCAAACCATTTTATTTTTCTTATTTATATATTCTATCTATCTATCGACCTTTCGACCCGTAGCCAGCCCATAGGGCGTAGACCCAGATACTCCTCCTCTTATCTAAATTTTTATTCTAGCAGTTTTCAATTCTTTTATTCTATGTTATAAAATCTCGACATTTGTCTCTGTTCTGTGCAAGCAGCTTTATCTCATTGAGGGAGCCAATTCCTGCTGCTCTTGCCTCTCTCATTAATGTTCTTCTCAGTGTCTCTCTGGCTCTTTTTCTTTTCCTCTTACCTGATGTTCCCCACATGAGGGCTTGCTCTGCTATTCAGTTATTACCGACATATATATTCTATGGCGGGGGTTATTCCTAGCTTTTTTCTCAGTTCTTCATTTCTGATCTTATCTCACAGACTGTTTCCTGTCATTCGTCTAACACATTTCATCTCTGTAGAGGTTATTTTTCTTATTGTTCATGATTCAAGGGTAATGAAAATTGTATTGTAGAGTGCCCGTTTTGCCTCTAGTGTTATTTCCTTGTTGGACAAATAGTGATGATAGTTGTCCAATAATTTGACAAGCTTTGTGTTTCATCTTGAGTCTATTTCTGCTGTTTGTGAATTGTCTTTTGTACACAACAGGGAATGTATATACAAATGAAATTTAGGTTTTTAAAAGCCTGCATTATTCTAATATCAACATAGGGCTGTGAACATGATCAACCAAATGAGTTGCTGAAAAATACACAACTGCCTTTGAATTCAAGTATTACAGGAAAATACTTAGAGAACCATGAATGGAGAAAAGAACATGCCGACTTTGCAAGAAGTTAAAATTCCAGAAAAAACTTATTGATAACGAACATAAAACAAGAAAAATAAAATATTTGTTCATGCAAAATAATATAATGGCATGGAGAAGATAATTATGGAGGGCATAGTTCCAGGTAAACAAGGGAGAGGAAGACCTACAAGATGAGTGCAAGATATCACAGACAATTAATTTACTGGAGAAAAAGCTGGATATCTAGTCCAGAACAGAGACAAATTCAAAGAAGATTAGAATTTGTATAGTCCTGATTTGAATAGTCCAAGTTTTAAGTGAGAACTACAGGACTAAATAAAGAAGAACAGAAATTAATCAAATACCCAAATGATAGGTGATCGTTATTAAAACAAAATTGATCAATGTTAAATCAAAGGCACATAATAATATGAGAATCCACAAGAACATACATATAATGATGACATCCAACAAGAACTTACATAATGATGCTACTGAAAAAAAACATATATATATATATAATGATGACATCCCCAAAAAAACACATATAAGACATCCCACAAGAATATATATATATATATATATATATAACATTAAAAAAAACACATATAAGACATCCCACAAGAATATATATATACAATAACATCCAAAAAAACACATATAAGACATCCCACAAGAATATATATATACAATAACATTAAAAAAAACACATATAAGACATCCCACAAGAATATATATACAATAACATCCAAAAAAACATACACATGATGACATCCCACAAGAACATAAACACAAAGATGACATCACACAAGAAAATAAATACAGTGATGACATCACACAAGAACATACACATAATGATGACATCACACAAAACATACATACAATGATGACATCCCACAAGAACATACATATAATATCGCACAAGAAAATGCACATAATGATGACTTCCCACAAGAACATACACACAATGATGACATACCACAAGAACATACATACCAAATCTCTGTGCAGAACCCAATTACTGTGCAAATAGTGTATCCCAGCCAGAATCTGATGAAGTAGAGACTTGACCATATTTTTTGGGGTGTTGATTGGTTTCTTGTTCGCCTTGGCTGATCTATGATATTTGATAATGTGCTAGCATGGGGAAAATAAATAGAACAAATTTTAGCTTGGAATGTGAAGTTAAAGTGGTGAAAGCAAAATGCAGGAAAATACAGGAGTTAAAAGAGTTGAAAACTGGAGTATAGTAGCAGAAAGTACAGGAGTTAAAAGAGTTGAAGACTGGAGTATAGTAGCAGAAAATACAGGAGTTAGAAGAGTTGAAAACTGGAGTATAGTAGCAGAAAATACAGGAGTTAAAAGAGTTGAAAACTGGAGTATAGTAGCAGAAAATACAGGAGTTAGAAGAGTTGAAAACTGGAGTATAGTAGCAGAAAATACAGGAGTTAGAAGAGTTGAAAACTGGAGTATAGTAGCAGAAAATACAGGAGTTAGAAGAGTTGAAAACTGGAGTATAGT
Organism: Megaustenia siamemsis; assembly: GCA_032433765.1. NCBI lineage: Eukaryota > Metazoa > Mollusca > Gastropoda > Stylommatophora > Ariophantidae > Megaustenia > Megaustenia siamemsis. The sequence goes on along the minus strand of JAVIAB010000107.1, from coordinate 44,736,524 downwards.
AGCAGAAAATACAGGAGTTAAAAGAGTTGAAGACTGGAGTATAGTAGCAGAAAATACAGGAGTTAGAAGAGTTGAAAACTGGAGTATAGTAGCAGAAAATACAGGAGTTAAAAGAGTTGAAGACTGGAATGTAGCAGTAGAAAAACAGAATTAAAGAGATGAAAATTGGAGTAAGGAATGTAGGAAAACAGAGTTAATCTTTAATTACGATACCTATCTGTGACTGACGTGTTTACGATACCGTAGTAAAAATTACTACAACTTATATGTAACATAAAGTGCTCTAAAAATAGTAATTTTCTCTGAACTTTTAACACATAGCTGTGTGTTTACACAATAGGTGAGGCACTGGGGACTCAGATTTCCAAGGCTCAGATTGATTTAAGACCTGAATTTGACCCCATACAATGTCTATCTGTATGGTCGCAGTAATTCCATAAGTTTTTTCGGCTGTCTCAGGGCATTATTTGCTGTGTTACAAAGGGTTGTTTGAGTTCTACCAACGACAGAGGAAATTTCCCTGGTCATAGCAAAAAAAAAAAAAAAAAAAGACTAATTTCTAGAAAATTTGAGATTTTTTTTTCCCTATTATATGAGAATGTATCTCATGAAATGAAGAAAAAAAAAAAATCTACATCAGTAGAAGCAAATCCAACACTCAGGGGGGGTTACCGGAAGTAGTAATTAGGAATGTAAGTAAAAAAAAAGTAAAGTACCCCCGTCATGCCAAGTGGCGTATAGGGAATATGGTGTTAGTGACCATAAATTTTACAGACCTTCGGCACATGATTTTTGGGGTAATGTGGTCGGTATTACGCCCGTGCCACTTCACTTTCCCTGAAAAAAAATCAGGTACCCATTAAAGGCTGGGTGAACCCGGAAGCTGTCGGTTGGGATCGAACCCTACCCCTTGTCCTTTGTAGTCCAGTTCACTAACCACTAAGCTATTGCGGCTCCCAATTAGGAACGTACACTGGGGTAAATGAATGTTTGACCATGGCAAATTTTTAAGAATTTGTGTTTTGATCTGGTAATTTCTTATTCCGTATAACCTAGAGTTTGATGAAAATTGGAGTAGGGAATGTAGAAAAACAGAATTAAAGAAATGAAAGTAGAGTTTGGTAGTCAAAACCTAGTAAAGTTAAAGGAATGAAAATGAAGTCAAGCAGTTGAAAAATAGACTTGAACCACAAAGAACACATCTAGTTCTTTTTTCTTCTTAATCTGAACTCTGATCAGAGCATCGGGCACTCACAAGAGATCACTCAACCGATCCGAAGCAAGCAAGGACATCTGCCAGGACTTGCCAGCCTATCTCTGTCCATCATGGATGGCATTTCTGCTTGAGTCCCCGCTCGTTCCTCCAAGATTTCATTGGTAGGTTCTCTTGTGTGTGTTTCTGCAGCATTATGTAAGTTTTCTAATCACTTTTAGTTTATTATAATTTACATTTTGTTTGAATGGACGGAGAAAGTCATGCTTAGAAAAGTCAAACAGGCATACTTTCCTGGCTTAAGACGAAAAAAACATTTGATATAATACCATCTTGGTCCTTCTATTCTAAAAAAATGACAAACAATCAACAACAGAAAAAAAAAAAAGAACAATATATGGTCTGAAGCAGGATCGAACCCGTACTCCTTGGCACAGCACCTTGCCACGATAAGTCAAACGCTAGGGAACACGGCTTCTTGTGGCAGGCGCAGTACCAAGGAGTTTCGGACCATATATTGTTCTTTATTTTTTGTCACTGTTGATTATTTGCCATTTTTTTTGAGTGCTGTAAACATACCTCTTCCTCTTATGACTCGTTGAATTATCGCCTCGGAAGTTTCCCTCTATAATAATATTCATTTATTATCATTTGTCTCATATTCTATACAAACACCCAGTTACAAAACTCTGTATTTTCTTTATATGTCTGTCTACACTTACCCATAAATCATGCTCAGAAAAGTCAAAAAGTAGCCAGACTTTTCTGTCTTGATGTGAAAGAAAGACTTTTAAGAGGCTGATAACATTTGGGTGCTTCAACTCTCGCAGCAGCTGTAGATAATATAACAGGTTCAAATCGAGCCATTGCAATATGCTGTTAAAACTGTCAAAGACAAATTATTATTACTAGCAGAGATGCACTAAAAATATTTCACATCTGGAAATAATCTAAGTCAGGACATCCCCCCTCCCCCTTCAAAAAAAAAACCCCATCTATTATATTGATTCTTCTTCTCATTCTACCTTTCTAATTCTTGTAAAGCATAAGTCTTCCACAAACTTTCCAAACCGACAAGTTTTGTGCAATTCTCTTAAGTTTACTTTCTGTCTTCCTCATTATCCTTACCTTTGTTTCCACCAGTCTTCTCCTAGGACATTCTGGCTTTTCCATTTTCAATTTACGACTATTTTATTTTATCTACTCCACCCAGAGGTGAGATGCAGAATGACTCAGGCAAAAGCAGCTTTCCAAAAAAATGAGGAAGATACTCTGCAATCCATTTTTGACAATAGAAACAAGAAAAAGAGTTCTTAAATGTTATGTAGAACCAGTCTTAACATATGGATGTGAATCATAGACAATAGGATAATAGACAAGAAAATCACTGGAGTCTGTAGAAATGTGGTTTTACAGAAGAATGTTGAGAATACCATGGACAGCTAAGAAGAGTAATGAAGATGTTCTGAGAGAGGTCAAAGCAAAAAGAGAGCTAATTTCCAATAATAGGAAGAAACAATCATAATTTTTTGGCCATGTAATGAAAAGAGAACAACTGGGAAAATTGAGGGATGAAGAGATAGAGGGAAGCAAAGAGAAAAAATACCAGACAGCTTAAGAGAATGGCTTGGCAGAAGGTAAACAGCAGAAATGATAAATAACTGTCGGGATCGAAAGTTGTGAAGAGACATGATCACCTACGCCAGCTGGCCAGATACTTGATGATAATGATGTCTTCATTGCTCTTGTTTAAATCTTTTAATGTCTTCATTGCTCTTTATCATGTTTAAATCTTTTAATGTCTTCATTGCTCTTTTTCATTATGCAAAGTATCTTAAGATTTTTTTCTGTAGCATTTTGTTTAGAAATAATCTATTTTATTCCTTACTACTTGCGAGATTGTCCATGATTCACAACCATATAATGCTATTGGGAAGATACGTGTCCTCAGTCATTTTAATTTTACTGCCTTGCAGATATTGTGTCACATGTCCTTCATGGTGTTTTGCTAACTAAATAGTTCGACATAAAAGTATGAGCTCACTGCGATTTCTCGACATGCAGACATTGAGATTCCGGTGCCTTCTATAAGCTTCAGTGCATAATGTTTCTGCTCACTGGGGAAAAAAAAATAACAATAAATAATGAGAAATTTACGAGGAATTCAAAATTCACAATATTTATATTTGGTTATGGAAGGCCCCGGTATCACTGCAAACGAATTAAAATCCATAATTGCTCAACCACCCGTGCCATAGTAATCATCCGAATTAATATCTCATCTCCCAAACAAAGTAACTGTAGTCCCCATCGTAGCAGTCACAGCACACGCCAAAAGGTGAAACCACGCAGAAAGTGAACACTGCCAACTGTTCCCTGTCATACGATATCATCATTCATCGTAAGCAATTGGAATATCGATATAACCAATTTTTATATTACTCCTTGTCTCTGGCGTTTACTATAGCAGGAATCTATCTATTGTCCTTTCGAGCCGAAGACAGCACATAGGGCAGAAATTCTAGGATCTTGTGTTCGATGATCTTTCATTGTCAGACATTGCACAGGACCTGTATTGTGTATTGCATTTAAAGCTCTGTTCTGAGCGAGTTGCTCAATCTCAGCGAGAGAGCTGTTGTTGTCTCTCTCGCCTTAATGTTCTCTTTAGTGTTCTTCTTCTACCTTTTAGTTCCCAGTGGAGCATAGGTCTTCAACAAACACTTTCCAAGTCGTTCTGTTTTTTGCAATTCTTTTAAGATCATTCCATGCCTTCCCCATCATCTTCATCTCTGCTTCTACCTGTCTTCTCCAAGAATTCCTTGGTCTTCCTCTTTGTCTTTTTCCCTGGGGATTCCAAAAAAGGGCCTGTTGTGTAATACTATCAGTTGACTTCCGCAGTGTGTGTCCTATCCATTGCCATCGTCTACGCTGTATCTCTTTATCCACTGGTATTTGACCAGTACATTTCCATAATTCCACGTTAGTGACTTTGTCCTGCCATTTCCATCCCTTTATTCTGCGTAAGCATCCATTAATGAAAGTCTGTACCTTCGTGATTGTCAATTTTGTTATTCTCCATGTTTCACAGCCATATAATAGGACCGACTTAACATTTGAGTTGAAAATTTTTATTTTTGTGCTTAACCTAATTTCTTTGGATTTCCATATGTTTCCCAGTGTTCTTCTAGGTCTCTAGAAATAAACTCAAGATGCAACAAAGCTTGTGAAATCATCAGACAACTATCACCACTATTATCCAACAAGGAAATAAAAGTAGAGACTCTACAATACAATCTTCATCTGAACATTGTGCTCCCATTACCAGACCTAGACCCTAGACTTAAGAACAATAAGACAAATAACCACTACCAAGATAAAATGTGTTAGACGAATGACAGGAAACGTAGAAGGTAGCGTTGATGTTAAATTTAGACGACAAAATGTGCAGAAGAAAGGAGATGTGACTAGGTACCACAAATGCATCTTCTTCATTCTGCGATCAGATCTGTCTACCCAAAATTTTTGTTTTGGATGCTTCATTATTAGTTAGCTATGTAAGACTATAGACAGCTTAAGAGAATGGCTTGGCAGAAGGTCAAAAACAGAAATGATAAATAGCTGTTGAGATCGAAAGTTGTAGAGAGACATGATCACCTACGCCAGCAGGCCCAGTACTTGATGATGATGATGTAAGACTAGTTTTATTTACTTACATATTTGTGTGTTTGTTGGTTGTTTATTTCTGCTGAAGGCATATTGAGCCTGGACATCATTCAAATTTGTATCATCCATCAATTGCTGGGACATCATTTTAATTTGTATCATCCATCAACTGCCGGGACATCATTTTAATTTGTATCATCCATCAACTGCCAGGCCATCATTTTAATTTGTATCATCCATCGACTGCCGGGACATCATTTTAATTTGTATCATCCATCAACTGCCGGGACATCATTTTAATTTGTATCATCCATCAATTGCCAGGCCATCATTTTAATTTGTATCATCCATCAATTACGTAAGGCTTTAACCATACCATTTTTTCTATTTGTTTTTTTTTTCATTTCTTCTTCACGTTCAGCTTTACTGCAGCTTTGCATTTATCTCCCTTGACCCCCTATCCAAAATAGGCAGATTTAGTCATGAGAAAAGTTGTTCAGTAAAACAACATCTTTGGAATCCCCAGGGGAAAAGACAAAGAGGAAGCCTAAAGAATTCTTGGAGAAGACAGATAGAAGCAGAGATGACGATGATGGGGAAGACATGGAATGATCTTAAAAGAATGGCAAGAAACAGAAGGACTTGGAAAGTGTTTGTTGAGGACCTATGCTCCACAGGGAGCTGAAAAGTAGAAGGAGAAGAAAACAACATCTAGCATATGACACTAATATTTTACCAAACAAACTGACCTGGGTACAGAATTAAAGGCTTAACAGTTTCACGGGAATATTCTTTTCTGTTCTATTCTATTCATGGAATCAGTTTCATTGCAATCAGAGCATTCCCATATCTGCTCCATCGCCAGTCCCAACATTTCTCAAAACATATGCAGACTGATTGTTCCTGTTAAGTGTTGATTGTAGATACATCATCTTGTCCTATGATTGTTCCTGTTAGGTGTTGATTGTAGATACATCATCTTGTCCTATGATTGTTCCTGTTAGGTATTGACTGTAGATACATCATCTTGTCCCATGATTGTTTCTGTTAGGTGTTGATTGTAGATGCATCATCTTGTCCTATGATTGTTTCTGTTAGGTATTGATTGTAGATACATCATCTTGTCCCATTTATTGTTCCTGTTAGGTGTTGATTGTAGATACATCATCTTGTCCTATGATTGTTCCTGCTAGGTGTTGATTGTAGATACATCATCTTGTCCCATGATTGTTCCTGTTAGGTGTTGATTGTAGATACATCATCTTGTCCCATGATTGTTTCTGTTAGGTGTTGATTGTAGATACATCATCTTGCCCCATGATTGTTCCTGTTAGGTGTTGATTGTAGATACATCATCTTGTCCCATGATTGTTTCTGTTAGGTGTTGATTGTAGATACATCATCTTGCCCCATGATTGTTCCTGTTAGGTGTTGATTGTAGATACATCATCTTGTCCCATGATTGTTTCTGTTAGATGTTGATTGCAAATTTATCATCATGTCCTATGATTGTTCCTGTTAGGTGTTAATTGTAGATACATCATCTTGTCCTATGATTGTTCCTGCTAGGTGTTGATTGTAGATACATCATCTTGTCCTATGATTGTTCCTGCTAGGTGTTGATTGCAGATTTATCATCTTGTCCCATGATTGTTCCTGCTAGGTGTTGATTGTAGATACATCATCTTGTCCTATGATTGTTCCTGTTAGGTGTTGATTGTAGATACATCATCTTGTCCTATGATTGTTCCTGCTAGGTGTTGATTGTAGATACATCATCTTGTCCCATGATTGTTCCTGTTAGGTGTTGATTGTAGATACATCATCTTGTCCCATGATTGTTCCTGTTAGGTGTTGATTGTAGATACATCATCTTGTCCTATGATTGTTCCTGCTAGGTGTTGATTGTAGATACATCATCTTGTCCTATGATTGTTCCTGCTAGGTGTTGATTGTAGATACATCATCTTGTCCTATGATTGTTCCTGCTAGGTGTTGATTGCAGATTTATCATCTTGTCCCATGATTGTTCCTGCTAGGTGTTGATTGTAGATACATCATATTGTCCCATGATTGTTCCTGTTAGGTGTTGATTGTAGATACACCATCTTGTCCCATGATTGTTCCTTTTAGGTGTTGATTGTAGATACATCATCTTGTCCCATGATTGTTCCTGTTAGGTGTTGATTGTAGATACATCATCTTGCCCCATGATTGTTCCTGTTAGGTGTTGATTGTAGATACATCATCTTGTCCCATGATTGTTCCTGTTAGGTGTTGATTGTAGATACATCATCTTGTCCCATGATTGTTCCTGTTAGGTGTTGATTGTAGATACATCATCTTGTCCCATGATTGTTCCTGCTAGGTGTTGATTGTAGATACATCATCTTGTCCTATGATTGTTCCTGCTAGTGTTGATTGTAGATACATCATCTTGTCCTATGATTGTTCCTGCTAGGTGTTGATTGCAGATTTATCATCTTGTCCCACTAAACACTCTGAATCGACCAGACCCCTTTACCACCTTTAGACTCCTCAGTCTCTCTTTGTATACATCCTTGTCCCACCCACATTAACATCCTTGTCCCGCCCATCATCTTCTTCTCTTAACTCTTTCTTTGTGTAAGGTCTTTATCCATGCAATGGAAAAGATTTCAGAGAAAAATTGTTCATGGTTTTAAATATTAATCTAAATACTAAATATTTATCTAAATACTATATATTCATCTAAATACTATATATTAATCTAAATACTATATATTAATCTAAATACTATATATTAATCTAAATACTATATATTAATCTAAATACTATATATTAATCTAAATACTATATATTTATCTAAATACTATATATTTATCTAAATACATAACCTATTACATATGAATATTTATATATAGATGAACAAGGAATTAGACTTCACCAATACCAAGATGATATCATCATCATCAAGTACCGGCCCTGCTGGCATAGGTAATCATGTCTTTCCACAACTTTCGATCTTAACAGTTATTTATCATTTCTGTTGTTGTCCTTCTGCCAAGCCATTCTCTTAAGCTGTCTGTTATTATTTCTTTTTGCCTTCCTCTATCTTTTCGTCCCTCAATTTTTCCAGTTGTTACAATATATTCCAGTTGTTCTCTTCTCATTACATGGCCAAAAATGATGATTTTTTCTTCCTAATATTGGAAATTAGCTCTCTTTTTGCTTTGACTTCTTTCAGAACATTTTCATTACTCTTCTTATCTGTCCATGGTATTCTCAACATTGATAATATACAACATGGAAAAGGAGTACGGTTTAATGAAGGTTTACAAAAATAATAATGATATTGACACTCTCTGCTGCTAAACATAAGTGACAGAAATTGGCTTGATGTCCAGTGCATCAAAACTTGGCTTGATGTCCAGTGCATCAAAACTTGGCTTGATGTCCAGTGCATCAAAACATATGGAAAGTGTTAAGGAGCGAAGAGCAAACTTGGCAATGTGCTCTTTCTCCAGAATAAGCTCACACTCCATGTCAGAGCTGCCACGAAATTATCGGCTACTTCGTTACCAAGTACACAGGCATGCCCTGGTCAGTACCCCCAGGTTAACGCACTCACAGTAGAGTCATCGAAGAGCTACAACCACTCCTGCTGCAGACACCTTCTGTCAATCTTCTGTAGCATACTTTGTGAGTCAGTCGTTATGACTGCGTGAACTACGTGCTGTGCAACTACCTATGTTATCACTACTATCTAAGATATTGCTTGAACCAGGTGTTACCTATAATCATTTCATGTGTCTTTGCCCAATCTATCGATCTCTCCCCTGTCATTCGTCTCTCCAAGGCCATGTCCTCCTGTCACATTTTGCACTTTAGCTGTTCCTACCTTTGCACTGAAATCCCCTAATATAAAAGTTAATAATAATCGTAATAAAAATAATTACCATATCCAATTATTATCACTTTACTTTTTAATAGCAATATAATTATCATCAACATCAAATACCATGCATGCTGGTGTAGGTGATCATGTCTCTCCACAACTCTCAATCTTGACAGTTATTTATCATTTCGGTTGTTGACCTTCTGCTAAGCCATTCTCTTAAGCTGTCTTGTATTTTTTCTCTTTGCTTCCCTCTATCTCTTCGTCCCTCAATTGTCCCAGTTGTCACAATATATTCCAGCTGCATCCTTCTCATAACATGTCCAAAATATGATGATTGTTTCTTCCTTATATTGAAAATTAGCTCTCTCTTTTGCTTTGGCCTCTTTCAGAACGTTTTCATTACTGTTCTTAGCTGTCCATGGTATTCTCAACATTCTTCTGTAAAACCAAACACATCTCTACAGCCTTCAGTGATTGTCCTGTCTGTTGTCCTATTGCCCATGATTCACACCCATAGATTGGTTCTTCTATATAACATTTAAGAACTCTTTTTCTTGACTGTTGCCATTTCCAAAATGGATTGCACAGTATCTTCCTCAATTTTTGGAAAGCTGCTTTTGCCTGAGCCATTCTGCATCTCACCTCTGTTGTACATCTTCTTCTACTAGTTTCTGCGTCTCACCTCTGTTGTACATCTTCTACTAGTTTCTGCGTCTCACCTCTGTTGTACATCTTCTTCTACTAGTTTCTGCGTCTCACCTCTGTTGTACATCTTCTACTAGTTTCTGCATCTCACCTCTGTTGTACATCTTCTACTAGTTAAATATATAGTATTATTGTACAGTAACAGTACACTAGTTCATCATATATTATATTTTCATTCGATGATGCAGAGACAGTGATAGGACTCATCATCAGTCTTGTCACTCTAGTCTAGAGAGATACAGACAGTTCTATAGTACAGTTGTTACGACATAATTATTATCAATAATTTATTATAAAAGATCAAATCATATATATAATATAATGATTAAATTGTAATCTAATCATTCAATTCAATAATATAATTCATTCAACAATTTTTAATAAGTTAACTTTTTATTTTAATTAATAAGACGAGTAAGTAGTAAGTTAAGTTAAGACCAGGCAAAGGAAAGAAGATTAGAACGAACCCATCCTTTCTTTTAGCTTTATACACATGTCCATACGTCCCTCTTCCTACTTTGCAGCCTTCATACTCAAATTCGTCCTCAACTCTTGCTCTTTTCTCCGCCGTCTTCATCTTAAACTCGTAATCCATGGCCGGCCCTTCTGGCGCCTTCACTCCATTCCTCGACTTCTGCTTGGCTTCTTTGCTTTCACCGGAAACAGGAAGTTGGGTTATGTCCCTTCTTTCGGAAAACTCCGATTTTTACGAAGTTCCCCGAACAGGCAATATCGATGACGTTTATGCTCTCATCATCATGATCATGTGGCATACCGGTTGGCGTAGGCGATCATGTCCCTCCACAATCTTCTATCTACAGTGCAACGTATCAGTTCTGTTGTTGACTGTTTTCCATGCCATGACACCAAGCTATCCAGTATTTTCTCTCTTTGCTGTCAGCGATCTCTCTTTCCTTTTATTTTGCCTGTTGTAACCAAGTATTCCAACTTTCCTCTTCTCATGATGTGCCCGAAAAATGTTGATTGTTTCTTTCTGATGTTTTTTAGGAGCTGCCTTTTTGTGCTGGCCTCTTTGAGAACTTCCTCATTGGTCTTTTTAGCTGTCCAGGGAACTTTCAACATTCTTCTGAGAAATCCCATCTCTGTGGCCTCTAATCGTCTTTTCATTTGTTTGTCTACTGTCCATGACTCACTTCCATAGGTCATAATTGGTTCTACAGGGTGTTTCTAAAGTCGCAGTGCAGTGAATTTATACTCTCGGAAGAAAAAACGTCACGTCACACAAATTGTAAAATAAATGGTATTATTCAAATATACTTGACTGCTATCGGCGAGCTTATAATGGGTAATGTTGGTATTAACACAATAAAGTTGTGTTAACACCATTGTAAGCCAGATCTATCATGTAGCAGTGATGTTTAAATGAACACGTAAATGGTGCTTGAACTATTACGTCATACATAGATAAAATTTAGGTGCGTAATTATTTCAACAACAAAAAAATGCACAGTCATTAAAGAGACACCCTATACATAGCACCGATGAACTCTCTTTCTCATTTTTATTGACATAGATTTGTTGCATAAGATATTTTTCATTTCTGAAATGCTATTTTGGCCTGAGCTATTCTACTTTTTATTTCCGTGGTGCATCTTCCATCCGATGTTATTATTATGCCCAAGTATTTGACGCGTTGCGCTTGTTTCAAATTTTTCCTGTTTATTTTTATGCTGCATGATGGTGATGATTGTTTCTTCGATATGACCATTACTTCTGATTTCTTACTATTCAGACTGAGACCTTTCTTGTTGCTTTCTTTTACTATTATGTCTATCATTTCTTGTAGCTCATTCTCTGTCTCTGCTATTAAGACTGTGCCATCCGCATATCGCAAATTATTTATGTTGTGACCGTTGACTTCAATTCCTTTTTTGTCTACTATTGATCTCATCGTATCAGCTGTAAAGTGAAAACAAGTCCGGCGACAGAACACAGCCTTGTCTGACTCCTTGTTTTATAAGTTGAAATTGTCCTGTTGCTCTACATTAGTATTTCTCAACAGGGTCGTATCGTAGTTAGCGGAGTGGCACTTTTCCTAGTGTTTGGCTTTTCTTGGCAAGGCACTGTGCCACTGTGTACGGATTCGATCCTGCTTCGGTCCATATGTTGTTATTTATTTTTTCTCTGCTATTGATTATTTGTCATTTTTTCCCGAGTGCTGTAAACATTCCTCGTCCTCTGAATTGATTCGCTGATTGTCGCCTCGGAAGTTTCCCTCTAGAATAATATTTATTTATTATTATTGGTCTCAAAGTGTATACGTGCCTGTTATTTAAAATATTATATTTATGAGGGACACATCTACTAAAAAAGAAGCCGCAATAGCTCAGTGGTTAGTGAACTGGACTACCACGGACAAGGGGTAGGGTTCGATCCCAACCGACGGCTTCCGGGTTCACCCAGCTCTTAAATGGGTACCGGATTTTTTTCTGGGAAAGTAAAGCAGCACGGGCGTAATACTGACCACATTACCCCAAAAATCATGTGCTGAAGGTCTGTAAAATATAGGGTCACTAACACCATATTTCCCTATACGCCTTTGGCGTGACGGGGGTACTTTACTTTTTACTTTTACATCTACTAAAACCGTTTGACTTTTAATAATAGAATAATTAAATTAAGCACACCTTATTTTATATTTGTTTTGCTTGTGTTCGCCCGATGACTAAAAGGGTACATCTCTTCGTCATCCACCCTTTAAAGGACGTTACGTGAGCGTATTTGCGTTGTGGTCTTCAGTAAAACTGTGATATATTTACGCCTTTCGGCCCAAAACATCCGACTTCAGCACAACATTTGAGTACCGGGTTGTCGTTCCTCTTCTATCCCTACTCGCTTGGCCAGACAAGACAGGTTAGCCTGTTACTGGAGGCACCACGGAGAGGTGGAGCAGGGTCTGGATGGTTCTAGTTCACCGATCCTGGCGCAAGCCATCACCTGTGGGTCGCTGACAACTTCCAGCTCTGCTATTGTGAGGCGTGCCTTCGCCGCCATATCTATTTTAATTTTGTGTATAAAAAATAATTTAGAAATCATTTAACATAACTTTTATGTTCACTTGCAGTTAGAAATCTCGTCTCCATATAACTGTTTATATGAGCTAGAATCTTTCTATGGTATTATCATATACAGTTACAAATGTTGTCATTATATAACGTTTATTATCTCTTTTAGTTGGATCTGTCTTTATATAACTTTTATTATCTCTTTTAGTTGGAACTGTCTTTATATAACTTTTATTATCTCTTTTAGTTGGATCTGTCTTTATATAACTTTTATTATCTCTTTTAGTTGGGACTGTCTTTATGTAACTTTTATTATCTTTTTTAGTTCGATCTGTCTTTATATAACTTTTATTATCTCTTTTATTTGGAACTGTCTTTATATAACTTTTATTATCTATTTTATTTGGAACTGTCTTTATATAACTTTTATTATCTCTTTTAGATGGAACTGTCTTTATAAAACTTTTATTATCTCTTTTAGTTAAAAACTTTGTCTACACATAACTTTTATTATCTTTTAATAAGAAAGTTTGTCTTCGCGTGATACTTTTAGTTATAAACTATCATTTATCTTCAGAGAAATCTTATCCCTTTAGCTAGAAACTATCATTTCTTATAACTGTTATGATCAATTTCAGTTATAAACTGCCTTCATACATCTTTACTGTCTCTCTTGGTTAATAACCTCGTCCTTCTATTCTATAATGTATTTGACATTCGTAGTTGTTTGCATTTTTGGAGGATTTCCGGTAAATATGGCGGATTGGTGACAGGAACCAATGAGGCTGTTTTTGAAAAGTGTTCCTCGTTGTAGTTTCCTCATATTCAAAGTCCGGCTTGTTGCAGGAGCCACTGAGTTTAGTGCTCTGTGCACACTTTGAGCTGTGTTTTCATCAGGATCATGTTTCGATATTTCGATTGATTTCGATGAATGTTGATATCGTATGACGAAGGACTGATCGGCTGCGTTCACTTTCGATTCCGCTTCGCCTTATGTCTTTTAGCGTGTGCTGCAGCTCCTATGAAGGGACTGCAACTGTCTTTCTTTGTTTGAATCCTTCAATGAGATGAGATGTTAATTTGAATGATTCCACAGGCACGGGCCGGTTGAGCAATCATCGATTTTAATTCGTTTACAGGGATAGCGGGGCCTTTGACTAACTACAACTACAAACATGGTGGTTACATTTAACCCAAAGAGAGTGCGTGAAGACTAATTGATAGATCGGAGACTTGGACCCGTGTTTTTAATTGGTCAGACTGTACGACCTTACTTTGTAGTCAAATATCGCCTGAGCTGGTACGATGCCCAAACTAAGAGTTCATGAGGGGAATTGAAAAATATTTCTATTTTTATTTAAAAAATGGTATGGTAACATCAAAATGAAAAGACGATTAGAGGCCACAGAGATGGGATTTCTCAGAAGAATATTGAAAGTTCCCTGGACAGCTAAAAAGACCAATGAGGAAGTTCTCAAAGAGGCCAACATAAAAAGGGAGCTCTTAAAAAACATCAGAAAGAAGCAATCAACATTTTTCGGGCGCATCATGAGAAGACGAAAGTTGGAATGCTTGGTTACAACTGGCAAAATAAAATGAAAGAGAGATCGCGGACGACAAAGAGAGAAAATACTGGATAGCTTGGTGTCATGGCATGGAAAACAGTCACAACAGAACTGATACGATGCACTGTAGATAGAAGATCGTGGAGGGACATGATCGCCTACGCCAACCGGTATGGCACATGAAGACGATGGTAACATCAAAACAAATAACACCAGGGCTAAAACTAAGAATAGCAACATGTTACATCTTCTCAATATTCCTATATGGTGCAGAAACATGGACATTATAGAAGAAAACAGAACAGAAAATTGAAGCCTTTGAAATGTGGATTTATAGAAGGATAGGTAGAATTGGATGGAAAGAAAAGAAAACAAACGAGGAAGTTTTAAAAACAACTGAAAATGAAAAGAGAACTACTAAACACAATTAGAACAAGACAAATGACATTTTTGGGGCATGTTAAAAGACACAACAGCCTAATAAAAGTAATATTGGAGGGGAAAATACAAGGTAAAGAGGCAGAGGCAGACCAAGACTAACATGGACGAGTAACATCAAAAGATGGACAAGTCAACCTATGACAATCTGCACCATCAAAGCAAGAGACAGAGTGGAATGGCGCTCCATGGTAGCTAACTTTCGATTCGGAGACAGCACTCAATGATGATGATGATTTTTTAAAAAAACTAGAAAAAGCGGTACAATTAAAGCTTCACATAACAAGTGGGCAACACAAATCAGAACGACGTTTCGGAGCAAAGGTGTTCAACGGGAACAAACATACAACACACGTACAATATGTATTAAAATAAGAATAAAATATTCTCTTTAAGATTTGATGTGGAAAGAACTGATGTAAGCGCAGGGTGCGTGCGCGCCCACCAGCAGTAAAAATGTGCGTACACAGCACGCAGCAAAAAAAAAAAAAAAAAAAAGAAAGAAAGCACTGCGTTCTGTGTGCGCACATTTTCACTTTTGTGCATGCACACGCACTCTATGCGCACTTCCGTTCTTTCCACATCAGATCTTCCAGTGAAGATTTTATTTTCTTATTTTCCTCTCTAATTTCTTCTTCTAGTTCGATTTATTATTATTATTATTATTTTTTATTTTATTTTAAATACATATTTGTACGTGATGTACAACAGAGGTGAGGTGCAGAATGGCTCAGGTAAAAGCAGCTTTCCAGAAAATGAGGAAGATACTGTGCAATCCATTTTTGACAATAGAAACAAGAAAAAGAGTTCTCAATGTTATGTAGAGCCAGTCTTAACATATGGATGCGAATCACGGACAATAGGACAATATACAAGAAAATCACTGGAGTCTGTAAAAATGTGGTTTTACAGAAGAATGTTGAGAATACCATGGACAGCTAAGAAGAGTAATGAAAACGTTCTGAAAGAGGTCAAAGCAAAAAGAGAGCTAATTTCCAATATTAAGAAGAAACAATCATCATTTTTTGGCCATGTAATGAGAAGAGAACAACTGGAATATATTGTAACAACTGGAAAAAGTGAGGGACGAAGAGATAGAAGGAAACAAAGAGAAAAGATACCAGACAGCTTAAGAGAATGGCTTGGCAGAAGTCAACAACAGAAATGATAAAGAACTGTCGAGATCGAAAGTTGTGGAGAGACATGATCACCTACGCCAGCAGACCCGGTACATGATGATGATGATGATTTGTACGTGTGTTGTATGTTTGTTCCTGTTAAAGCCCCTTGAGCTGAAACGTCATTCTGGTTTGTGTTGTCCACTTATTAAGTGGAGCTTTAACCATACTGCTCTCTCTCTCTCTCTCTCTCTCTCTCTCTCTCTATATATATATATATATATATATATATATATATATATATACATACACACACACACACAAAGTAAAGAGCCCAGTCACGCCAAGTGGCGTATAAGGAATATGGTGTTAGTGACCATATTTGTACAGACCTTCGACACATGATTTTTGTGGTAATGTGGTCGGTATTGCTACGACTGTACCGCTTTACTATCCCAGAAAAATCCGGTACCCATTTAGGCTGGGTGAACCCGGAAGCCTTTGGTCAGAATTGAACCCGACCTCTTGTCCTTTGTAGTCCAGTTCACTAACCACCTGGCTATCGTGGCTCCCTTATGTATATATATATTGCATTACTCCGCCCTATTAGCTTTACTGCAGCTTCGTATTTTAATGTATTTATGTGCCTTTATTGACCTTGATTCCGGTGTCATGGCGGCTTCGTGTAGTCGATTTTTATAATTCGGCTCTTGCTGATATATTTAAATGATTTACGCGACAGTCTAGTTGTGAAATTATGTGTTGCTATTCTCCCGTTTGGTGTATGTTTTACTTCTAACGTGGGATGGACTGTGATTGCCGATATTTAAGTGGAATATGATTTATTCTTCTTTGTGTTGTGTGTTCGCGGTTCAATAGGCAAGCACATGGTTTGACAAAATGTCAACGGAAAAACGGGTATGTTCAACCCTTATGTGAAAGTCTGTGACGGTGGATGGAGGCGGAGGAATCAAGAATGATCAACGGCCCAGAAAGCGAAAACAGCAAAGTGTGTGGTACACAAGAGGCATGTTCAGAACACGAAAGACGAACATGGCTGACCACCGTGAAAGAGATTGGAGCCTCATCACGTACCAGTCCAGAGGAAGCCATGGAGAGTCGGAGAAATTCGAACTTATGTCGGAGAAAGATCTTAAAATAAGTACTTGGAATGTTAGGACTCTATATCAACAAGGGAAATTGGAAAATCTAATTCAAGAAGCAGAACGAATAAATATAGATATTTTAGGCATATCAGAGACTAGATGGAAGGAATGTGGGTACATTGAAGACGAAAAATATACATTTATATACTCAGGAAACACAACAGAACATCAAAGGGGGGTAGGAATACTGATAAAAGAGAGCTACAAAAATATATAAGTACCACTGGACATGCAGTGATAGGATTATACTACTCAAGTTGAAAGCAAACCGTTCGACATAGCAATAATACAGACATATGCACCTACTCAAGACTACACAGATGAACAAATAGATGCATACTATGAAGACCTAAATAAAGTTATGAAGCAAGTGAAATCTTCAGACATCTTGATTGTAATGGGTGACATGAACGCTAAAGTAGGAAAGGTAGATATAAGACAATTATAGGAAATCATGGTTTAGGAAAAAGAAATGACAGAGGAGAAAGATTAATACAATTCTGTGAGAAAACAGGCTGATAATATAACACCTACTTTGAGCAAGAGAAAGGAAACTATACACATGGAAAAGCCCTGGAGATAGGAAGAGGAATCAAATATATTACATAAGGATAAAAGAAAGGTTCCGTAACAGCGTAAAGAAAGCCAAACCTACCCAGGAGCAGATATTAATTCTGATCACAATCCTGTAATGATTAAAATGAAAATCAAACTAAAGAGAAACAAGCAAAAATCTGATTCATCAACAAACCCACTCGACATAACAGCTTTAAATCAAAAAGATATTAAAGATACCTATACAATACAAGTAAAGAACACATACCAGAAGCTGCTAGAAGAAGGAATTGAACAATACAGAAGAGAAAATCCTGATGAAAAAGTAACAACCAAATGGCAATGCATAAAGAAAAGCATACAAAAAGCCTGCGACACCTTACCCAAAAGAGAAAAGAACAAAAAACAAAAATGGATAACTAACACCATCTTAGAAAAAATGGAAGAAAGGAGACAAGCGAAGAACACTGCCAAATACAATAAAATAGATAATGAGATACGCAAAATGTGCAAAAAGCAAAAGAAGACTGGCTCAGCCAAAAATGTAGAGAAATAGAAACTATGGAAAGCAAACAAGACCTAAGAGGAATGCACACAGAAATAAAGAGAATGACTAATAAAAATAAAAAAGCCACAGAAGGTGGATGCATTGCAGACAAAAAAGGAAAAATGCTAACAGACAATAAGGATATCATAGATAGATGGCAGGAATATATAACAGAACTATTTCATGATCAAAGGGACAAGAAACCAGTTATAAAATGTACATCAGGCTATAAAATCTTAAAATCTGAGGTGGAAAAAGCTATAAAAACAATGAAAAGGGGAAAAGCAGCAGGACCTGAAAGCATACAGATAGAGATGATACAGGCACTTGAAGATTTTGGCATTGAAGTGATTACAGACATATGCAACGACATATACCACACAGGATACATACCAAATGAACTAAAAACATCAACTTTCATTGCATTGCCTAAAAAGAATGGTGCAGTTGAATGCAGTGACTTTAGAACAATAAGCCTAATGAGCCATGTTACAAAAATCTTGCTAAAAGTTATACAAGGAAGGATTCAGAATAAAATCAATACTGAATTAGATGAGCAGCAATTTGGATTTAGGAAAAATAGCGGGACAAAAGAAGCCATATTCTGCATGAGAACATTAATCGAAAAATACACAGAAGTAAACAAACCAATATATGCCTGCTTCATAGACTACACCGAAGCTTTGATAGAGTACACCACAACAACTTATAGAATGTCTAAAAGAGATACATCTAGATGACATGGATATACGACTAATATGCAATCTATACTGGGAGCAAACAGCAATAATAAAATATAACAAAGAGTTCTCTACACCCCATTGATATAAAAAGAGGAGTAAGACAAGGATGCATCCTATCACCAAGCTTGTTCAATCTATACACTGAGCAAATCTTTAAAAACTCATAGAGATGCCAGGCCTACAATTAATGGAAAGATAATCAATAACCTAAGATATGCTGACGATACTGTACTACTAGCAGAAAATCCTAAAGACCTACAACAATTACTTAATGAAATAAACACGACAAGCAAAAAATATGGACTAGATATGAATATCAAAAAGACTAAAACTATGATCATAAACAAAGAAAATACTCAAAACCCACAAGTGGATATCAAAATTGAAGGAATAGACCTTGAGACAGTTCAGAACTATAACTACTACCTTGGACATACTATAACCAGTGATGGAAAATGTACAACTGAAATAAACAAAAGAATAGGAATGGCAAAAAGTAATTTTAATGTCATGAAGGACATACTAACATCAAAACAAATAACACCAGAGCTAAAACTAAGAATAGCAAAATGTGACATCTTCTCAATATTCCTATATGGTGCTGAAACATGGACATTAGACAAGAAAACAGAACAGAGAATTGAAGCCTTTGAAATGTGGATATATAGAAGAATAGGTAGAATTGGATGGAAGGAAAAGAAAACAAATGACAAAGTCTTAAAACAACTAAAAATGAAAAGAGAACTTCTGAACACAATTAGAACAAGACAAATGCGATTCTTAGGCCATGTTAAAAGACACAACAGCCTACTGAAAGTGATCCTGGAGGGAAAATACAAGGTAAAGAGGCAGAGGCAGACCAAGATTAACATGGACGAGTAACATCAAAAGATGGACAAATCAACCGATGACAGCCTGCACCATCAAAGCAAGAGATAGAGCAAAATGGCGCTCCATGGTAGCCAACCTTCGTTGCGGAGACGGCACTCAATGATGATGATGATTGACCTTGACCCTAAGAGTTCACGGCAAAGACCATCCCTGCTGACTCCTACTAAAATAATCGCCATTTCTTCACATCAACAAAATACAAAATACAAGACACTATTATTGTTTGACATCTATAAATCATTCCTTTATTCGGACATATTGGTTCTCTTTAGCAACAAAAGGTCACAGGAAGTTGGTTCCTTTAGCTAGCTGGTTATACACAACTTTGTCCAAATAGTATCGAATTATGCATGTTTATTATTCTGTTTCTAGTTTTATCAAATAACATCTGAAATTTTGAGCGATATTTATAGTTAAACTTGATATAAATAAAGATATGGCTCATAGCTTCTATATTGGCTAGTGAGGTTTGTATGGTCTCTATTAGGTAAAATGTGTTGGTATATAGCAGGTTATAGTTTCCTTCAAATTCTGGGAACAGATAACTTGCGAATCGTAGAGGAACTCTTCCAATGTTACAAACTGTAAACAAAATGGCCGTGGCATTAACAGCGTAAACAACTGTCAGTTCCTTCGCTCTCATGTCATTTGGTCTCCATTGAGGAATATTTCGTTTCGTTTGTTTTTCATGTAACGCTGTGGCAAGTCCAACATTTTGGACCATTTGAACGTTTGCCTTCGGGGTTGAAGAGTTTATGGTTGTCTCCCTGCTGGTTAAATTAGCGACACTGCAGTCCCGGAACCTGGTTGCCTGTTTGAGCTTAACTGTCAAAACGATTAAACAGACAATGACCAGGCCATGTGACACGACAGTCACGACCAAACCATTGAAAACCCTATCCATGTTTAGATATGTGTAAACATAAGCATATCCACCGTATGTAAGATAGGAAGTGTTTCTAAAACGGTTGAATGCCGGGGTCATAATTTGACCAGCAAAACCTGGCATATAGTAAACAAAGGCGCATAAATAAATGACTGAGACGATGACCACACTTCTTTGGAACGTAAACGTGTTCTTAAAATGAAATGGGATCGCAACACAACAACACTTCTGGACGGATGTAAACACAATCACACAGATGGCGACGTCCTCAAATAGTCTGGAGTAATAACCAATCAAATACGTCAACACGTTGAAATCAGCGTATGAATTTATGAAAAGTATAGGTCAAAACTGAGAACACGTTGCTGGCAGTGCTCAGAACAAGGTATCCAAAATGAGCTATTGATAGCGCGAAGAATGAAACAGTCACGCTGTCTTTGACTCCAATTTTGGTGAATACTGTCATGTTGATAATATTGGTACACAATCCAAGTGGTAGGACGATAACTTGAAGTAGAAATCCTAAACCAAAACGGACCCAGTAGAGGGATGTCGCTGAAATAAAATCTGGCGTGTTTTGTTGGATAAACGAAACTTGTGTAATCGTGAATTATTAAGTCCATTTTTAGCACGCCCAAGAGGTAATCATTTTTGTGTTTGCAAGTTCTTGAAGAAGATGTCAATCAACCTGCTTTGTTGAAAACAAAAGTGGTACTTTAGTTCGCGGAATATATTTTAAAACTGCTAGTGACTGTTGTAACATCGCAATCAAATATTCTTTTACTTGTTGACGTCCATTAGGCGGAACTCTTGTTGCTTTAGGCTAACAAATGTTACGACACGTGACATGCACGACGGACCAAGGGATACGGAGATAGATGATTGCCTACGCCAACCGGCATGGCACACGATGATGGTACAACGTTCAAATCGTCGTGCAACGTATTCCATCCACGTTTTCAATATTTCAAAAAAGTACTTTTGCGCTGTGTATTTTATTTAATTATGTTTATGTTGACCAGCTCTTAACCTCTGTCGAAGTCATTGTATGACTGTTGGCTTTTTTCAGGGACTCAATACCTCTTTTATTAGTTAGTCAGTTAACTTGTTAGATAGTTAGTCAATTTGCTAGTTAGTTCAGTTAGCTAGCTAGTTAGTTGGTTGCTTAGTTAGTTAGCTAGTTGGTTAGTTAGTTAGCTTCTTAGTTAGCTAGTTGGTTAGTTAGTTAGTCAGTTAGTTAGCTAGGTGGTTAGTTAGTCAGTTAGCTTGTTAGTTAGCTACTTGTTAGTTAGTCAGTTAGCTTGTTAGTTAGCGACTTGGTTAGTTAGTCAGTTAGTTGGTTAGTTAGTTAGCTACTTGGTTAGTTAGTTAGTCAGTTAGTTAGCTACTTGGTTAGTTAGTTAGCTAGTTGGTTAGTTAGCTAGTCAGTCAGTTAGCTTGTTAGTTAGCTAGTTGGTTAGTTAGTCAGTTAGCTTGTTAGTTAGCTACTTGCTTAATTAGTTAGTTAGTCAGTTAGCTAGCTACTTGGTTAGTTAGTTAGTCAGTTAGCTTGTTAGCTAGCTACTTGGTCAGTTAGTTAGTCAGTTAGCTTGTTAGTTAGATATTTGGTTAGTCAGTTAGCTTGTTAGTTAGCTAGTGGTTAGTTAGTTAGTCAGTTAGCTTGTTAGTTAGCTACTTGGTTAGTTAGTCAGTTAGCTAGCTACTTGGTTATTAAGTCAGTTAGCTTGTTAGCTAGCTACTTGGTTAGTTAGTTAGTCAGTTAGCTTGTTAGTTAGATACTTGGTTAGCCAGTTAGCTAGCTACTTGGTTAGTTAGTTAGCTCGTTAGATAGCTACTTGGTTAGTTAGTCAGTTAGCTAGTTGGTTAGTTAGTTAGTCAGTTAGCTTGCTAGATAGCTACTTGGTTAGTTAGACAGTTAGCTAGTTAGTCAGTTAGTTTGTTAGTTAGCTACTTGGTTAGTTAGTCAGTTAGCTAGTTAGTTAGCTAGTTGGTTAGTCAGTTTGTTAGTTAACTACTTGGTTAGTTAGTCAGTTAGCTTGTTAGTTAGCTAGTTGGTTAGTAAGTCAGTTAGCTTGTTAGTTAGCGACTTGGTTAGTTAGTTAGTCAGTCAGCTAGTTGGTTAATTAGTTAGTCAGTCAGCTAGTTAGTTAGCTAGTTGGTTAGTTAGTTAGTCAGTTAGCTTATTAGTTAGCTAGTTGGTTAGTTAGGTAGTCAGTTAGCTTATTAGTTAGCTAGTTGGTTAGTTAGTCAGTCAGCTAGTTAGTTAGCTTCTCTTGATGATGAATAAACAGCCAAATTGGAAAGGCAGCTACGACCTTCGGCAAACTCACAGAAAGGGCCTGGAACAACACGAAACTAACACTGAAGACCAAACTCTTAATATATCAAACTTGTGTGCTTAGCACACTATTATATGGATCTGAAACCTGGACAACATACTCAAATCACGAAAAAAGTCTAAATGTCTTCCACATGCGATGTCTCTACAGAATAATGCACCTCAAATGGCAGGACAAAATAACCAACTTAACCGTGCTAAGACCCCAACAATCATGTCGCTGCTCAGATGTCGAAGACTAAGATGGCTGGAACATGTTCAACAAATGGAAGCGCATCCCCAGGCAAATACGATATGGTGAACTAACACATGGAAAAAGACAAATCGGCAGGCCTAAACTACGATATAGAGATATCTGTAAATCATCTCTGAATGACTTCTCTGTCTATGAAAATGACTGGGAACATCTGGCAAGTGATCGCACATCATGGAGAGCATGTATAAGGAACGGTATAACATCATTTGAGACTGTGCTAAGGCAAAACTTAGAAGAGAAAAGACTCATGAAAAAGGATGGAAAACCCTGTGGACCAGTGGCCTGACCTGTTCATACTGTGACCGTGTGTGTTTGTCAAACATTGGTAGAATTAGCCACGAGAGAAGCTGTTCTACAAAAGCAAAACCTCAACAACAACAAAATACACAATAGCCTCTACTAGACCGTCTGACAAGACGAAAAGGATCATACAGTTAGTTAGCTAGTTGGTTAGTTAGTCAGTTAGCTAGTTGGTTAGTTAGTCAGTTAGCTAGTTGGTTAGTTAGTCAGTTAGCTAGTTGGTTAGTTAGTCAGTTAGCTAGTTGTTAGTTAGTCAGTTAGCTAGTTGGTTAGGTAGTCAGTTAGCTAGTTGGTTAGTTAGTCAGTTAGCTAGTTGGTTAGTTAGTCAGTTAGCTAGTTGGTTAGTTAGTCAGTTAGCTAGTTGGTTAGTTAATCAGTTAGCTAGTTGGTTAGTTAGTCAGTTAGCTAGTTGGTTAGTTAGTCAGTTAGCTAGTTGGTTAGTTAGTCAGTTAGTTAGTTAGTCAGCTAGTTAGTTAGTTAGCTAGTTAGTTAGCCTATTTAGTTAGTTTATTTGTTAGTTAGCTAGTCAGTTAGCTAGTTAGTTAGCTAGTCAGTTAGCTAGTCAGTTAGATAGTTAGTTAGCTAGTTAGTTAGCTAGTCAGTTAGCTAGTCAGTTAGCTAGTTAGTAAACTAGTTAGTTAGCTAGTCAGTTAGTTAGCTAGTCAGTTAGCTAGTCAGTTAGCTAGTCAGTTAGTTAGTCAGTTAACTAGTTAGTTAATCAGTTAGCTAGTCAGTTAGCTTGTTAGTTAGCTAGTCAGTTAGCTAGTTAGTTAGCTAGTCAGCTAGTTAGTTAGCTAGTTAGTTAGATAGTCAGTTAGCTAGTCAGTTAGCTATTCAGTTAGCAAGTCAGTTAGCTAGTTAGTTAGCTAGTCAGTTAGCTACTCAGTAGCTAGTCAGTTAGCTAGTCAGTTTAGCTAGTCAGGTAGCTAGTCAGTTAGCTACTCAGTTAGCTAGTCAGTTAGCTAGTCAGTTAGCTAGTCAGTTAGCTAGTTAGTTAGCTAGTCAGTTAGCTAGTCAGTTAGCTAGTCAGTTAGCTAGTTAGTTAGCTAGTTAGTTAGATAGTCAGTTAGCTAGTCAGTTAGCTAGTCAGTTAGCTAGTTAGTTAGCTAGTCAGTTAGCTAGTCAGTTAGCTAGTTAGTTAGCTAGTCAGTTAGCTAGTCAGTTAGCTAGTCAGTTAGCTAGTCAGTTAGCTTGTCAGCTAGCTAGTCAGTTAGCTAGTCAGTTAGCTAGTTAGTTAGCTAGTCAGTTAGCTAGTTAGTTAGCTAGTCAGTTTAGCTAGTCAGTTAGCTAGTCAGTTAGCTAGTTAGTTAGCTAGTCAGTTAGCTAGTCAGTTAGCTAGTCAGTTTAGCTAGTTATTTAGCTAGTCAGTTAGCTAGTCAGTTAGCTAGTCAGTTAGCTAGTTAGTTACTAGTCAGTTAGCTAGTTAGTTAGCTAGTCAGTTAGCTAGTCAGTTAGCTAGTCAGTTAGCTAGTCAGTTAGCTAGTTAGTTAGCTAGTCAGGTAGCTAGTCAGTTAGCTAGTTTTAGCTAGTCAGTTAGCTATCAGTTAGCTAGTCAGTTAGCTAGTCAGTTAGCTAGTTAGTTAGCTAGTTAGTTTGCTAGTCAGTTAGCTAGTCAGTTAGCTGTGTTAGTTAGCTAGTCAGTTAGCTAGTCAGTTTGCTAGTCAGTTAGCTAGTCAGTTTAGCTAGTCATTAGCTAGTTAGTTAGCTAGTCAGTTAGCTAGTCAGTTTAGCTAGTCAGTTAGCTAGTATTGCTAGTCAGTTAGCTAGTTAGTTAGCTAGTCATTACTAGTCAGTTAGCTAGTCAGTTAGCTAGTCAGTTTGCTAGTCAGTTAGCTAGTCAGTTAGCTAGTCAGTTAGCTAGTCAGTTAGCTAGTTAGTTAGCTAGTCAGTTAGCAAGTCAGTTAGCTAGTTAGTTAACTAGTTTTTTTGATTATCCTCATCGAACAACTACCCTTAAAAATTCAGATCTCCGCCGTCCCCATTAAATCCCGCAATGTGAGACGATAAACTGGATGACCCGTCCTTCTCCTAACTTCTCGAATAAACATAAGTACTAACTTCTCGTAAATAAAATAAAGTACTAACTTCTCGTAATAAAAATAAAGTACTAACTTCTCGTAAATAAAATAAAGTACTAACTTCCTCGAAATAAAAATAAAGTACTAACTTCTCGTAAATGAAAATAAAGTACCCCGTCTCGCCAAGTGGCGTATAGGGAATATGTGTTATAACCATAACTTTTACAGACCTTCGGCACATGATTTTTGGGGTATCTGGTTGGTTTAATCTGGTAGTCTGGTACCCATTACAGGCTGGGTGAACCCGGAAGCCGTCGGTTGAGATCGAACCCTACCTCTTGTCCTTGTAGTCCAGTTCACTAACCACTGGGCTATCGCCTAACTCCTCAAAGCTCACCTGAATTGCTGTACTAAACAATCTTCAGTTTCTCCGAACGATTTTATTTTCGAACTGCAAAGCAGTCTGAACATGACGTCATTTAAACTTGTGTACATATCTACGCAAAGACATCTACAGATTTACAATGGCCCCAGGAAATTCCCTAAAAGCTCTAATAACGTGAGGTTGTTACTTTGCGAGAAGGGGCGGCTGTGGTCGATGACGTCGGCCGTCTAATAGCTCATGTTTTGCTGATAACGTCACGTTAGTTGGAGAGTTTTCCTATTTCATATTCTGTCCCGCGGCTATTGGTAAATCTATAGATCTGATATAGGTAGATCAAGTTACATAGAAGATAGAATCTGATATAGTAATCAAGTTACATAGAAGATAGATCTGATATAGGTAGATCAAGTTACATAGATAGATCTGATATAGGTAGATCAAGTTACATAGAAGATAGATCTGATATAGGTAGATCAAGTTACATAGAAGATGATTTGATATAGGTAGATCAAGTAAAGTTACCTAGAAGATAGATTTGATATAGATAGATCAAGTTACATAGAAGATATATCTAATATAGATAGATCAAGTGACATAGAAAATAGATCTGATATAGATAGATCAGTTACATAGAAATATAGATCTGATATATATAGATCAAGTTACATAGAAATAGATCTGATATAGATAGATCAAGTTACATAGAAGATATATCTAATATAGATAGATCAAGTTACATAGAAGATATATCTGATATAGGTAGATCAAGTTATATAGAAGATAGATCTGATATAGGTAGATCAAGTTACATAGAAGATAGATCTGATATAGGTAGATCAAGTTACATAGAAAATAGATTTGATATAGGTAGATCAAGTTACATAGAAGATAGATCTGATATAGGTAGACCAAGTTACATAGAAGATAGATCTGATATAGATAGACCAAGTAAATAGAAGATAGATCTGATATAGGTAGACCAAGTTACATAGAAAATAGATCTGATATAGGTAGATCAATTTACATAGAAGATAGATCTGATATAGGTAGATCAAGTTACATAGAAGATAGATCTGGTATAGGTAGATCAAGTTACATAGAAGATAGATCTGATATAGGTAGATCAAGTTACATAGAAGATAGATCTGATATAGGTAGATCAAGTTACATAGATCTGATATAGGTAGATCAATTTACATAGAAGATAGATCTGATATAGGTAGATCAAGTTACATAGAAGATAGATCTGATATAGGTAGATCAAGTTACATAGAAGATAGATCTGATATAGGTAGATCAAGTTACATAGAAGATAAATCTGATATAGGTAGATCAAGTTACATAGAAGATAGATCTGATATAGGTAGATCAAGTTACCTTGAAGATAGATCTGATATAGGTAGATCCAGTTACCTTGAAGATAGATCTGATATAGGTAGATCAAGTTACCTAGAAGATAGATCTGATATAGGTAGATCAAGTTACATAGAAGATAGATCTGATATAGGTAGATCAATTACATAGAAGATAGATCTGATATAGGTAGATCAAGTTACATAGAAGATAGATCTGATATAGGTAGATCAAGTTACATAGAAAGATAGATCTGATATAGGTAGCTCAATTTACATAGAAGATAGATCTGATATAGGTAGATCAAGTTACATAGAAGATAGATCTGATATAGGTAGATCAAGTTACATAGAAGATAGATCTGATATAGGTAGACCAAGTTACATAGAAGATAGATCTGATATAGGTAGACCAGTTACATAGAAAATAGATCTGATATAGGTAGACCAAGTTACATAGAAGATAGATCTGATATAGATAGACCAAGTTACTCTCCCTTCTCCTCAACCCACTCTAAAAAGACAAATGACAAAGAAATTAAAAGGAGGAGAGATCGTATTGATATGTAAGAAACAAAAGCAGCAGAAAACATATCAAATATATGAAGTAGTGGATAATTAGGGGTGTTAGAAGGAGAGGCTATTAGGGGTACAAAAGGTCAAAAGGTGAAGGTGAGAGATAGCCGTAAACATGTAGTAACTCATTGTCCACGTGAAATGACATGAGTAGGTGAGCGTCTCGAAAAACACGAGGTTTGAAAACGAGACAAAGATTCAGAGAGAATTTTAGTTGGTTGAAATAGTCATTCGAGAGATGTGCGAGAAGCTGTGCGGACGGACTTGTCACGTTTGACAACCCGGTACCGAGAGCATTATGTTAGTAGGAAAAAGGAACAGAATGTTAGAAATTAGATTTCAATGTAGGAATGACAGTAAGTAAAAGAAACGTGTGATAGAGATAGAAGAATATTTCATGGACTTAGGAAACTGTGCTAGAAATAGTTGTGATTTAATTCAATAAGGTGTGTGTAGAGTAGGGGAGTTAATTAGAGTTTAGTAGCACAACGAGGACAGTAGTAGGAACTCGTAGAGTTCATATTGTGCTCAGAGAACTAGGAAGAACGAGTGTGTTCTTACTAGTATTGGCTGAATGTAGCGTGTAAGGAATTTCTGAGGCTGAATGTAAGCCGTATCAGGAATTTATGAGGAACTGGGTATGTTCCATATTCTATGTAGAGACGGTAGAGAGCAGGATTGTTCTTACTGGTCTTAGGCTGAATGTAAGCCGCATAGAGAGATTATTTTGATGAATTTCGTAGATTCAATGTTGTGTGACAATATTGAATATAGAGACTTAGAGAACAGAATTGTTCTGACCATTAGCAGGCTGTGTGTTAGCCATAAAGAGACAGTTGATGAATCCAATAGATTCGACATTGTTGTCAATGTGAATATAGCGACGTTAGAGAGCAGACATTGTTCTAACCATTAGCAGGCTGTGTGTTAGCCATAAAGAGACAGTTGATGAATCCAATAAATTAGACATTGTGTGTCAATGTGAAATATAGAGATTTTAGAGAACAGGACATTGTTCTGACCATTAGCAGGCTGTGTGTCAGCCATAAAGAGACAGTTGTGAATCCAATAGATTCGACATTGTGTGTCAATGTTGAATATAGAGACGTTAGAGAGCAGACATTGTTCTAAACCATTAGCAGGCTGTGTGTTAGCCATAAAGAGACAGTTGATGAATCCAATAAATTCGACTTGTGTGTCAATGTGAAATATAGCGACTTTATAGAACAGAATTGTTCTGACCATAGGCGGGCTGAATGTAAGCCACAGAGAATATTGTTTTTGATGATCGCAGTAGGTTCAATGAGTTGTGCAATTAGTGTGGAGTATAGGGTGGCGCTGGGCCACTAATAAATTAACTAATTAGTTATAAGGCGTGTTTCCCAGAGGAGACACACAAGCCAGTGAGTAGATGTGAATTCTGTACTTGAATAAGTGTAGGACGTATGAGTGAATGACAATAATGTATTTGTCATACCATGCCATCGTGGGAAGTGCAGTAAAATAAAGCAACGTATGTTTTGTTTACGAGTGTCACTTCAGTCATTCTTGTTGTCACGTCCATCGTTATAGAGTTGCTGTATTCTGTCCCCGTGATGAACGGATGGGTGTCGCAGGCCATAAATAACACAACGCGAAGTACAAACGTAAATGATTACGGGCCAACGTGATGGGAAAACAAAGGAATCCTGTCCATCCAGTCCAGTAGAACACCAGGCCGGGTTCAGATCTATACGAGCCTTACCTTTGTCAGACGCAATCGGTCTGAACACAGTCACAGAGCAGGGGAGCTTTGTTCGAGCTGAAGGCGCAATCGGTCCTAACGTGTGGGCTCATATGTCTCAGAGTTCACAGAGTTTCTTTCCCGATCAAGTAAACGTGAGGCGATCTTTCGGCGGCTGAGCAAGTGCCGTCGAGAGTTATCAGTGATCGAGTTCAGTATCTCTATCAAGGTTCAGTATCTGATCAACACATCGTTCGCCTCAAAGAAGCATCCTGATGTCAAGGTTATCTTCGCATAATAACAAACAGAGTTCCTCCCTTTACAATGGAGCCATAGCCAACGCGGGGCAGAGGCCAAACAGAAGGACAGCAACACAACGGAATGTTTTTTCAGACGTCATCAAGAAGTGTAGAGTTAGTTATTTAAGATTAATTAATTAGTTTTTAAGTATTGTAATCGTTGGAGTGTGAGAAGGAAACATTCTTTTGTGAAAAAAATAATATAAAGTCGCATTAGTGTGTGAGATATAATAAGTGTAACAGTATCACAGTTTGTGTCAACCGCATTTTTGTAGCTAAGTAAGAATTATATACATTAAAGGAAAGGGGGTAGGATAGTGAAACGAGTAGGATTATATTATATGACACACATGGCTGGGATAAGGTGACACAATATGTGATTGTTATACAAACATGGTAAATTGGATTGTGAATTTGTTTTTTTGGAGTATGTATTGAATTGACAATGTTTTTAATGTATGAAATTGAAATTGGTTACTAGTGAGTTGAACTCATTTTTTTGGAGCAGATAAGTAAGGCAATAGAAGATGGGAAGGAATAACACAAGAAGGTTATGTATGGCAAGCCATGCAGAGATGGGGGAGGTGGTAGAAAAGTTAGGAAATACGTTGCAGATGCAAGAGATAACGAGAAGGATGCCAATTTTTATGGGAGATACAGAGAGGTTTACAGAATGGGTGCAAGCTATTGAATTCTGGGCGAAAAGCGCAAACAGTTAGCTCAGGCAGAGTTAAAAGAACTGGCGGTAGCTACAAGTCAAGGGGAAGTATCAAGTTGTGTTAGAAGAAGAATAGAGGATAAGAAGGAGGAGTCGTGGCAGGACTTTAAGGCATATTAGCTAAGAGGTATGGGAAATTTAAAAGACGATCAGCATGCCATAATGAAACTAACAGGGGCACAGCAGGGTAAAAGTGAGACGATACGGAATATGGGAGAGGATTAGAGAATGGCGGAACAAGGGTTTGGTGCAGGAGTAGAGACAGAACAATTGAGTAAAATATTAATAGCAAAGTTTATAGAGGAGTAAGAGATAGGGGATTGAGGATAATGTTGGCCAGAAGAGGTGGCAACAATAGGACAATTAATAGAGATAGCAATAGAGGAAGAGGGATTAACAATGAGGTTTCAAGAAAACGATCAGCATAGAGAGGTGAGAGTAGGAAATAGACAAGAAAGTCCCATGGAGATAGACCACATGAGGCAGAGAAGAATGCAACAGAGAGAATGCAAGTGGTAAATATCGTACAGAACCAGAAGATGCTATAGATGCGGGAAGAGGGCATATTAGAAGCCAATGTAGAGAGGAGATAATAGACAGAGAGGAACAATAAGGTATCAGAGGTGGGGAAATAGACAAGGATATAGAAATTAAGGTAGAAAGTAGGAAATGTGTGAAAAGGAAAGGATAAGGTAGTAAGGCACTGATCTGGAGAGTGATTAGGCTATGTAAGGAAGGGTAAGGAGTTGTAGCGGAGTATAATCGGGAGTTGATTAGGCTACAGAGAGTAAACAGGCAGAGAAGCAATTAGGGATATTGTAGAAAGGCCTGTGAAAGGGAAAAGTAGCGAGGTGTAGTCCCGGAAAGGTGTCCGGTCGGAGAAGACTGCACACAAAAAGGGAGTTATTGTCGAGACAATACAGATAAATTGCGGAATGCAATATATGATTAAGGATTGGGAGATAGAAGGAAACGGAGAGTAGAGGAGAAGATAGGGATAGGAATAAGACGGGAAAAAGGTGACAGAGAAATTACAAGACAAGACGAGTTGGTGACAATGTTGGAGGTGTCTAAAAGAGACAATGAACATAGACCTAGTCTGCGGATTCAATAGGGCCCATATCTGGAATCTGTAGATAAGGTGACGACACAGACTGACAGAGACAGAGTATAGGAGGCTCAGAATAAGGTTAGAGAGTGAGGATGAGATAGCATAGTAGGGATGGAATAGAGTAGTTATCAGATAGAGTATAACTACTTATGAGTGGGAGCAATGAAGTAGTGGATAATTAGGGGTGTTAGAAGGAGAGCTATTAGGGGTACAAAAGGTCAAAAGGTGAAGGTGAGAGATAGCCGTAAACATGTAGTAACTCATTTGTCCACGTGAAATGACATGAGTAGGTGAGCGTCTCGAAAAACACGAGGTTTGAAAACGAGACAAAGATTCAGAGAGAATTTAGTTGGTTGAAATAGTCATTCGAGAGATGTGCGAGAAGCTGTGCGGAACGGACTTGTCACGTTGACAACCCGGTACCGGAGAGCATATGTTAGTAGGAAAAAGGAACAGAATGTTAGAAATTAGATTTCAATGTAGGAATGACAGTAAGTAAAAGAAACGTGGTGATAGAGATAGAAGAATATTTCATGGACTTAGGAAACTGTGCTAGAAATAGTTGTGATTTAATTCAATAAGGTGTGTGTAGAGTAGGGGAGTTAATTGAGTTTAGTAGCACAACGAGGACAGTAGTAGGAACTCGGTAGAGTTCATATTGTGCTCAGAGAACTAGGAAGAACGAGTGTGTTCTTACTAGTATTGGCTGAATGTAAGCTGTATAAGGAATTTATGAGGAACTGGGTATGTTCCATATTCTATGTAGAGACGGTAGAGAGCAGGATTGGTCTTACTGGTCTTAGGCTGAATGTAAGCTGCATAGAGAGATTATTTGATGGATTTAGTAGATTCATGTTGTGTGGACAATATTGAATATAGAGACTTAGAGAACAGGAATTGTTCTGACCATTAGCAGCTGTGTGTCAGCCATAAAGAGACAGTTGATGAATCCAAATAGATTCGACATTGTGTGTCAATGTTGAATATAGAGACGTTAGAGAGCAGACATTGTGCTGACCATTAGCAGCTGTGTGTTAGCCATAAAGAGACAGTTGATGAATCCAATAGATTCGACATTGTGTGTCAATGTTGAATATAGAGACGTTAGAGAGCAGACATTGTGCTGACCATTAGCAGGCTGTGTGTTAGCCATAAAGAGACAGTTGATGAATCCAATAGATCGACATTGTGTTGTCAATGTTGAATATAGAGACGTTAGAGAGCAGACATTGTGCTGACCATTAGCAGGCTGTGTTGTTAGCATAAAGAGACAGTTGATGAATCCAATAAATTCGACATTGTGTGTCAATGTGAAATATAGCGATCTTATAGACACAGGAATTGTTTCTGACCATAGCGGGCTGTGTGTTAGCCATAAAGAGACAGTTTGATGAATCCAATAGATTCGACATTGTGTGTCATGTTGAATATAGAGACGTTAGAGAGCAGACATTGTGCTGACCATTAGCAGGCTGTGTGTTAGCCATAAAGAGACAGTTGTGATGATCCAATAAATTCGACATTTGTGTGTCATGTGAAATATAGCGATCTTAGATAACAGGAATTGTTCTGACCATAGGCGGGCTGAATGTAAGCCACAGAGAATATTGTTTTGATGAACACAGTAGGATTCAATGAGTTGTGCAATTATGTGGAGTATAGGGTGGCGCTGGGCCACTAATAAATAAACTAATTAGGCATAAGGCGTGTTTCCCAGAGGAGACACACATCCAGTGAGTAGATGTGAATTATGTACTTGAATAAGTGTAGGACGTATGAGTGAATGCAATAATGTATTTGTCATACCATGCCATCGTGGGAAGTGCAGTAAAATAAAGCAACGTATGTTTTGTTTACGAGTGTCACTTCAGTCATTCTTGTTGTCACGTCCATCGTTATAGAGTTGCTGTATTCTGTCCCCGTGATGACGGATGGGGTGTCGCAGGCCATAAATAACACAACGCGAAGTACAAACGTAAATGATTACGGGCCAACGTGATGGGAAAACAAAGAAATCCTGTCCATCCAGTCCAGTAGACACCAGGGCCGGGCTCAGATCTATACGAGCCTTACTTTGTCAGACGCAATCGGTCTGAACAGTCACAGAGCAGGGGAGCTTTGTTCGAGCTGAAAGGGCGCAATCGGTCCTAACGTGTGGGCTCTATATGCTCAGAGTTCACAGAGTTCTTTCCCAATCAAGTAACGTGGAGGCGATCTTTCGGCGGCTGAGCAAGTGCCGTCGAGAGTTATCAGTGATCGAGGTTCAGTATCTCTATCAAGGTTCAGTATCTGATCAACGCCTCGCTCCGCTCCTCAAAGAAGCATCATGATGTCAAGGTTATCTTCACATAATAACAAACAAAACAGTTCCTCCCCTTTACATATATAAAACTCTTTTCTTTCTTTCTTTCTTTCCTCTTGATCAGCCATTAACTGAGTAGTAAAAATAGTCCACTTAATATCCGCATTTAGAAGGACGTTAAAAGTGGGCATACGTGCGTTGCGTCGTAGCTGTGATATTTGCGCCTTTCGGCCCAACACATTCGGCTTCAGGTAGGCATTTTTTTTACCAGGTTGCTTTCCCTTTTATATCCCTTGACCAGGCTTGTTAGTCCGCTTTCATGAGCACCACTGGGAGTATGAGTACGGTTTTCACTAGCTATATGTTGTTGACAAACGAATGAAGCGACCATTAGAGGCCGCAGAGATGAAATTTCTCAGAAGATTGTTGAAAGTTCTGTGGACAGCTAAATAAAAAAGTAAATGAGGAAATTCTCAAAGAACCCAACACATGAAGGGAGCTCATAAAAAACATCAGAAAGAAACAATCAACATTTTTCGGGTACATCATGAGAAGAGGGAAGTTGGAATACTTGATTACAACTGGCAAAATATAAGGAAAGAGAGATCGCGGACGACAAAGACAGAAAATACTGGATAGCTTGGTGTCATGGCATGGAAAACAGCCAACATCAAAATTGATACGATGCACTGTGGATAGAAGATTGTGGAGGGACATGGTCGCCTACGCCAATCTGTATGGCACATGATTATGATAAGCTATTTAAAAAAAAAAACTACACGTATATTGATTATCAGAGAAGTATAATTCATAAAGGAGCCGCGATAGCTCAGTGGTTAGTGAACTGGACTACAAAAGACAAGAGGTAGGGTTCGATCCCAACCGACGACTTCAGGGTTCACCAGCCTTTAATGGGTACCGGCAATTTTTTTTTCTGGGAAAGTAAAACGGCACGGGCGTAATACCGATGACATTACCCCAAAAATCATGTGCCGAAGGTCTGTAAAATTTATGGTCACTAACACCATATTCCCTATACGCCACTTGGCGTGATGGGGGTAACTTACTTTTTTATTCTAATATTCATTATCAGAGAAATATAATTTATAAAATAAATTAAAGTTATCTTCATTATCAGAGAAATATAATTTATAAAATAAACTACACGTATATTCATTATCAGAGAAATATAATTTATAAAATAAATTAGTTATCTTCATTATCAGAGAAATATAATTTATAAAATAAACTACACGTATATTCATTATCAGAACCAAGAGATTCTACCATAGCGCGGTGGACTCACTAGATCAACTCGTTACTCATTAACAATCAAAGAACTGCCTAACACTTGATTCCGTTGACTTTGTCCTGCTAGGATCATAATGATATCTCACTCGTTTCCTGATATGTTATTTATCGTTTTAGAAATAATTGCAATAAAAAGTTCAAATAAAATAAAATAAATTCTCAAATGGGATATTTACAACATGATTATATGTAATCAATATGGAGACTTGTTGAATACAGAAAATACGAAACTTGAGTAAGGACTCAGCTTAAAGAGCGGACAACTATTGAAACTTTGGACATAAATTACATGAATTTTATTTTTATGATTAATTGGATATTCTCTGTTACTTGAGCGTATATTTTGAAGATGTATATTTTACTAGATTGGATATTCTTGATGTTTAACGATTGTATTTTGAGTGTTTAATTCGATGATTGTATTTGAGTATGGCATTTCAAGTTCGGAGCATGAAAGTCAAGGATACTCCCCGAGATTTCAAGTTACTTATGGACATATTTACGGAGACGGCAAGGCTTGAGGGTTACATTATATACTACAGGAGAACACTTTACAGTAAACCTTTGTTGAACACTTTACAACAAACTCTGTTTGCGCACTTTACATTTCTTCAACCAAACTCAAGAGAAACGCATCCTACACAAGTGGTTTCATTCAAAGGGAGACAAGAATACATGTTTCATTATTCCCCCATTTACGTCCTTGATCGAGCCGCGATAGCGTAATGGTTAGTGAACTGGACTATAAAGGACAAGAGGTAGGGTTCGATCCCAACCGACGGCTTCCGGGTTCACCCAGCCTTAAATGGGCACCGGATTTTTTCTGGGAAAGTAAAGCGGCACGAGCGTATACCGACCACATTTCCCCAAAATCATGTGCCGAAGGTCTGTAAAATTTATGGTCACTAACACCATATTCCCTATACGCCACTTGGCGTGATGGGGGTACTTTACTCTTTTTTTTCGTTTAAAGAAAGTCTCTCTCTCTCTCTGCGTTCAGGACTCAATCAGAGTAAGGATTCCAGACTCTCATATGAAGTCAGCTGTCAGGCTAAGTGTGTTGATCGCCCCCACAGACAGAACATCACAATTAGAGTCTGTCAGATCCACTCTGACTGAATACCCGTTAATACGTTGCACTGTGTCTGCGCCAGTGGCCCAGTGCATCCGATTTCAGCCAGCATTTTATTCGGGTTTGCTTTCCCTAGCCTTTGATTGTCCCAAATCTTCCTGCAAGGCAGCAGATGATCTTTTCTGTAGGGGGATTCTGCCCTTAGATGGTAGGCCCTCCCAGGTTTACGAGCACCATCTGCCCGAGTCACTAGAGGTGACTAACACAGACATGCACACACAAAGATGTGAGATGTGACTAACACAGAAACGGACACACAAAGATGTGAGATGTGACTAACACAGACATACACACACAAAGATGTGAGATGTGACTAACACAGACATGCACACACAAAGATATGAGATGTGACTAATACAGACATGCACACAGCGATACGAGGCATGACTAACACTGACACACATCAAGATATATGACACATGACTAACATAAACATGCACATAAAGATATGAGATATAACTGACATTGACATGCACACGCAAAGATATGACACATGCCTAACATAGGCATGCACACAAAGATAAGAGATATGACTATATAACATAGATATGCACACACAAAGATATGAGATGGGACTAACATAGCCATGCACACACAAGGATATGAGATGTGTCAAACACAGACATGCACACACAAAGATATGAGATATGACTAACATAAACATGCACACAAATATATGAGATGGGACTAACATAGCCATGCACACACAAGGATATGAGATGTGACAAACACAGACATGCACACACAAAGATATGAGATATGACTAACATAAACATGCACGCAAAGATATGAGATATCACTAACCCAGACATGCACACACAAAGATATGACATATGACTAACACTGGTACACACTAAGATATGAGATATGACTAAACATAGACACACATAAAGATATGAGACATGATTAACACGGACACACCGAGATATGAGATATGACTAACATGACACACACCAAGATATGAGCCATGTCCAGCACACACAAGCTAAGATATGAGCCATGGCTAGGACAGAAACACAACAAGATATGAGCCATGGCTTCACTAGAAAACACCAAAAACGAACCATGTCTAGCACAGAAACACATTAAAGTGCCCATATGCTTGGGCTTGTTGTAGTCGGCAGACTCTTCTGAACGTGGGAATCACAGGTTTC
This sequence comes from Megaustenia siamemsis, assembly GCA_032433765.1. Taxonomy (NCBI): domain Eukaryota; kingdom Metazoa; phylum Mollusca; class Gastropoda; order Stylommatophora; family Ariophantidae; genus Megaustenia; species Megaustenia siamemsis. The sequence goes on along the minus strand of JAVIAB010000107.1, from coordinate 44,699,153 downwards.
GTTAAACAGTTGTCCGGAGATTTGAGAGTGCAGTCTGACCCATAGAACGTTCTCTTGCATGTACAGATTCCCGATCGACTGTTGACAGGTGTCGTTGAAACAGTTGTCCGGACATTTGAGAGTACATATGATGTCACAGCCATCAGAACACATCTGTAAAGAAAGTAATACACAGGTTTTGTTTAGCTGTTTAGTGAAACATTTATTGAATTATGGAGGTGAGTCATGGACATTTTGCCAGAAAATTATAAGCGAACTATAGATTATGTAGAGAAGTTTTACATAAAAAATATTAAGAATCTCGTAGACAGGTAAGATGATTAATAATGAAGAAGTGATAAGAGAAGTGAATGTATACAGAAATATGTGAAGGAAGAAGTGATGAGAGAAGTGAATGTATACAGTATATGTGAAGGTAGAAGTGATGAGAGAAGTGAATGTATACATAATTTGTGCAGGAAGAAGTCATGAGAGAAGTGAATGTATACAGTATATGTGAAGGTAGAAGTGATGAGAGAAGTGAATGTATACAGTATATGTGAAGGTAGAAGTGATGAGAGAAGTGAATGTGTGCAGGAAGAAGTGATGAGAGAAGTGAATGTATACAGAACATATGAAGGAAGAAGTGATGAGAGAAGTGAATGCATACAGTATATGTGAAGGTAGAAGTGATGTCAGAAGTGAATGCATACAGAATATGTGAAGGAAGAAGTAATGAGAGAAGTGAATGCATACAGAATATGTGAAGGTAGAAGTGATCTGAGAAGTGAGTGCATACAGAATATGCGAAGGAAAAAGTGATAAGAGAAGTGAATGCATACAGAATATGCGAAGGAAAAAGTGATAAGAGAAGTGAATGCATACAGAATATGTGAAGGAAGAAGTGATGAGAGAAGTGAATGCATGAGGAATAATTTGTGAAGGAAGAAGTGTTGAGAGAAGTGAATGCACGAGGAATATATGTGAAGGAAGAAGTGAATTACAGAGAGAGGGATGGATACAGAGTTATGGAAAGCCTGGTATAACGGCATTCGAGATTTTTACCAGAACTGATAGACACAAGAAGAAACAAAAGATATTGAGGTAAGAACTCGTGATCGCCAACGCCAGCTGGACTACATCATAATTTAAACGAGACTGGTTATTTCATGATTAATTTCACTATTACGCTAGCACAGATTTGTTGTATGTTTGTTGATTGATAATTTGGTGTATGTTAGTTTGGTGTATGTTAGTTTGTTGTATGTTAGTTTGGTGTATTTAGTTTGGTGTATGTTAGTTTGTTGTATGTTACTTTGGTGTATGTTAGTTTGGTGTATGTTAGTTTGTTGTATGTTAGTTTGGTGTATGTTAGTTTGGTGTATGTTAGTTTGGTGTATGTTAGTTTGTTGTATGTTAGTTTGTTGTATGTTAGTTTGGTGTATGTTAGTTTGTTGTATGTTAGTTTCTTGTATGTTAGTTTGGTGTATGTTAGTTTGGTGTATGTTAGTTTGTTGTATGTCAGTTTGTTGTATGTTAGTTTGGTGTATATTAGTTTGTTGTATGTCAGTTTGTTGTATGTTTAGTTGGTGTATGCTAGTTTGGTGTATGCTAGTTTCTTGTATGCTAGTCTGTTGTATGCTAGTTTGGTGTATGTACTTTGGTGTATGCTAGTTTGTTGTATGCTAGTTTGGTGTATGTTAGTTTGTTGTATGTTAATTTGTTGTATGTTAGTTTGGTGTATGTTAGTCTGGTGTATGCTAGTTTGTTGTATGCTAGTTTGTTGTATGCTAGTTTGTTATATGTTAGTTTGTTGTATGCTAGTTTGTTGTATGCTAGTTTGTTGTATGTTAGTTTGGTGTATGTTAGTTTGGTGTATGTTAGTTTGGTGTATGTTAGTTTGGTGTATGCTAGTTTGGTGTATGCTAGTTTGTTGTATGCTAGTCTGTTGTATGCTAGTTTGTTGTATGCTAGTTTGGTGTATGTTACTTTGGTGTATGCTAGTTTGTTGTATGCTAGTTTGGTGTATGTTAGTTTGTTGTATGTTAGTTTGTTGTATGTTAGTTTGGTGTATGTTAGTCTGGTGTATGCTAGTTTGTTGTATGCTAGTTTGTTGTATGCTAGTTTGTTATATGTTAGTTTGTTGTATGCTAGTTTGTTGTATGTTAGTTTGGTGTATGTTAGTTTGTTGTATGCTAGTTTGTTGTATGCTAGTTTGTTGTTTGCTAGTTTGTTGTATGCTAGTTTGTTGTATGTTAGTTTGTTGTATGTTAGTTGGTTATTATTGTTTGTAGAAAGCGAACTCCAAATCATTGTAGAATGAAGCCACTAGGTTACTGCATCTCTTATGTAAGTGGTCATGTACACAATTTCACAAAAAAGATTTATGGAATCTTCCAGAAACAGTCCTGATTCTTCTCACAAAAGCTACAAACTCAACCTCAGAAATACAAGAAAATCACGTTTAATTTAATCATTTATGTTTGTCTAGGAATCTTTCTGAGTACGTTCTTGTCTGTTTGTTGTTTGTTTGTTGTTGTTTGTTTTACTAAAACATCCATCACTTTCCTTTTCTATTTAAATTAAAGGTAAAGTTCGAGACCTGAATCGGCGTCTTAGCACAGCAGTTTTCACCCAAATGAACTTGGCCAACTATTCATAAGCGTTCGGAGACTTCTGGATAATGTCGCTTCAAGCATCGGAACCCACGAAGCGACATTCCTCACCTTCCTAGAGTACTACTCTGATACCCATTTCTGCCAGCGGCTGGGTCGACCGCGGGGGCGTATTTTTTTTTCAACCACGAGTACAACTCACACTGCTTCAAGTGGCACTCGAACACGGGTTGTCTGAACGTCGGTAGCCCAGTCAGGTCATCTTTACGACACATAGTACCATTGAAATGGCAGGACAAAATCACTAACCTAGAATTATGGAAATGTGCCAGTCAAATACCAGCGGATAAAGAGATACAGCGAAGACGATGGCGATGGATAGGACGCACACTGTGGAACCCAACTTAGAGTGTTACACAACATGCCATTTTTGGATTCCCCAGAAGATAAGGAAAAGAGGAAGACCAAGAAATTCTTGGAGAAGACAGATAGAAGCAGAGATGAAGGTGATGGGGAAAACATGGAATGTTGATCTTAAAAAAATGGCAAGAACAGAACGGCTTGAAAGTGTTTGTTAAAGACCTATGCTCCACAGGGAGCTGAAAGGTAGAAGAAGAGACGAGTACAACTCACACTGCTTCAAGCGGGAATCGAACACGGGTTGTCTGAACGCTGGTAGCCCAGTCGGGTGATTTTCCCAACTAGACTACCAAAAAAAAAGAAAAAAAAAACCATTGTTACGACACATAGTACCATTGCTGGTGTATGTCGGGGGGCAACGATAGAACCAGAGGGATAAAGGCCGCTTGGTCAAGCAGTCGCCACGACGTGTGAGACTCAGGATTTTTATTTCACCCCCGATAGAAAAAATCATTTCCGTCTACCGCGGGTTCCGAACACAGTACGTTGGCTTTTCAGTCAGTGGAGCAGTGGTTTTAGCCGCACGGCCACGCGCACCTCCTACTAGGCTAGACTGAGACCCTTTATTCTATTTATTCAGCTCTGTCAGTTTGGTCAGTAAGGGCCCGAGCTATTATACCCAAACATATTACATAAACAAGGAATGTTTATCATCGGCCTGCTGCAGGAGCTACTGAGTTAAGTGCTCTGTGCACACCGTGAGCTGTGCGTTTCATCCGTTTTGATCGTGTTTCGATATTCCGATTGTTTACGATGAATGATGATATCGTATGAAATGAGAACAGATAGCTGTTTTCACATAATGTGCGGTTTCGCCTTATGTCTTTTGGCGTGTGCTGAGACTGCTATGATGGGAACTGCAGCTACATTTCTTTTTTGGGGAGATAAGATATTAATTCGGATGATTCCATTGGCTCGGACGGTTGAGTAATTATGGATTTTAATTCGTTTGTGGTGATACTGGGACCTTCCATAACCATATCCATGTCCTTGCGTTTTTCTCGCATCCACAAATTATTGGATAATTATTGGATACAATTTTTTAAATTCGCAGGAAACTGAATATGTGACGTCACCTTTGCTCATGGATAAAATTTTCTAGTCATTTTTAATGAAAAACTATTCTTCTTCTTTGTATAAAAGAAAGAAAAAAGAAAGAAATTGTAAATTAATGTAAAGCTGACAATTTTAGAAATCATTTTTGTCAACTTAGAAAGTTAGCTACTGGCCGATGTCATCAATTGCCCAACACGTCATTCATCTTTTCCCCCTTATCATCTATTATCAAACACGTCACTTTCTTGTCTCCATCATCTATTGGGCAAACAACACGTGATATAACAAAACAGCACGTGATGTAACAAAACAACACGTGATATAACAAAACAACACGTGATGTAACAAAACAACACGTGATATAACAAAACAACACGTGATGTAACAAAACAACACGTGATATAACAAACAGCACGCGATGTAACAAAACAACACGTGAGAGGGATAACAAGACAATATGTGAGATAACAAAACAACATGTGAGAGGGATAACAAGACAAAATGTGAGATAACAAAACAACACGTGAGAGGGATAACAAGACAAAATGTGAGATAACAAAACAACACGTGAGAGGGATAACAAGACAAAATGTTAGATAACAAAACAACATGTGAGATAACAAGACAACACGTGAGATAACAAAACAACATGTGAGAGGGATAACAAGACAAAATGTGAGATAACAAAACAACATGTGAGATAACAAGACAACACGTGATATAACAAAACAACACGTGAGTGGGATAACAAGACAACATGTGAGATAACAAGACAACACGTGATATAACAATACAACACGTGAGTGGGATAACAAGACAACATGTGAGATAACAAAACAACATGTGAGATAACAAGACAACATGTGAAATAACAAGACAACACGTGAGAGGGATAACAAGACATCATGTGAGATAACAAAACAACATGTGAGATAACAAGACAACAAGTGAGATAACAAAATACAAAGTGATACAAAAAATAACAACTGAGATAACAAGACAACAAATGGGGTAACAAAATAACAACTGAGATAACAAGACAACAAGTGAGATAACAAGACAACATTTGGGATAACAAAATAACAACTGAGATAACAAGACAACAAGTGAGATAACAAAATACCAAGTGAGATAACAAAATAACAACTCAGATAACAAGACAACAAGTGAGATAACAAAATACCAGTGAGATAACAAAATAACAACTCAGATAACAAGACAACAAGTGAGATAACAAAATACCAAGTGAGATAACAAAATAACAACTCAGATAACAAGACAACAACTGAGGTAACAAAATACCAAGTGAGATAACAAAATAACAACTCAGATAACAAGACAACAAGTGAGATAACAAAATACCAAGTGAGATAACAAAATAACAACTCAGATAACAAGACAACAAATGAGGTAACAAGACAACAATTTTTTAAAAATTACAACGACAATATTTAAACAAATGAAAAACAAAATCCCATGTTTTTAAATATGCAACATGATTATTAATCTTAAATTTGTTTATTTAAATTCATAATCACACATAAATTCAGCATCGTGTAGTCTCAGTAAATTCATTCTAAAATAGGATTTTCGTGGATTCTTGGTAGACTCAAAGGTGTTTTCCCATTTGAGTACTTTCTGTAAAGGCAGACAGTTTAGGTATTGTTGATTCTATTGTTTGCAGTTTATGCACCCCAATCTAAACTGCCTGTTGGTTTTTCTTTCCTTTCTGTGTCTCTTTCTTCTCCGTTAACATTGACTTTGCCTTTACGGTACAAAAGCTGAAACTGTGATCGATATTTCTGGTTAAACTTGATGTAAATAAAGATATGACTCATCGCTTCACCACTGGTCAGTGAGCTTTGGATGGTACTGACTAGGTTATATGTGTTGCAATATTGTTTTGCGGGGCTGTTACCAAATTCTGGAAGTAAAACAGAACCTAACTTTATCGGAATGTTTCCAATATTGAAAGCCACAAACAAAATGGCGGTGACGTAAACAGCCTGGACACCTTCAGCTCCTTACCTCTAAGTTCATTTTCTCTCAATGGACGAATATTTCGTTTCGTGAGTTTCTCGTTTAACTTTTCAGAAACTCCAACATTCTGGACAATTTTGAAAGCGACTGGTCTCACACTTGAAGAGTTAGTGGTTGTTTGTCCGCTCGAGCCGGCTGTGACGTTAGTGACCCGGAATCTGGTCGCCTGTTTAAGCTTCCAGGTCAGTATTATTAAACAGACAATGACCAGGGTCTGGGACACAACGGGTAGGACAGTTCCGTGAACTGCTGATTCGATTGTAGCGTGGGTCACTACTAAATGTGAGACATAAACAAATACTAGTTGTGTTCTATTCAGATATGGGTTAAACAAGTACGCCATTCGTTGACCGATATAAGCCGGCAAAAAGAAAGTAAAACTACACACATAAATACAAGCGGTGATGACCACACTTCTTTGGAACGTAAACGTGTTCTTGAAATGAAACGGGATGGCCACACAACAACAACTTCTGGACGGATGTAAACACAATCACTCCAATAGCCACGTCCTCAAACATTCTGGAGTAATAACCGATAACGTAAGACATCGCTCTAAAATCGATGTCAGTGTCAGAGTAAACTAAGAACACATATCCTGCCCCATATAATATGCGGCTCACGCTGAAGAAGATAATGTATCCTAGATGTGTGGTTGACAAGGCGAAGAACGAAACAGTAACACTGTCTTTGACTCCAATTCTTGAAAACACAATCAAATTGATAATATTGGTACACACCCCAAGTGGTAGGATGATAACTTGAAGTACAAATGCCAAACTGAAACGGATCCAATAATCGGTTTCATCGGAAATTAAGTCTGGTGGAGTTGTTGGCCTTTTATAATAGTCGTCACGCGAAAACATCACCTTGGTCCGATCTGAGCTATACATAGTCACAAAAGTGGCACAAGTTCTGGGAAATACCTGACAATAGGAGTGTGCTTGCTGCTTGATAGCTACAATAGCAAGCACAATAGGAGTATTAATATATATATATCAAAATGTATCCACTTTTAGCACATTCTATTTCCTGTTTTTTTTTTCATTTGATTTTCTTCAAAAGTCAAGAGATGAATATAATAATACTATATTCTATAAATCACTAATAGAATGGGAAGCAGTAGGGCCAAGACTAATGAGAGCAACATTTAAAACAACCAAAAACAAAATTAAATTACACATTATCCAATGCTATGCACCAACCAACGATAGGGATGATTTAGTTAAAGATGATTTCTATAAACAGTTACAATGTCAGATTGATGAAAGACGAGCCATGGATGTTATAATCTTGATGGGAGACCTAAATGCTAAAGTAAGATCAGACAACAGAGGCTTCGAAGAGATTATGGGAAAACATGGACTTGCAGATATAAACGAGAATGGAGAGATATTTGTGAATTTCTGCACCCTTAATCAAGTGAGCCTAGGAGGAACAATATTCCAACATAAAAGAATACACTAAGCTACATGTTACAATAATAAGTTTAAGTCATCCTTACAGGATGTAAAAGTATATAGAGGGGCAGATGTAGCTTCTGATCATCATCTTCTGATAGCCAAACTTAAAATTAAACAAAAAGGTATACTACAGCGAATAAGGGTAAAAAGTATTTCAATGTAGGGTTTCTTAAAGAACAAGGAATTAAAGATAAATTCGCAGTCACAATATCAAACAAATACCAAGTCCTCCAACAACTAGAAAATACAATAAATATAGAAGATCATTGGAAACAGGTAAAAGATTTATGGAAAGAGGCATGCGAAGAAACACTGGGGAAAAGAGAACGCCAGAATAAGGCATGGATGACTGCAGAGACCCTGGATAAAATTAAAGAAAGAACAAGAATGCAGACATAAATAAAAGCAAAACAAGAAGTAATAAGGTCAACCACAGGAAGCTTACACAGAGTGAACAAAGAAGTGAAAAGATGCATTAAAAGGGATAAGAGGAAATATATAGATGAACTAGCTAAAGAGGCAGAAGAAGCAGCAAATAAAGGGAATATGAAAGAACTGTACAACAGCACAAAGAAATTAAGTGGAAAATACAAACAGATCAATGCTTTTATTAAAGATAAGAAAGGAAATCTGCTTAGTAATATAAGGGAACATATGGAGAGATGGAAAGAGCACTTTGAAGAACTTTTGAATAGACCCGGCTCAAATAATCCTCCAGATATACTACCAGCAGAAGAAGAGTTACACGTTGACTGTGGAAAACCAAGCAAAGAAGAAATAATGAAAGCCATCAAACTATTAAAAAATGGTAAAGCCACAGGACCAGATGAAATTCCTTCGGAAGCCATCAAAGCAGATATTAACACCTCTACCAAGATGTTACATAATCTATTACATAAAATTTGGGAGAGGGAAGAAATACCTAAAGACTGGAAAGAAGGTTATATGATCAAACTACCAAAGAAAGGAAGTTTACAGCAGTGCACAAATTATAGGGGAATTATGCTCCTATCAGTGCCAGGAAAAATATTAAGCAGAATCATTCTGGAGAGACTAAAAGAGGTCATAGAGAAACATTTGAGAGATGAACAAGAAGGTTTTTAGGAAGAACAGATCATGTGCTGATCAAATAACTACCATACGTATAATAGTTGAACAAAGTTTAGAGCTAAAATCCCCACTTTATATTGGATTCATAGATTACGAAAAGGCATTTGATAGTTTAGACAGAAGAATGCTTTGGAAGTTGCTGAGTCATTACGGAATCCCCATAAAGTTTATTAACCTGATAAAAACAATGTATGAAGGAACGAAATGTAGTGTGGTGCATGAAGGACAGCTTACAGAAGCATTTGAAATAAGGACATGAGTAAGGCAGGGATGCTTTCTGTCTCCATTTCTCTTTCTACAGGCCATAGATTGGATTATGAAAATAACTCAAAACAACAGAAATGGAATCTAGTGGTCACTGACCAAACAACTTGATGATTTAGACTTTGCTGATGACATAGCTCTCCTATCACACAGCCATCAACAGATGCAGGATAAAATAAGCAGGATAAATACTTGATGAGAGATCACAACAGCTGGGACTAAAGATTAATAGAGATAAGACCAACATTATGAGAATTAATGCAGTTGGCAATAACCAAATAAAATTAGGAGAAATACCTCTACTAGACGTACTATCTTACATATATCTGATGGATTACTATCTATCATATATATCAGTAATATAGATAAAGAAGGAGGAACATAAAATGATACCAAAATAAGGATATCAAAAGCAAGAGGAGCTTTCATTGCACTGGGAAACATATGGAAATCCAAAGAAATTAGGTTAAATACAAAAATAAACATTTTCAACTCAAATGTTAAGTCGGTCCTATTATGGCTGTGAAACATGGAGAACAACAAAATTAACAATCATGAAGATACAGACCTTCATTAATTGATGCTTACGCATAATAAAAGGATGGAAATGGCAGGACAAAATCACTAACATAGAATCATCATTTTTCATCAGATTATCATAATCATCAAGTACCAAGCCTGCTGGCGTAGGTGATCATGTCTCTCAACAACTTTCGATCCCGAGAGTTATTTATAATTTCCGTTGTTGACCTTCTGTCAAAGCCATTCTCTTAAGCTGCCTGGTATCTTTTCTCTTTGCTTAGCTCTAAATCTTCGTCCCTCAAATTTCCCAGGAAAAATTGTTAAGAGATTTTCACAATCTCTTGTTATACAGTTCTTGAATTAAGGATTCAATTTTCACAAAAATTGTTTCTCGTGTCGTGTGAAAAGATATTTATGTTTTCCATTCTGGATAGTGGACACGTCTCTATAAATGAAATATCATCCCCTCTGTTATTATTTCCTCGTGCCACGATTAATATGTTCAAACTCAGTACATATAAAATACAGCACGTTCTGTTCTGATATTCGTAACTCACAACTACAACAGCACACACAGAAACAGTGATGGTACAATCGTTTCTAATGACCAAACATACTCTCCAACATATCATGTTCAAACACAGTCCGAGTGCTAGGCTTATATTGCGAAATATAAATCCTAAACTGATCCAGCAAATGAGACAAAGTCCGAACTCATGTGAGCTATGAACAGTCTTGTAGCAACCAAGTTGATGTCACTGCCGTCTTTTAATGTCCAATATGAAACAGAAATGTCTAGAATGTTTTAGAATTTCAGCCTCCCTGTGTATTTATGTTGTGTATTTATGGACAATTCAACCTATGACAATCTGCACCATCAAAGCAAGAGAAAGAGTAGAATGGCGCTCCATGGTAGCCAACCTTCGATTCGGAGACGGCACTCAATGATTATGATGATGTGTATTTATTAGAAAATCCTATATTTACCTTATTGTTTTAAATTTTATGTTCAATTCATTTTGTGTTCATTTCTTTACTGTCTGAATTATTTTTTTTTTAATATATTTTTTTTCTTTCCTCTTTTATTTTAATTTCTATTCTTCTTTTTAAACATTTTTTTTATTTCTCTACAGATTTAACTTCATTTTAAGTGGGCTCTCACAATTTTTCTTGCGTTTAAACTATTATTATTTTTTTATAAAACAAATGCAATGGAATCAAATCATGGACAGTAGACAAACACATTTTAAAAAAATTAACCGATTAGAGGCCACTGAGATGGGATTCCTTAGACCATTGTTGAATGTTCCCTGGACAACTAAAAAGACCAACGAGGAAATTATCAATGAAGCCAAAACAAAAAGGGAGCTCCTAACAAAAAAATATCAGAAACAAATAATCGACATTGTTCACATCATGAGAACAGGAAAGTTGAAATGTTTGGTTATAACTAGAACAATACAGTGAAAGAGAGATCACGGACGACAAAGAGAAAAGATACTATAATATATAAATAGCTTGGTGTCATGGCATGGAAAATAGTCAATAGCAGAATTGATACGATGCACTGTGTATAGAAATTTGTGGAATGACATGATCGCCTACGCCAACCGGTGTGTCACATGATGATGCTATATTTTAACAATTACCCCATTATATCTTCTCCGTTTAAACACACATCTCACTTACCAATTCGTCTTCTATTCTTCTAATGTTTTAACACGAAATTACTTGAAAACACATTTTACCCCAAAGTTGAATCATCGCGAGCCGAAATAAGCCAGTTTTTGTTTCCTCTCTCCTGATTGGTCAGATGTCCTATTTTCTTATCATCGATAAAACGTATATTTCTTTTAATAAACAAATGTTAGAAAGTTGTCCATTAATAAATAATAGGGAAAGTTTAAATTGGAAATAGAATTGATAGATTGGAACTTGATCAGCTGATACGTTAGTACTTGATGACGAATCAAAACATTGGATGTAATGAAAAAGAGCAATGAAGGCAAATTAAACGACTTAAACATTAGAAAGAACTGGCATATAAACACACAATTCTATAGAGGAAATTAAAATACTATGGCCATGCCAAAAGAAACAGCGGGATGGAAATAACAATAATGGAAGGTATGGTTACTGGGCGACGCACCAGAGGCAGACCAAGAAGAAGGTGGTTTCAAGACATTAAAGAAACTATTAACATGAGAATAGAAGAAGTGGAAGATCTGGTTATAGACAGAGATTCTTTCAGACGGGCTGTGGTGAATGCAACGTTCTGTGGGAGATCTGGCTAGAGACAGATTTTTTTCAGACGGGCTGTGGTGAATGTAACGTTCTGTAACTGTTATGGACCTGCTGCCTGATGATAATGATGATGATATACAAAGGTAAAGTATGATACTTGAACCGGCGTCTTAGCGTGCACGCGAGTTTCCACCCATATGTGCCCTGCCACCTATCTAGAAATGTTCTGAGATTTCTGGATAGTGTCGCCTCAAGCATCGAAACTCAGATGTGAGGCGACATTCCTCACCTTCCCAGGGTAACACCCTGGTACTCATTTCTGCCACGCTGGGTCGACCGTGGGGTATTTTTTTTTTTCCAACCACGAGTACAACTCACACTGCTCCCAGCGGGAATTCAACACGGGTTGTACGAACGTCGGTAGTCCAGTCGAGTGGTTTACCCAACTAGGTTTGAGGCCGCCGATGATATATAATTTGTACCTTCCATTCCTTTGTTTCAACTATGCTAAAATTACCCAAATGAACCTACTGGTCGTCAGTGTGGCTGCTTCCTGCATCCCAGACACGTAACGAATAAATGCATCAAGGGATGAATCCAAATATGAAATCCAAATTCGAAGTGAAAATTAATCCCGAGATTACCATTTCACAATCGCGATTTCATGTCAAAGTTTCTGGAGTTACTATTTTTAGATTTTGCAATTTTTAAGACTTCCGGACACGACTCCAATTTCCTGAAACGAAAAATTCTCTTCAGCTGTGACGTTTCATGAAAATTTATTACGTGAAATTGAAAGCCACTAGTTGTGATGAACATATAAATAAACATACAATATAATACAAGGAGCTGCTAAACTAGTGTAAAGACAAGAGAAACTACGACGTTTCTGCAAATGCCTTCATCATGTTTAACAAAAGAACTATACAAATTAAATACATAACCCAAGCTAGAAAACACAAGACAGATCTAAAACAACGGCGGAAAGAAACTGTGGTCAGGATATACGTAGTCTGGTTAATAAGTAAAAAATAAAAAAAGTAAAGTACCCCCGTCACGGCAAGTGGCGTATAGGAATATGGTGTTAGTGACCATAAATTTTACAGACCTTCGGCGCATGATTTTTGGGGTAATGTGGTCGGTATTACGCTCGTGCCGCTTTACTTTCCCAGACAAAAAATCCGGTATCCATTAAAGGCTGGGTGAACCAGAGCCGTCGGTTTGGATCGAATCCTACCTATTGTCCTTTATAGTCCAGTTCACTAACCACTGAGCTATCGCGGCTCCCTAGTGTGGTTGAAAGATTAACTGAAAATAGGTCAGGTAGGATTTAATTAGACCAAAATTAGCCAAACAATGAAAAAAGAAACGGAGGTGTCGGGTACGATGAAAACGAGAGGAAGAGGCAAAGAGAGAGAGAGAGAGAGAGAGAGAGAGAGAGGAATGGGGTGATAAGTATAGTATGTAATATTTGATATGTTTGATATTTGTAGTTTGTGTCCAGTTGTGATAAAATCTCGCAACCAATATTCTACTTGATCAGTCAGTTTTTTTTTTACTGGCAGTGAACAAAGTGCGGCTGTTATTCTGACAAGATTGATCGATGTCATGTCTTGTCAATCATTACTGAGTAACTGAAGCTTGTCAATCATTATTTAGTAACTGAAGCTTGTCAATCATTACTGAGTAACCGAAGCTTGTCAATAATTATTGAGTAACCGAAGCTTGTCAATCATTATTGAGTAACTGAAGCTTGTCAATCATTACTGAGTAACTGAAGCTTGTCAATCATTACTGAGTAACTAAAGCTTGTCAATCATTATTGAGTAGATGAAGCTTGTCAATCATTACTGAACAACCGTAGCTTGTTAATCATTACTAAGTATCTGAAGCTGGTCAATCATTATTGTGTAACTGAAGCTTGTCAATCATTATTGAGTAACCGAAGCTTGTCAATCATTATTGAGTAACCGTAGCTTGTCATTCATTATTGAGTAACTGAAGCTTGTCAATCATTATTGAGTAACTGAAGCTTGTCAATCATTATTGAGTAACCGAAGCTTGTCAATCATTATTGAGTAACCGAAGCTTGTCAATCATTATTGTGTAACTAAAGCGTGTCAATCATTATTGAGTAACTGAAGCTTGTCAATCATTATTGAGTAACTGAAGCTTGTCAATCATTATTGAGTAACTGAAGCTTGTCAATCATTATTGAGTAACCGAAGCTTGTCAATCATTATTGAGTAACCGAAGCTTGTCAATCATTATTGTGTAACTAAAGCGTGTCAATCATTATTGAGTAACTAAAGCGTGTCAATCATTATTGAGTAACTAAAGCGTGTCAATCATTATTGAGTAACTAAAGCGTGTCAATCATTATTGAGTAACTAAAGCGTGTCAATCATTATTGAGTAACTAAAGCTTGTCAATCATTATTGAGTAACTAAAGCTTGTCAATCATTATTGAGTAACTAAAGCTTGCCAATCATTATTGAGTAACTAAAGCTTGTCAATCATTATTGAGTAACCGAAGCTTGTCAATCATTATTGAGTAACTAAAGCGTGTCAATCATTATTGAGTAGCCGAAGCTTGTCAATCATTATTGAGTAACTAAAGCGTGTCAATCATTATTGAGTAACTGAAGCGTGTCAATCATTATTGTGTAACTGAAGCTTGTAATCATTATTGAGTAACCGAAGCTTGTCAATCATTATTGAGTAACCAAAGCTTGTCAATCATTATTGAGTAACTAAAGCTTGTCAATCATTATTGAGGAACTGAAGCTTGTCAATCATTATGAGTAACCGAAGCTTGTCAATCATTATTGAGTAACCGAAGCTTGTCAATCATTATTGAGTAACCGAAGTTTGTCAATCATTATTGAGTAACTAAACCGTGTCAATCATTATTGAGTAACTAAAGCTTGTCAATCATTATTTAGTAACTGAAGCTTGTCAATCATTACTGAGTAACCGAAGCTTGTCAATCATTATTGAGTAACCGAAGCTTGTCAATCATTATTGAGTAACCGAAGCTTGTCAATCATTATTGAGTAACTGAAGCTTATCAATCATTACTGAGTAACTGAAGCGTGTCAATCATTACTGAGTAACTAAAGCTTGTCAATCATTATTGAGTAGATGAAGCTTGTCAATCATTACTGAGCAACCGTAGCTTGTCAATCATTACTGAGTATCTGAAGCTGGTTAATCATTATTGTGTAAATGGAGCTTGTCAATCATTATTGTGTAACCGAAGCTTGTCAATCATTATTGAGTAACCGTAGCTTGTCAATCATTATTGAGTAACTGAAGCTTGTCAATCATTATTGAGTAACTGAAGCTTGTCAATCATTATTGAGTAACCGAAGCTTGTCAATCATTATTGAGAAACCGAAGCTTGTCAATCATTATTGTGTAACTAAAGCGTGTCAATCATTATTGAGTAACTGAAGCTTGTCAATCATTATTGAGTAACTGAAGCTTGTCAATCATTATTGAGTAACTGAAGCTTGTCAATCATTATTGAGTAACCGAAGCTTGTCAATCATTATTGAGTAACCGAAGCTTGTCAATTATTATTGTGTAACTAATGCGTGTCAATCATTATTGAGTAACTAAAGCGTGTCAATCATTATTGAGTAACTAAAGCTTGTCAATCATTATTTAGTAACTGAAGCTTGTCAATCATTACTGAGTAACCGAAGCTTGTCAATCATTATTGAGTAACCGAAGCTTGTCAATCATTATTGAGTAACGAAGCTTGTCAATCATTATTGAGTAACTGAAGCTTGTCAATCATTACTGAGTAACTAAAGCTTGTCAATCATTATTGAGTAGATGAAGCTTGTCTATCATTACTGAGCAACCGTAGATTGTCAATCATTATTGAGTAGATGAAGCTTGTCAATCATTACTGAACAACCGTAGCTTGTCAATCATTGCTAAGTATCTGAAGCTGGTCAATCATTATTGTGTAACTGAAGCTTGTCAATCATTATTGAGTAACCGAAGCTTGTCAATCATTATTGAGTAACCGTAGCTTGTCAATCATTATTGAGTAACTGAAGCTTGTCAATCATTATTGAGTAACTGAAGCTTGTCAATCATTATTGAGTAACCGAAGCTTGTCAATCATTATTGAGTAACCGAAGCTTGTCAATCATTATTGAGTAACCGAAATTTGTCAATCATTATTGTGTAACTAAAGCGAGTCAATCATTATTGAGTAACTAAAGCGTGTCAATCATTATTGAGTAACTAAAGCGTGTCAATCATTATTGAGTAACTAAGCGTGTCAATCATTATTGAGTAACTAAAGCGTGTCAATCATTATTGAGTAACTAAAGCTTGCCAATCATTATTGAGTAACTAAAGCTTGTCAATCATTATTGAGTAACCGAAGCTTGTCAATCATTATTGAGTAACTAAAGCGTGTCAATCATTATTGAGTAACCGAAGCTTGTCAAACATTATTGAGTAACTAAAGCGTGTCAATCATTATTGAATAACTGAAGCGTGTCAATCATTATTGTGTAACTGAAGCTTGTAATCATTATTGAGTAACCGAAGCTTGTCAATCATTATTGAGTAACCAAAGCTTGTCAATCATTATTGAGTAACTAAAGCTTGTCAATCATTATTGAGTAACCGAAGCTTGTCAATCATTATTGAGTAACCGAAGCTTGTCAATCATTATTAAGTAACTAAAGCGTGTCAATCATTATTGAGTAACTGAAGCTTGTCAATCATTATTGAGTAACTGAAGCTTGTCATCATTATTGAGTAACTGAAGCTTGTCAATCATTATTGAGTAACCGAAGCTTGTCAATCATTATTGAGTAACCGAAATTTGTCAATCATTATTGTGTAACTAAAGCGAGTCAATCATTATTGAGTAACTAAAGCGTGTCAATCATTATTGAGTAACTAAAGCGTGTCAATCATTATTGAGTAACTAAAGCGTGTCAATCATTATTGAGTAACTAAAGCGTGTCAATCATTATTGAGTAACTAAAGCTTGCCAATCATTATTGAGTAACTAAAGCTTGTCAATCATATTGAGTAACCGAAGCTTGTCAATCATATTGAGTAACTAAGCGTGTCAATCATTATTGAGTAACCGAAGCTTGTCAATCATTATTGAGTAACTAAAGCGTGTCAATCATTATTGAATAACTGAAGCGTGTCAATCATTATTGTGTAACTGAAGCTTGTAATCATTATTGAGTAACCGAAGCTTGTCAATCATTATTGAGTAACCAAAGCTTGTCAATCATTATTGAGTAACTAAAGCTTGTCAATCATTATTGAGTAACCGAAGCTTGTCAATCATTATTGAGTAACCGAAGCTTGTCAATCAGTATTGAGTAACCAAAGCTTGTCAATCATTATTGAGTAACTAAAGCTTGTCAATCATTATTGAGTAACCGAAGCTTGTCAATCATTACTGAGTAACCGAAGCTTGTCAATCATTATTGAGTAACTAACCGTGTCAATCATTATTGAGTAACTAAACCGTGTCAATCATTATTGAGTAGCTGAAGCTTGTCAATCATTATTGAGTAACTAAAGCGTGTCAATCATTATTGAGTAGCTGAAGCTTGTCAATCATTATTGAGTAACCGAAGCTTATCAGTCATTATTGAGTAACCGAAGCTTGTCAATCATTACTGAGTAGATGAAGCTTGTCAATCATTACTGAACAACCGTAGCTTGTCAATCATTACTAAGTATCTGAAGCTGGTCAATCATTATTGTGTAACTAAGCTTGTCAATCATTATTGAGTAACCGAAGCTTGTCAATCATTATTGAGTAACCGTAGCTTGTCAATCATTATTGAGTAACTGAAGCTTGTCAATCATTATTGAGTAACCGAAGCTTGTCAATCATTATTGAGTAACCGAAGCTTGTCAATCATTATTGTGTAACTAAAGCGTGTCAATCATTATTGAGTAACTGAAGCTTGTCAATCATTATTGAGTAACTAATGCGTGTCAATCATTATTGAATAACTGAAGCGTGTCAATCATTATTGTGTAACTGAAGCTTGTAATCATTATTGAGTACCGAAGCTTGTCAATCATTATTGAGTAACCAAAGCTTGTCAATCATTATTGAGTAACTAAAGCTTGTCAATCATTATTGAGTAACCGAAGCTTGTCAATCATTATTGAGTAACCGAAGCTTGTCAATCAGTATTGAGTAACCAAAGCTTGTCAATCATTATTGAGTAACTAAAGCTTGTCAATCATTATTGAGTAACCGAAGCTTGTCAATCATTACTGAGTAACCGAAGCTTGTCAATCATTATTGAGTAACTAAACCGTGTCAATCATTATTGAGTAACTAAACCGTGTCAATCATTATTGAGTAGCTGAAGCTTGTCAATCATTATTGAGTAACTAAAGCGTGTCAATCATTATTGAGTAGCTGAAGCTTGTCTATCATTATTGAGTAACCGAAGCTTATCAGTCATTATTGAGTAACCGAAGCTTGTCAATCATTACTGAGTAGATGAAGCTTGTCAATCATTACTGAACAACCGTAGCTTGTCAATCATTACTAAGTATCTGAAGCTGGTCAATCATTATTGTGTAACTGAAGCTTGTCAATCATTATTGAGTAACCGAAGCTTGTCAATCATTATTGAGTAACCGTAGCTTGTCAATCATTATTGAGTAACTGAAGCTTGTCAATCATTATTGAGTAACCGAAGCTTGTCAATCATTATTGAGTAACCGAAGCTTGTCAATCATTATTGTGTAACTAAAGCGTGTCAATCATTATTGAGTAACTGAAGCTTGTCAATCATTATTGAGTAACTGAAGCTTGTCAATCATTATTGAGAACTGAAGCTTGTCAATCATTATTGAGTAACCGAAGCTTGTCAATCATTATTGAGTAACCGAAGTTTGTCAATCATTATTGTGTAACTAAAGCGTGTCAATCATTATTGAGTAACTAAAGCGTGTCAATCATTATTGAGTAACTAAAGCGTGTCAATCATTATTGAGTAACTAAAGCGTGTCAATCATTATTGAGTAACTAAAGCGTGTCAATCATTATTGAGTAACTAAAGCTTGCCAATCATTATTGAGTAACTAAAGCTTGTCAATCATTATTGAGTAACCGAAGCTTGTCAATCGTTATTGAGTAACTAAAGCGTGTCAATCATTATTGAGTAACCGAAGCTTGTCAATCATTATTGAGTAACTAAAGCGTGTCAATCATTATTGAATAACCGAAGCTTATCAGTCATTATTGAGTAACCGAAGCTTGTCAATCATTACTGAGTAACTGAAGCTTGTAAATAATTATTGAGTAACCAGAGTTTGTCAATCATTATTGAGTAACCGAAGCTTGTCAGTCATTATTGAGTAACCGAAACTTGTCAATCATTATTGAGTAACCGAGCTTGTCAATCATTATTGAGTAACCGAAGCTTGTCAATCATTATTGAGTACCGAAGCTTGTCAATCATTATTGAGTAACTGAAGCTTGTCAGTCAGTATTGAGTAACTGTAGCTTGTCAATCATTACTGAGCAACCGTAGCTTGTCAATCATTATTGAGTAACCGAAGCTTGTCAATCATTATTGAGTAACCAAAGCTTGTCAATCATTACTGAGTAACCGAAGCTTGTCAATCATTATTGAGTAACCGAAGCTTGTCAATCATTATTGAGTAACCGAAGCTTGTCAATCATTATTGAGTAACTAAAGCGTGTCAATCATTATTGAGCAACTGAAGCTTGTCAATCATTATTGTGTAACTGAGCTTGTCAATCATTATTGAGTAACCGAAGCTTGTCAATCATTATTGAGTAACTGAAGCTTGTCAATCATTATTGAGTAACTGAAGCTTGTCAAATCAACGGACACTATCAACATTATTGTCAGCAGCGATAGACTCAATAGGCATCAAAGTTTGTCAAATCATTGGGCAGCTATTACCACTATTGTCCAACAAGAAATAACACTAGAGACAACACTGGCAATCTTCAATACAATCTTCATTGCAACGTTGTGCTGCCATGACAGACCTGGACCATAGATGCATGAACAATAAGAAATTAACCACTACCGAAATTAAATGTCTTGTACGAATGATAGGAAGCAGTCTGTGAGATAAGATAAGAAATGAAGAACTGTGAGAAAAAAAAAACAAAGAATAATTCACGCCTTAGAGTACCGAAAGATAAAGCAGATAACATGTTTTATTCCAAGTGATTAGACCTAGAAAGATAAAACACAACACAAGGAGTCCTTAATAAACGTTACTATGACAACAGATTGAAAGACCGACAACAAAAAAGATGGATTGAGGGAATATTAGAAACACTAGGAAACATAACAACATCAGAGGCCAACAGAAGAGCAAAAGATTGAGTGAGGGAATATTAGAAACACTAGGAAACATAACAACAGTAGAGGCCGACATAAGAACAAAGATGGATTCAGGCAATATTAGAAGCACTAGGAAATATAACAGCAGCAGAGGCCACCAGAAGAGCAAAGATGGATTGAGGGAATATTAGAAGCACTAGGAAATATAACAGCAGCAGAGGCCAACAGAAGAGCAAAAGATGGATTGAGGGAATATTAGAAACACTAGGAAACATAACAGCAGGAGAGGCCAACAGAAGAGCAAAAGATGGATTGATGGAATATTAGAAACACTAGGAAACATAACAGCAGGAGAGCCCACAGAAGAGCAAAAGATTGAGTGAGGGAATATTAGAAACACTAGGAAACATAACAACATCAGAGGCCAACAGAAGAGCAAAAGATTGAGTGAGTGAATATTAGAAACACTAGGAACATAACAACATCAGAGGCCAACAGAAGAGCAAAAGATTGAGTGAGGGAATCTAGAAACACTAGGAAACATAACAACATCAGAGGCCAACAGAAGAGCAAAAAGATTGAGTGAGGGAATCTTAGAAACACTAGAAACATAACAACATCAGAGGCCAACAGAAGAGCAAAAGATTGAGTGAGGGAATATTAGAAACACTAGGAAACATAACAGCATCAGAGGCCAACAGAAGAGCAAAAGGCCGCAAATTATATCTCCCCTCGACCCTGAAAGGTAAATGAGGAAGAAAAGAAGAAACCGATGATGATGATTTAGTAACCTTTAGGACAAGCCAGTGCGCATTAACTGACGTCACAATGTAGATCTTGCCACGTTCGAGGTAACAGCTCAAGTTAAAATAAACAGAAGAAAGGAATTAATCAACAGAATTGACAAATCAAAGAAAACTTATCTGTAAGACCGACCGAGCCAGCACAAGGACGATGTCATCTCTCAGGTTTTCACAAATCAAATTATCAATTTTTAAATCCGGAAAGTTTTCCTGATTTTCCATCAAATGTTGGAATTTCCTCCCGTGTGTGCAGAGAAAGTGCACTGAAGTTTCTCTCATGGAATGTCTGTGTCAACAGAATGAAAGAACTTCGGTATGTCCGATCTCGACTTAAATTGGTCTATGTTTGTGAATATGCGCTTTGTACATACGTTGATACAATTACAGGGTATCTCAAAAATCATCACGCATACAAAAATGTGCAACATCGACTTTCCTGTTGTTTTATTTAGCAAAAGTAATTTTATTTACAGAGCATTACCGCACACGCTGTACAGCTACCATTCGTTCAGTGGCGACCGTCTCAACGAGTGTACTCGCCGATAGCTCTTTAACTTCGAGATTATTCTGTTGTTTAGACTGAGCTATACGTGAAATTACGTCATCAAGTCTAAACCTTTGTACAGACGTTGCTCCTAGTTTCAAATTTTAATGACAGAAACGGAATGAGAGAGAGAGAGAGAGAGAGAAGAGAGAGAGAGAGAGAGAGAGAATGTTCCAGAGCATGCCGGTACAGTTAACGGAACATAATAAATGTTTGGATAAACATCTCAGACTTGCAAGTCGACAACGGCGACTGGGTTAGAAGTTCGATATTTGAGGAATGTGTGTGCCGTGTATGGCTAACGTTATGTCGAGAGTGATCTATGTCAAGATGTTCATTTAAGACAATCTGAGCTTCAGTCGCAAAGATTGACTGCTAGAAATATCGATTTGGTAAAGTTTAGCGCAGATTGATCAGGGTGTTAAGAAATCATCACTTAGCGGTCGAGGTTGCAAAAGTTAAACTCAAACTTTCGATAAAAAAAATAGTCTTAATGGTAGCGAATGTCTCGCTAGAGGGAGTTGTATGTGTTCTGATAAGTTTTGTATTTTTATTACCCAAACTATTCTATCTCTCTAGTTATAATTGTGTTCAAATAATTCGTTCATTCTTTTCAGTATTCAATAATTCCTTGAATGTTTTCGGGATTCATTTATTCCTCCATTGTTTTCAGTATTCCTTTATTGTTTTCAGTATTCAATAATTCCTTGAATGTTTTCAGTATTTTATCATTCCTCCATTGTTTTCAGTATTCCTTTATTGTTTTCAGTATTCCTTTATTGTTTTCAGTATTCTTTTATTGTTTTCAGTATTCAATAATTCCTTGAATGTTTTCAGTATTTAATCATTCCTCCATTGTTTTTCAGTATTCCTTTATTGTTTTCAGTATTCCTTTATTGTTTTCAGTATTCCTTTATTGTTTTCAGTGTGCAATAATTCTTCAACGTTTTCAATATTCAATAATTCCTTGAATGTTTTTCAGTATTCATTCATTCCTTCTTGTTCTCGTCTCTATTGTTTTCTCTTATATAGAGAATAAGAGGCCAAGCAACAAGAATATGAGAAATGTGCCTTAGTTTACAAAAAAAGTTAAAATGTGAATCAAAGAAGCTAAGCAAAACAATAGGACAGAACTCGGAAAAAAATATGAGCAGGGATTTCAAGACAGGCACAAAGGATTTCTGGGAGCCGCGATAGCTCAGTGGTTAGTGAACTGGACTACAAAGGACAAGAGGTAGGGTTCGATCCAAATCGACGGCTTCCGGGTTCACCCAGACTTTATTAGGTACCGGAATATTTCTTGAAAGTAAAGTGGCACGGGCATAATACCGACCACATTACCCCAAAAATCATGTGCTGAAGGTCTGTAAAATGTATGGCCACTAACACCATATTCCTTCCCTATACGCCACTTGGCGTGACTGGGGGTCTTTACTTGACTTACTGTACATGGGATTTCTACAAATCAGTAAAGTGAACAAGAGGGAGAAAAGAAAAGCATGATGCTACTGAGCTCATAAATGGCACAGACGGACAGCCAATATCAAATAACCAACATGTACAACAGAGATGGAAAGAAATATTGAGAAACATTGTCATTAAACATGACAACAATTACCATTAACACGCACATTAAAAAAGCAAAAATGCACAAACACTGACCCCCATCATCATGAAATAAAACACCGGGGATAGATAACTAATAAGAAATAACAGCGCAGCAGCAGGAGAAATAGGAGTTACATGGCTGCACAGAATATTCGATGCAGCATGGCACTAACAAAAAGCCTAAGAAGACTGGCAACATGCAATTATCGTACCAATATGGAAAAATAAAGGTAGCAAGAGAGACTGCACTCAATATAGAGGTATATCGCTTCTCAGCCATGTAGGAAAGTTATAAGACAAAGTTGTGGAAAAAAGGCTGAAACCAATAATGGAACTACAGTTAAGCGATTCTCAAATGGGGTCTGAAAAATGTAGAGGATGTACTGACGCTCTATTCACTTAAACTTAAAACAAATTGCAGAAAAGATGATAGAACACAATCAAATTGTGTATATAGCTTTCATTGACCAGGAAAAAGCACAGCTGTAGGAGATACTAACAACATACACAGCAAGTATCTGGACCCTAGATGCAAGGACAATTAAAAAAAATAATAACCTTTACTGAGATGAAATGTGTTAGACGAATGGCAGGAAACAGCAAGAGAGACTAGATCAAAAATTAAAAGTGAAAAAAAGAAGCTAGGAATTTGGTATTTGGTTATGGAAGGCCCCGGTATCACTGCAAACGAATTAAAATCTATAATTTCTCAGCCGCCAGTGCCAGCGTAATCATCCGAATCTCATCTCCCAAACAAAGAAAGGTAACTGTAGTCCCCATCATAGCAGTCTCAGCACACGCCAAAAGACATAAGGCGAAACCGCGCAGAAAGTGAACACAGCCAACTGTTCCCTATCATACGATATCATCATTCATCGTAAACAAGCGGATATCGAAGCAGGCTCAAACGGATGAGACACACAGCTCACGGTGTGCACAGAGCACTCAACTCAGTAGCTCCTGCAACAAGTAGGTCTTGGAATATGAGGAAACTGCAAGAAGGAACACTTTTCGATCATAGTCCCATTGTATCAAATGATCAACTAGTTCAATTGTATCAAATTATCAACTAGTCCCTATTGTATCAAATGATCAACTAGTTCCATTGTATCAATGATCAACTAGTCATATTGTATCAATGATCAACTAGTACCATTGTATCAAATGATCAACTAGTTCCATTGTATCATATGATCAACTAGTCCCATTGTATCAAATGATCAACTAGTCCCATTGTATCAAATGATCAACTAGTACCATTGTATCAATGATCAACTAGTCCTATTGTAACAAATGATCAACTAGTTCCCATTGTATCAAATGATCAACTAGTCCCATTGTATCAAATGATCAACTAGTCCCATTGTATCAAATGATCAACTAGTTCCATTGTATCAAATGATCAACTAGTCCCATTGTATCAAATGATCAACTAGTTCCATTGTAACAAATGATCAACTAGTCCCATTGTATCAAATGATCAACTAGTACCATTGTATCAAATGATCAACTAGTCCTATTGTATCAAATGATCATCTAGTACCATTGTATCAAATGATCAACTAGTCCTATTGTATCAAATGATCAACTAGTTCCATTGTATCAAATGATCAACTAGTTCCATTGTATCAAATGATCATCTAGTCCCATTGTATCAAATGATCAACTAGTCCCATTGTATCAAATGATCAACTAGTCCCATTGTATCAAATGATCAACTAGTCCTATTGTATCAAATGATCAACTAGTACCATTGTATCAAATGATCAACTAGTCCCATTGTATCAAATGATCAACTAGTCCCATTGTATCAAATGATCAACTAGTCCCATTGTAACAAATGATCAACTAGTTCCATTGTAACAAGTGATCACCAAGTCCCATTGTATCATGATCAACTAGTCCCATTGTATCAAATGATCAACTAGTCCCATTGTACAAGTGATCACCAAGTTCGACTGTATCAAATGATCAACTAGTCCCATTGTATCAAATGATCAACTAGTTCCATTGTATCAAATGATCAACTAGTCCCATTGTAACAATTGATCAACTAGCCCCATTGTATCAAATGATCACCAAGTCCGTTTGTATCAAATGATCAACTAGTTCCATTGTAACAAATGATCAACTACTCCCATTGTAACAAATGATCAACTAGTTCCATTGTATCAAATGATCAACTAGTACCATTGTATCAAATGATCACTAGCCCCATTGTATCAAATGATCAACTAGTCCCATTGTAACAAATGCTCAACTAGTTCCATTGTATCAAATGATCAACTAGTCCCATTGTATCAAATGATCAACTAGTCCCATTGTACCAAATGATCAACTAGTACCATTGTATCAAATGATCAACTAGTTCCATTGTATCAAATGATCAACTAGTTTCATTGTAACAAATGATCAACTAGTCCTATTGTATCAAATGATCAACTAGTCGCATTGTAACAAATGATCAACTAGTCCCATTGTATCAAATGATCAACTAGTTCCATTGTATCAAATGATCAACTAGCCCCATTGTATCAAATGATCAACTAGTTCCATTGTAACAAATGATCAACTAGCCCCATTGTATCAAATGATCAACTAGCCCCACTGTATCAAATGATCAACTAGTTCCATTGTAACAAATTATCACTAGCCCCATTGTATCAATGATCAACTAGTTCCATTGTATCAAATGATCAACTAGTACCATTGTATCAAATGATCAACTAGTTCCATTGTAACAAATGATCAACTAGTCCTATTGTATCAATGATCACTAAGTCCCATTGTATCAAATGATCAACTAGTCCCATTGTAACAAATGATCAACTAGTCCCATTGTATCAAATGATCAACTAGTTCCATTGTATCAAATGATCAACTAGTCCCATTGTAACAAATGATCAACTAGCCCAATTGTATCAAATGATCACCAAGTCCCATTGTATCAAATGATCAACTAGTCCCATTGTAACAAATGATCAACTAGCCCCATTGTATCAAATGATCAACTAGTCCCTTGTATCAAATGATCAACTAGCCCCATTGTATCAAATGATTACCAAGTCCCATTGTATCAAATGATCAACTAGTTATATTGTAACAAATATCAACTAGTTCAATTGTAACAAATGATCAACTAGTTCCATTGTATCAAATGATCAACTAGTTCCATTGTAACAAATGATCACCAAGTCCCATTGTATCAAATGATCAACTAGTTCCATTGTATCAAAAGATCAACTAGTCCCATTGTATCAAATGATCAACTAGTCCCATTGTATCAAATGATCACCAAGTTCTATTGTATCAATTGGTCACCAAGTACTAATCTATCAGCTGATCAAGTTCCAATCTATCAATTCTATTTCCAATTTAAAACTTTCCCTATTATTTATTATGGACAACTTTTTAACGTTTGTTTATTAAAAGAAATATACGTTTTATCGATGATAAGCAAATAGGACATCTGACCAATCAGAAGAGGAAACAAAAACTGGCTTATTTCGGCTCGCGATGATTCAACTTTGGGTAAAAATGTGTTTTCAAGTAATTTCGTGTTAAAACATTAGAAGAAAGAAGACGAATTGGTAAGTGAGATGTGTGTTTAAACGGAAAGATGGATTGAGGTAATTGTTAAAATAGATCATCATCATGTGACACACAAGTTGGCGTAGGCGATCATGTCCTTTCACAAATTTCTGTACACTGTGCATCGTATCAATTCTATTGTTGACTATTTACCATGCCACTTTTTTCTTCTTGTAATGTGTCGGAAAAATGTTGATTGTTTATTTCTGATGTTCTTTGAGCTCCCTTTTGTGTTGGCCTCTTTGAGATTTTCTTGTTAGACTTTTTTAGGCTGTCCAGAAAACTTTAAACAATCAACGGAGAAATGCTCTCATTGGTCTCTTCAACAAACACTTTCAGCTCCCTATGGAGCATAGGTCTTCACAAACACTTTCAGCTCCCTATGGAGCATAGGTCTTCAACAAACACGTTCAGCTCCCTATGGAGCATAGGTCTTCAACAAACACTTTCAGCTCCCTATGGAGCATAGGTCTTCACAAACACGTTCAGCTCCCTGTGGAGCATTGGTCTTCAACAAACACTTTCAGCTCCCTGTGGAGCATAGGTCTTCAACAAACACTTTCAGCTCCCTGTGGAGCATAGGTCTTCAACAAACACTTTCAGCTCCCTGTGGAGCATAGTCTTCAACAAACACTTTCAGCTCCCTGTGGAGCATAGGTCTTCAACAAACACTTTCAGCACCCCTGGGAGCATAGGTCTTCAACAAACACTTTCAGCTCCCTGTGGAGCATAGGTCTTCAACAAACACTTTCAGTCTCCTGTGGAGCATAGGTCATGAGAAATGCTATCTCATTGGCCTCTAATCGTCTTTTATTTATTTGCCAACAGTTCATGATACGCTTCCATATGATTTATTAAAGTTAAATATAGTAGTTAAAATACAAGAGAGACTGTAAGAGCTTTGGTAAAATGAATAAAGTTCAAACAGTAGAGGAATGAGAAAAGAATTGTTAAAATGAAAGAATGGAGTTAAGATAATAGAAGAAGGATAAGAAAATGTTAGAAAAAATGTTCAAATTGTAAAGGATGGATACTGCATTGTTAACATAAAATAGAAATGAAACAAGAGAGAATGGATAAAAAAAATCATCATCATCATCATCATCATCATCATCGAGTGCCTTCTCCGCAACGAAGGTTGGCTACCATGGATCGCCATTCTACTTTGTTTCTTGCTTTGATGGTGCAGGCTTCATAGATTGACTTGTCCATCTTTTGATGTTACTCGTTCATGTTATTCTTGGTCTGCTTCTGCCCTCTTTACCTTGTATTTTCATTTCCATTATTACTTTTAGTAGGCTGTTGTGTCTTTTAACATGCCCCAAAAAATTTCATTTGTCTTGTCTTAATTGTATTTAGTAGTTCTCTTTTTATTTCAGTTGTTTTAAAACTTCATCGTTTGTTTTCTTTTCTTTCCATCCAATTCTACCTATTCTTCTATAAATCCACATTTCAAAGGCTTCAATTTTCTGTTCTGTTTTCTTGTCTAATGTCCATGTTTATGCACTATACAGGAATATTGAGAAGATGTAATATTTTGCCATTCTTAGTTTCAGCCCAGCTGATATTTGTTTTGTTGTTAGTATATTTTTCATTAAAAAATTATATTTAAATTTTATTTTTTAAAAATAAATTGTTAAAATAAAAAACAGTATTTAAAACAATAAGATAAAGATAAGATTTTCTAATAAACACACAGGGAAGTTGAAATTCTAAACATTCTAGACATTTCTGTTTCATATTGGAAATTAAAAGATGGCAGTGACATCAACTTGATTGCTACAAGACTGTTCATAGCTCACATGAGTTCTGACTTTGCCTCATTTTGCTGGATCAGTTTGGATTTATATTTCGCAATATAAGCCTAGCACTCGGACTGTGTTTCAACATGATATGTTTGATAGTATGTTTGGTCATTAGAACGATTGTACCATCACTGTTTCTGTGTATGCTGTTGTAGTTGTGAGCTACGAATATCAGAACAGAACGTGCGTATTTTATATGCATTGAGTTTGAACATATTAATCGGGGCACGAGGAAATAATTACAGAGGATGGTATCTCATTTTATAGAGACGTGTCCACTATCCAGAATGGAAAACATAAACATTATCATCTTTTCACACGACACGAGAAAAAATAAAAAGTGTGCAATATTTTTTAAAATAAAATATATAACACAAGAACTGTCTAACAGATGAAACCAGTAGGAGTTCTTTAACATTAGTTCATGTCTCTATGTTGTTATCATGTCCATGGCGCTGATCTCTCTCGTTCAGTTTGAGATCTGATCATTATCTGTAACCTTCATTGTAATATCGTCTATCTGTTGACATTATGACAATAACAATTTATTCGGCCTGTCATTATCTACTTCTTTCTTCGATTTATCTTCAATTTACGTAGGAAAAAAAGTCCCCCTGTCACGCCAAGTGGCGAATAGGGAATATGGTGTTAGTGACCATGAATTTTACAGACCTTCAGCACATGATTTTTTGGGAATTTACGTAAAACTTTGATTGTTTATTTCGGTTTATGAGAAGATTTGTCTGTATATCGATATTTACGAAGAAGAAAGAACTTCTCCACCTGCTCGTGTGTGTGTGTGTCTGTCCATATGTTGAAGGAGGTGACATTGCTGGCATTTCTATTAAACCATTGTTCACATTTCTATTAAACCATTGTTCACATTTCTATTAAAACCATTGTTCACATTTCTATTAAACATTGTTCACATTTCTATTAAACCATTGTTCACATTTCTATTAAACCTTGTCCACATTTCTATTAAACCATTGTCCACATTTCTATTAAACCATTGTTCACATTTCTATTAAACCATTGTTCACATTCTATTAAACCATTGTTCACATTTCTATTAAACCATTGTTCACATTTCTATTAAACCATTGTCCACATTTCTATTAAACCATTGTCCACATTTCTATTTAAACCATTGTTCACATTTCTATTAAACCATTGTTCACATTTCTATTAAAACATTGTTCACATTTCTATTAACCATTGTTCACATTTCTATTAAACCATTGTCCACATTTCTATTAAACCATTGTTCACATTTCTATTAAACCATTGTTCACATTTCTATTAAACCATTGTTCACATTTCTATTAAACCATTGTTCACATTCTATTAAACCATTGTTCACATTTATTAAACCATTGTTCACATTTCTATTAAACCATTGTTCACATTTCTATTAAACCATTGTTCACATTTCTATTAAACCATTGTTCACATTTCTATTAAACCATTGTTCACATTTCTATTAAACCATGTTCACATTTCTATTAAACCATTGTTCACATTTCTATTAAACCATTGTCCACATTTCTATTAAACCATTGTTCACATTTCTATTAAACCATTGTTCACATTTCTATTAAACCATTGTTCACATTTCTATTAAACCATTGTTCACATTTCTATTAAACCATTGTTCACATTTCTATTAAACCATTGTTCACATTTCTATTAAACCATTGTTCACATTTCTATTAAACCATTGTTCACATTTTCTATTAAACCATTGTTCACATTTCTATTAAACCATTGTTCACATTTCTATTAAACCATTGTTCACATTTCTATTAAACCATTGTTCACATTTCTATTAAACCATTGTTCACATTTCTATAAACCATTGTTCACATTTCTATTAAACCATTGTCCACATTTCTATTAAACATTGTCACATTTCTATTAAACACATTGTCCACATTTCTATTAAACCATTGTCCACATTTCTATTAAACCATTGTCCACATTTCTATTAAACCATTGTTCACATTTCTATTAAAACCATTGTTCACATTTCTATTAAACCATTGTTCACATTTCTATTAAACCATTGTTCACATTTCTATTAAACCATTGTTCACATTTCTATTAAACCATTGTCCACATTTCTATTAAACCATTGTTCACATTTCTATTAAACCATTGTTCACATTTCTATTAAACCATTGTTCACATTTCTATTAAACCATTGTTCACATTTCTATTAAACCATTGTCCACATTCTATTAAACCATTGTCCACATTTCTATTAAACCATCCCCACATATTAACCATTGTCCACATTTCTATTAAACCATTGTCCACATTTCTATTAAACCTTTGTCCACATTTCTATTAAACCATTGTCCACATTTCTATTAAACCATTGTCCACATTTCTATTAAACCATTGTCCACATTTCTATTAAACCAGTGGCACGTTTTTGGTTTTGAGTGGTATGGCCGGCACTACGCCATGCCATCATATCTTTCTAGAAAGACAAAAACACCTTCAGAACGACTTTAAGGCTAATGAACTTGGAAGCCTACCTGACGGGAGGCCGAACCAACCCCATATTCGTTAACCACTGGGCTAGCACAGCAAACAAGGAAACAAGGAAATTATTCAAGAACTCGCGTATCTTCATTACATAGTAGACATACCAACCCTCTATTCGTTAATTACTGGGCTACCACAGCAAACAAGGAAACAAGGAAATTATTCAAGAACTCGCGTATCTTCATTACATAGTAGACATACCAACCCTCTATTCGTTAACCACTGGGCTAGCACAGCAAACAAGGAAACAAGGAAATTATTCAAGAACTCGCGTATCTTCATTACACAGTAGACATACCAACCCTCTATTCGTTAATTACTGGGCTAGCACAGCAAACAAGGAAACAAGGAAATTATTCAAGAACTCGCGTATCTTCATTACACAGTAGACATACCAACCCTCTATTCGTTAACCACTGGGCTAGCACAGCAAACAAGGAAACAAGGAAATTATTCAAGAACTCGCGTATCTTCATTACACAGTAGACATACCAACCCTCTATTCGTTAATTATGGGCTAGCACAGCAAACAAGGAAACAAGGAAATTATTCAAGAACTCGCATATCTTTCATTACACAGTAGACATACCAACCCTCTATTCGTTAATTACTGGGCTAGCACAGCAAACAAGGAAACAAGGAAATTATTCAAGAAACTCGCGTATCTTCATTTACACAGTAGACATACCAACCCTCTATTCGTTAACCACTGGCTAGCACAGCAAACAAGGAAACAAGGAAATTATTCAAGAACTCGAGTATCTTCATTACACAGTAGACATACCAACCCTCTATTCGTTAACCACTGGGCTAGCACAGCAAACAAGGAAACAAGAAATTATTCAAGAACTCGCGTATCTTCATTACATAGTAGACATACCAACCCTCTATTCGTTAACCACTGGGCTAGCACAGCAAACAGGAAACAAGGAAATTATTCAAGAACTCGCGTATCTTCATTACACAGTAGACATACCAACCCTCTATACGTTAAACCACGGGCTAGCACAGCAAACAAGGAAACAAGGAAATTATTCAAGAACCCGCGTATCTTCATTACACAGTAGACATACCAACCCTCTATTCGTTAACCACTGGGCTACCACAGCAAACAAGGAAACAAGGAAATTATTCAAGAACTCGCATATCTTCATTACATAGTAGACATACCAACCCTCTATTCGTTAATTACTGGGCTACCACAGCAAACAAGGAAACAAGGAAATTATTCAAGAACTCGCGTATCTTCATTACACAGTAGACATACCAACCCTCTATTCGTTAATTACTGGGTACCACAGCAAACAAGGAACAAGGGAAACAGGAAATTATTCAAGAACTCGCATATCTTCATTACATAGTAGACATACCAACCCTCTATTCGTTAATTACTGGGCTACCACAGCAAACAAGGAAACAAGGAAATTATTCAAGAACTCGCGTATCTCATTACATAGTAGACATACCAACCCTCTATTCGTTAACCACTGGCTAGCACAGCAAACAAGGAAATTATTCAAGAACTCGCGTATCTTCATTACACAGTAGACATACCAACCCTCTATTCGTTAATTACTGGGCTACCACAGCAAACAAAGGAAACAAGGAAATTATTCAAGAACTCGAGTATCTTCATTACACAGTAGACATACCAACCCTCTATTCGTTAACACTGGGCTAGCACAGCAAACAAGGAAACAAGGAAATTATTCAAGGAACTCGCGTATCTTCATTACACAGTAGACATACCAACCCTCTATTCGTTAATTACTGGGCTAGCACAGCAAACAAGGAAACAAGGAAATTATTCAAGAACTCGCGTATCTTCATTACACAGTAGACATACCAACCTCTATTCGTTAATTACTGGCTAGCACAGCAAACAAGGAAACAAGGAAATTATTCAAGAACCCGCGTATCTCATTACACAGTAGACATACCAACCCTCTATTCGTTAATTACTGGGCTAGCACAGCAAACAAGGAAATTATTCAAGAACTCGCGTATCTTCATTACACAGTAGACATACCAACCCTCTATACGTTAACCACTGGGCTAGCACAGCAAAAAGGAAATTATTCAAGAACTCGCGTATCTTCATTACACAGTAGTAGACATACCAACCCTCTATTCGTTACCACTGGGCTAGCACAGCAAACAAGGAAATTATTCAAGAACTCGCGTATCTTCATTACACAGTAGACTACCAACCCTATTCGTTAATTACTGGGCTACCACAGCAACACAAGGAAACAAGGAAATTATTCAAGAACTCGCGTATCTTCATTACACAGTAGACATACCAACCCTCTATTCGTTAACCACTGGGGCTAGCACAGCAAACAAGGAAACAAGGAAATTATTCAAGAACTCGCGTATCTTCATTACATAGTAGACATACCACCCTCTATACGTTAACCACTGGGCTAACACAGCAAACAAGGAAATTATTCAAGAACTCGCGTATCTTCATTACACAGTAGACATACCAACCCTCTATTCGTTAACCACTGGGCTACCACAGCAAACAAGGAAACAAGAAATTATTCAAGAACTCGCATATCTTCATTACACAGGAGACACGTCAATCTTCTCTCTCGCTCAACCTTAGTACATGCACTGGTTATAGGAGGGAACCTCGATAGCTCAGTGGTTAGTGAACTGGACTGGACTACAAAGGAGAAGAGGTAGGATTCGATCCCAAACGACAGCTTCTGTTTCACCCAGCCTTAAATGAGTGCAGGATTTTTTTTCTGGGTAAGTAAACGGCACGGGCGTAGTAACGACCACATTACCCCAAAATCATGTGCTGAAGGTTTGTAAAATGTATGGTCACTAACACCATATTCCCCATACGCCACCTGGCGTGACCGAGGTGCTTTACTTTTTTTTTTTTTTAACTGGTTATAGGAGCTAGGTAGCTGAGTAGTTAGTGATCTCACTTTCTGATCACGAGGATGTGGGTCGATCCCCAGAGGTTGCAATTTTTTTCTACCTAAAATGCTCCGGGGTTCTACCAGCCTCTAAAAATTGGTACCAGAGATTTCTCTGGAAGTAAATGTGGTCAGGCGTAATACCAACAGCATCACCCAAGAATGTGCTGTGGTCATGGATAAATATGGCCAGTAACATGACAGGGAGTTGAAAGCATTTTGGAGACCTATGCTCCATAGGGAGCTGAAAGTGTGTTGGAGACCTATGCTCCACACAGTGTTGAAAGTGTGTTGGAACCTATGCTCCACAGAAAAGTTGAAAGTGTTTTTGGAGACCTATGCTCCATAGGGAGCTGAAAGTGTGTGTGGAGACCTATGCTCCACACAGTGTTGAAGTGTGTTGGAGGACCTATGCTCCACAGAAAGTTGAAAGTGTTTTTGGAGACCTATGCTCCATAGGGAGCTGAAAGTGTGTTGGAGACCTATGCTCCACACAGTGTTGAAAGTGTGTTGGAGACCTATGCTCCACAGAAAAATTGAAAGTGTTTTTGGAGACCTATGCTCATAGGGAGCTGAAAGTGTGTTGGAGACCTATGCTCCATAGGGAGCTGAAAGTGTGTTGGAGACCTATGCTCCATAGTGAGCTGAAAGTGTGTGGAGACCTATGCTCCATAGGGAGCTGAAAGTGTGTTGGAGACCTATGCTTCATAGGGAGCTGAAAGTGTTTTTGGAGACCTATGCTCCACATGGAGTCGAACTGGACAAATAAAAAGACTGCTGTCCTTCAGCGAAACCAAATTTCTCATTTCGTTTATACAGTTAATTATAACCATCTCTCGATTTAAAAAAAAAATCAAATAAATAAAACAGGAAATAGAATGTGCTAAAACTGGATAAATCTTAATTTAAATTAATACTCCTTTTGTCAGGTATTCCCAGAACTTGGGCCACATTTGTGACTATTTATAGCTCAGGTCAGACCAAGATGTTTTTTCACGTGCTGATATCTATAAAAGCTAACAACTCCACCGGACTTAATTTCCGATGAAACCGATATTGGATCCGTTTCAGTTTGGCATTTCTACTTCAAGTTATCATACTACCACTTGGGGTGTGTACCAATA
Source organism: Megaustenia siamemsis (assembly GCA_032433765.1). NCBI lineage: Eukaryota > Metazoa > Mollusca > Gastropoda > Stylommatophora > Ariophantidae > Megaustenia > Megaustenia siamemsis. Next base: position 44,664,128 of record JAVIAB010000107.1, on the reverse strand, counting down.
TTATCAATTTGATTGTGTTTTCAAGAATTGGAGTCAAAGACAGTGTTACAGTTTCATTCTTCGCCTTGTCAACCACACATTTAGGATACATTATCTTCTTCAGCGCGAGCCGCATATTATATGGGCAGGATGGTGTTCTTAGTTTACTCTGACGTCAATTTTAGAGCGATGTCTACATTATCGGTATTACTCCAGAATGTTTGAGGACGTGGCTATTGGAGTGATTGTGTTTACATCCGTCCAGAAGTGTTGTTGTGGGCCATCCGTTTCATTTCAAGAACACGTTTACGTTTCCAAAGAAGGGTGGTCATCACCCGCGTATTTATCTGTGTAGTTTTACTTTCTTTTGCCGGCTTATATCGGTCAACGAATGGCGTACTTGTTTAACCCAGATCTGAACAGAACGCAACTATTATTGTTTACAACCCACATTTATTAGTGACCCACTCTGTAATCGAATCTGCAGTTCACGGAACGGTCCTACCGTTGTGTCCCAGACCATGGTCATTGTCTGTTTAATAATACTGACCTGGAAGCTTAAAACAGGCGACCAGATTCCGGGTCACTAACGTCACAGCCGGCTCGAGCGGACAAACAACCACTAACTCTTCAAGTTGAGACCAGTGGCTTTCAAAATTGTCCAGAATGTTGGAGTTTCTGAAAAGTTAAACGAGAAACTCACCGAAACGAAATATTCGTCCATTGAAAGAAAATGAACTTAGAGGGAAGGAACTGAAGGTTGTCCAGGCTGTTTACGTCACCGCAATTTTGTTTGTGGCTTTCAATATTGGAAACATTCCGATGAAGTTTGTTCTGTGTACTTCAGAGTTTGGTGAAAAAACCCTCACTTCAATATTACAACACATACACCCTAGTCAGTATCATCCAAGCTCACTGACCAGTGTAGAAGCGATGAGTCATATCTTTATTTACATCAAGTTCAACCAGAAATATCGATCACAGTTTCAGCTCTGTTTGGTAAAAGCAAATGCCAATGCTAAAAGAGAAGACATAAAGAGAACCAGGAAAGAAAACCAACAGGAAGGATTAGACTGGGTAAACAAGCAACAAAATCAAAATGTCTCAAGTATTTACCTTTACAGATAATGCTCAGAAAGAAAACACCATTGAGTCTGCCAGAAATGCATAAAACTCATATTTTAGTATGAATTTACAGGATAACTGATTTCCTGAATATCTGGTGGTTTTATTTTTAAAAATATAAACATTAAGTTGTGCAGATGTTTTTAATTCAAAAGATTTTGTTGTTTCCCTGGTTGAAATATTGTTATCTCTTTTTTGTTCTTGTGATATATTGTTCTTATCTTTCATATTGTTCTTATCCCTCATATTGTTATTATCTCTATATTGTATTATTCTTCATATTGTTATTATCTCTCATATTGTTCTGATCTATCATTTTCTTCGTATTTCTCATATTGTTCTTATCTCTCATATTGTTCTTATCTCTCATATTGTTCTTATCTCTCATATTGTTCTATACCTCATATTGTTCTTATCTCTCATATTGTTCTTATCGCTCATATTGTTCTTATCTCTCATACTGTTCTTATCTGTCATATTGTCTTATCTCTCATATTGTTCTTATCTTTCATATTGTTCTTATCTCTCATATTGTTCTTATCTCTCATATTGTTCTTATCTCTCATATTGTTCTTATCCCTCATATTGTTCTTATCCCTCATATTGTTCTTATCTTTCATATTGTTCTTATCTTCATATTGTTCTTATCCCTCATATTGTTTTATCTTCATATTGTTCTTATCTTATATTGTTCTTATCTCTCATATTGTTCTTATCCCTTCATATTGTTCTTATCTCTCATATGTCTTATCTCTCATATTGTTCTATCCCTCATATTGTTCTTATCCCATATATTATTCTTACCCCTAATATATTCATATCCCTTATATTATTCTTATCCCTCATATTGTTCTATCCCTCATATTATTCTTATCCCTCATATTGTTCTTATCCCTTATATTATTCTTATCCCTCATATTGTTCATATCCTCATATTTTCTTATCCCTATATTATTCTTATCCCTCATATTGTTTTATCCACTCATCTGTTTGTATCTCTCATATTGTTTTTACCCTCATATTGTTTTATCTCTCACATTGTTTTTATCTCTCATATTGTTTTATCCCTCATATTGTTTAACCCTATATTATTCTTATTCCTCATATGTTCTTATTTCTCATATTGTTCTTATTTCTCATATTGTTCTTATCCCTTATATATTTTATCCCTCATATTATTCTTATCCCTCATATTGTTCTTATCCCTCATATTATTCTTATCCTTATATTATCTGATCCCTCATATTGTTTTTATCCCTCATATTGTTTTTATCTCTCATATTGTTTTTATCCCTCATATTGTTTTTTATCTCTCACATTGTTTTTATCTCTCATATTGTTTTTATCCCTCATATTGTTTTATCTCTCATATTGTTTTCTTATCCCTTTATATTATTCTTATCCTCATATTGTTCTTTTTTCTCATATGTTCTTATTTCTCATATTGTTCATATCCCTTATATTATTCTTATCCTCATATTGTTCATATCCCTCATATATTCTTATCCCATATATTATTTTATCCCTCATATGTTTTTTATCCCTCATCTTGTTTGTATCTCTCATATTGTTTTTATCCCTCATATTGTTTTTATCTCTCACATTGTTTTTATCTCTATATGTTTTATCCCTCATATTGTCTTATCCCTTATATATTCTTATTCCTCATATTGTTCTTATTTCTCATATTGTTCTTATTTTCTCATATTGTTCTTATCCCTTATATTATTCTATCCCTCATATTATTCTTATCCCTCATATTGTCTTATCCCTCATATTATTCTTATCCCTTATATTATTCTGATCCTCATATTGTTTATCCCTCATATTGTTTTTATCTCTCATATTGTTTTATCCCTCATATTGTTTTTTATCTCTCACATTGTTTTTATCTCTCATATTGTTTTTATCCCTCATATTGTTTTTATCCCTCATATTGTTCTTATCCCTTATATTATTCTTATCCCTATTGTTCTTTTTTTCATATTGTTTTATTTTTCATATTGCATATCCCTTATATTATTCTTATCCTCATATTGTTCATATCCCTCATATTATCTTATCCCATATATTATTCTTATCCCTCATATTGTTTTTATCCCTCATCTTGTTTGTATCTCTCATATTGTTTTTATCCCTCATATGTTTTTATCTCTCACATTGTTTTATCTCTCATATTGTTTTTATCCCTCATATGTTCTTATCCCTTATATTATTCTTATCCCTCATATTGTTCTTATTTCTCATATTGTTCTTATTTCTCATATTGTTCTTATCCCTTATATTATTCTTATCCCTCATATTGTTCTTACCTCATATTGTTGTTCTTTATTCCTTATATATTCTTATCCATCATATTGTTCTTATCCCTCATATTATTCTTATCCCTTATATTATTTTTATCCCTCATATTTTGTTCTTATCCCTTACTTATTCTTATCCTTATATTATTCTTATCCCTTATGTTATTCTTATCCCTCATATTGTTCTTATCCTCATATTGTTCGTATCCTTATATTGTTTTTATCTCTCACATTGTGTTTGTTTTTCATATTGTTCTTATCTCCATATTGTTCTTATCCCTCATATTATTTTTATCTCTCATATTGTTTCTTATCCCTCATTATTATTTATCTCTCAGATTGTTCTTATCCTCATATTATTTTTATCTCTCATATTGTTCTTATCTCTCACATTGTCTGTCCTTCGTGTTGTCATTCTCCCGCGTTGTCCATCTCCCGTTTCATCCATCAAACGTGTTGTCTATCTCCCGTGTTGTCCGTTTATAGTGTTATTTACCTATCGTGTTTCTCTACCTGTCTTGTTATCCAACTGTCGTGTTGTCCACTTCTCATGTTGTCTACTGTATTGTTATTTACCTGTCATTTTGTCTATTTTTTGTATTCTCTAAATGTCTAATATCAACCTATCGTGATATCTATTTCTTGTTTTTGTCTAAATGTCTTGTTATCTACCTGTCGTGTTGTTTACCTGCCTTGTTATCTACCTGTCGTGATATCTACCTGACGTGTTGTCCATTTCTTGTGTTGTCTACCATTTATATATCCCGTTATTAATCTCTCGTGATATTATCTCTCTCATTATAAATCTCTTTTATCTCTTCCGCTAATAATCTCTCTTGTACTATTTTATCTCCCTGTTATTAATCTCTCTTGTACCATTTATCTCTCCGGTTATTAATCTCTCTTGTACCATTTATCTCTCCGGTTATTAATCTCTCTTGTACTATTTATCTCTCCCGCTATTAATCTATCTTGTACTATTTATTTCACCGCTATTAATCTATCTTGTATTATTTATTTCACCCGCTATTAATCTATCTTGTACTATTTATCTCTCCCGCTATTAATCTCTCTTTTACTATTGATCTTCTGTTATTAAACTCTCTTGTACTATTATCTCTCCGGCTATTAATCTCTCTTGTACTATTGATCTCTCCCGCTATTAATCTCTCTTGTACCATTTATCTCTCCCGCTATAATCTCTCTTGTACTATTGATCTCTCCTGTTATTAATCTCTCTTGTACTATTTATTTCACCCGCTATTAATCTCTTGTACCATTTATCTCTCCCGCTATTAATCTCTCTTGTACTATTGATCTCTCCCGCTATTAATCTCTCTTGTACTATTATCTCACCCGCTATTAATCTCTTGTACTATTGATCTCTCCTGTTATTAATCTCTCTTGTACTATTTATTTTCTCTCCGTATTTGTCTCTGGTACTATTTATTTGGAATTACATGTCTGGAATAATAATCTGAGGTCATAATATAAATAATCTAAGGTATGCTGATGATACAGTCTTAATCGCTAAGAGTGAAAATGAGTTACAAGAAATGTTGGACATTATAGTGAAAGAAAGCAAAATAAAGGACCCAGACTTAGTAGCAAAAAGACAGAGGTAATGGTAACAACAAAGAAAAATACATCAACGCAGTGCACAATAAAGGACAAGTGGAACAATATTTAAACAGGTAAATTAATTAAATATTTGGGAACTTTGTTAACCTCAGACGGAAGATGTACAAAAGAGGTGAGATGCAGAATGGCTCAGGCAAAAGCAGCTTCCAAAAAATTAGGAAGATACTGTGCAATCCATTTTGACAATAGAAACAAGAAAAAGAGTTCTTAAATGTTATGTACAGCCAGTCTAACATATGGATGTGAATCATGGACAATAGGACAACAGACAAGAAAAATCAACTGAATGCGGTAGAAATGTGGTTTTACAGAAGAATATTGAGAATACCCTAGACAGTTAAGAAGAGTAATGAAAACGTCCGATAGAGACCAAAAGCAAAAGAGAGCTAATTTCCAATATTAGGAAGAAACAATAACCATTTTTTTGCCACGTAATGAGAAGAGAACAGCTGGAATATATTGTAACAACTGGGAAAATTGAGGGACAAAAGAGATAGAGGGAAACAAAGAGAAAATATATCAAACAGCGAGAATGGCTTGGCAGAAGGTCAACAACAGAAATGATAAATAACTGTGAGGAAAAGTATGTATGTGAGAGACATTATCACCTACGCCAGCAGGCAGGGTACTTGATGATGATGATAATGATAATGATGATGATGATGATGATGATGATAACTACTTATCTCTCCTGTAATCACTTCTTCATTATCTTTCATGTTGTTCACTCTCCTTCCGATAAGGTTTCGAATTCTTCCACTTGCATCGTTTTACTTTAATTTCGCCTTTTTTCTTTCTTTTCTCTCTCCCCCTTCTATCTCTCTCTCCCTCTCTCTCTCTCGCTTTCTCTGCCTATAATATTGTTCTTTCCATGTAACTACATCTTATTTATGTATGCCCGTGAAACATGGACACTAAAAGTTGATCTGCAAAGAAGGAACACGATAGGTCTTGGAGATAAATGGTATAGAACGATATTACACAAATCATACAGAGACATATCATGCAGAGAAATATTACACAGAGAACATATCATGCAGAGAACATATCATACAGAGAACATATCATACAGAGAACATATCATGCAGAGAACATATCATACAGAGAACATATCAAACAGAGAACATATCATACAGAGAAATATTACACAGAGAAATATCATACAGAGAACATATCATGCAGAGAAAAAACATATATACAGAGAACATATCATATAGAGAATATCATACAAAGAACATATATTACAGAGAACATATCATACAGAGAAACATATCATATAGAGAATATCATACAAAGAACATATCATACAGAGAACATATCATGCAGAGAACATATCATGCAGAGAACATATCATACAGAGAACATATCATACAGAGAACATATCATACAGAGAACATTCATACAGTGTTTCATTTTACCGAAACAAACTTATTTATCTCCTCGCTCTATGTTTAGCTGTTTAATACCATATTGTGTTTATTTTACATTTTCATAAAATGACGAGTTGCGTGGCTTCAGCTGATTAATTCTTGATAATGCAAGTTAAGTCCGGTTTTCATAAACGCCAATGATTCATAATCATAGTCATCTCAACCATAGCCATCGGTAGAGTCAGTCAAATAAATCAGGTCAATCAAATAAGTCAGGTCAGTCAAATAAATAAGGTCAGTCAGGTAAGTCAGGTCAGTCAAATAAGTCAGATCAGTCAAATAAGTCAGGTCAGTCAAATAAATCAGGTCAGTCAAATAAGTCAGGTCAGTCAAGTAAGTTAGGTCAGCCAAGTAAGTCAGGTCATTCAAGTAGGTCAGGTCAGTCAAATAAGTCAGGTCAGTCAAATAAGTCAGGTCAGTCAAGTAAGTCAGGTCAGTCAAATAAGTCAGGTCAGTCAAGTAAGTCAGGTCAGTCAAATAAGTCAGGTCAGTCAAATAAGTCAGGTCAGTCAAATAGGTCATATAAAGTTTTTCTCAGTTAAATCATATCTTTTTCAATGTTGTTTGGGAGATTGTCCATGATTCGCAGCGTATGATGCAATTGAAATGATAAGTTTTCTCAGTAGGTCTACTTTGACTTGCTGATCTTGTGCCACATTTTGTTCATGCTATTTAATCTTTGCTGTCTTGACAAAGATATGCTATTACAAATACAGGGACAAAGATATATCAGTATCAATACAGAGACAAAAATGTGTTATTGCAATACAAAGACAAAGATATGTTAATAGAAATACATAGACAAAGATATGTTAATAGAAATACATAGACAAAGATATGTTAATAGAAATACATAGACAAAGATATGTTAATAGAAATACATAGACAAAGATATGTTAATAGAGATACATAGACAAAGATATGTTAATAGAAATACATAGACAAAGATATGTTAATAGAGATACATAGACAAAGATATGTTAATAGAAATACATAGACAAAGATATGTTAATAGAGATACAGGGACAGAGATATCCCGTTACAAATACAGAGACAGATATCCCGTTACAAATACAGAGACAGATATCCCGTTACAAATACAGAGACAGATATCCCGTTACAAATACAGAGACAGATATCCCGTTACAAAACAGAGACAGATATCCCGTTACAAATACAGAGACAGATATCCCATTACAAATACAGAGACAGATATCCCGTTACAAATACAGAGACAGAGGTATCCCGTTACAAATACAGAGACAGATATCCCATTACAAATACAGAGACAGAGGTATCCCGTTACAAATACAGAGACAGAGGTATCCATTACAAATACAGAGACAGAGGTATCCGTTACAAATACAGAGACAGATATCCCATTACAAATACAGAGACAGAGGTATCCCATTACAAATACAGAGACAGATATCCCATTACAAATACAGAGACAGAGGTATCCCGTTACAAATACAGAGACAGAGGTATCCCGTTACAAATACAGAGACAGATATCCATTACAAATACAGAGACAGGGATATCCCGTTACAAATACAGAGACAAGGATATCCCGTTACAAATACAGAGACAGAGATATCCCGTTACAAATACAGAGACAAGGATATCCCGTTACAAATACAGAGACAGGGATATCCGTTACAAATACAGAGACAAGGATATCCCGTTACAAATACAGAGACAGAGATATCCCGTTACAAATACAGAGACAAGGATATCCCGTTACAAATACAGAGACAGGGATATCCCGTTACAAATACAGAGACAAGGATATCCCGTTACAAATACAGAGACAAGGATATCCCGTTACAAATACAGAGACAAGGATATCCCGTTACAAATACAGAGACAAGGATATCCCGTTACAAATACAGAGACAAGGATATCCGTTACAAATACAGAGACAGGGATATCCCGTTACAAATACAGAGACAGGGATATCCCGTTACAAATACAGAGACAAGGATATCCCGTTACAAATACAGAAATGAAACACATCATTAATTCAACAGCTACGGCTAACAAGAAAGCTCCATAGAAAGTGTGATTTATTCCTGAGCTCTTCCAAATATGTCATCTCGTAGCTTTCTTCTGTACCTTCAACATGTGAGTGAATTCAGTGATAAGTCTTGTACTGAAGTAACACGTGAATTAATTGATAAGTCTTGTACTCATATTGTTCATATCCCTTATATTATTCTTATCCCTCATATTGTTCATATCCCTCATATTATTCTTATCCCATATATTATTCTTATCCCTCATATTGTTTTAATCCCTCATCTTGTTTGTATCTCTCATATTGTTTTTATCCCTCATATTGTTTTTATCTCTCACATTGTTTTTATCTCTCATATTGTTTTATCCCTCATATTGTTCTTATCCCTTATATTATTCTTATTCCTCATATTGTTCTTATTTCTCATATTGTTCTTATTTCTCATATTGTTCTTATCCCTTATATTATTCTTATCCCTCATATTATTCTTATCCCTCATATTGTTCTTATCCCTCATATTATTCTTATCCCTTATATTATTCTGATCCCTCATATTGTTTTTATCCCTCATATTGTTTTTATCTCTCATATTGTTTTTATCCCTCATATTGTTTTTTATCTCTCACATTGTTTTTATCTCTCATATTGTTTTATCCCTCATATTGTTTTTATCCCTCATATTGTTCTTATCCCTTATATTATTCTTATCCCATATTGTTCTTTTTCTCATATTGTTCTTATTTCTCATATTGTTCATATCCCTTATATTATTCTTATCCCTCATATTGTTCATATCCCTCATATTATTCTTATCCCATATATTATTCTTATCCCTCATATTGTTTTTATCCTCATCTTGTTTGTCTCTCTCATATTGTTTTTATCCTCATATTGTTCTTATTTCTCATATTGTTCTTATTTCTCATATTGTTCATATCCCTATATTATTCTTATCCCTCATATTGTTCATATCCCTCATATTATTCTTATCCCATATATTATTCTTATCCCTCATATTGTTCTTATTTTCATATTATTCTTATCCCTTATATTATTCTTATCCCTCATATTGTTCTTATTTCTCATATTGTTCTTATTTCTCATATTGTTCTTATCCCTTATATTATTCTTATCCCTCATATTGTTCTTATCCCTCATATTGTTCTTATTCCTTATATTATTCTTATCCCTCATATTGTTCTTATCCCTCATATTATTCTTATCCCTTATATTATTTTTATCCCTCATATTGTTCTTATCCCTTATATTATTCTTATCCCTTATATTATTCTTATCCCTTATGTTATTCTTATCCCTCATATTGTTCTTATCCCTCATATTGTTCGTATCCCTTATATTGTTTTTATCTCTCACATTGTGTTTGTTTTTCATATTGTTCTTATCTCTCATATTGTTCTTATCCCTCATATTATTTTTATCTCTCATATTGTTCTTATCCCTCATATTATTTTTATCTCTCAGATTGTTCTTATCCCTCATATTATTTTTATCTCTCATATTGTTCTTATCTCTCACATTGTCTGTCCTTCGTTGTTGTCATTCTCCCGCGTTGTCCATCTCCCGTTTCATCCATCAAACGTGTTGTCTATCTCCCGTGTTGTCCGTTTATAGTGTTATTTACCTATCGTGTTCTCTACCTGTCTTGTTATCTAACTGTCGTGTTGTCCACTTCTCATGTTGTCTACCTGTATTGTTATTTACCTGTCATTTGTCTATTTTTTGTATTCTCTAAATGTCTTATTATCAACCTATCGTGATATCTATTTCTTGTTTTGTCTAAATGTCTTGTTATCTACCTGTCGTGTTGTTTACCTGCCTTGTTATCTACCTGTCGTGATATCTACCTGACGTGTTGTCCATTTCTTGTGTTGTCTACCATTTATATATCCCGTTATTAATCTCTCGTGATATTTATCTCTCTCATTATTAAATCTCTTTTATCTCTTCCGCTAATAATCTCTCTTGTACTATTTATCTCTCCTGTTATTAATCTCTCTTGTACCATTTATCTCTCCGGTTATTAATCTCTCTTGTACCATTTATCTCTCCGGTTATTAATCTCTCTTGTACTATTTATCTCTCCCGCTATTAATCTATCTTGTACTATTTATTTCACCCGCTATTAATCTATCTTGTATTATTTATTTCACCCGCTATTAATCTATCTTGTACTATTTATCTCTCCCGCTATTAATCTCTCTTTTACTATTGATCTCTCCTGTTATTAAACTCTCTTGTACTATTTATCTCTCCGGCTATTAATCTCTCTTGTACTATTGATCTCTCCCGCTATTAATCTCTCTTGTACCATTTATCTCTCCCGCTATTAATCTCTCTTGTACTATTGATCTCTCCTGTTATTAATCTCTCTTGTACTATTTATTTCACCCGCTATTAATCTCTCTTGTACCATTTATCTCTCCCGCTATTAATCTCTCTTGTACTATTGATCTCTCCCGCTATTAATCTCTCTTGTACTATTTATCTCATCCGCTATTAATCTCTTGTACTATTGATCTCTCCTGTTATTAATCTCTCTTGTACTATTTATCTCTCCTGTATTTAGTCTCTGGTACTATTTATTTGGAATTACATGTCTGGAATAATAATCTGAGGTCATAATATAAATAATCTAAGGTATGCTGATGATACAGTCTTAATCGCTAAGAGTGAAAATGAGTTACAAGAAATGTTGGACATTATAGTGAAAGAAAGCAAAAATAAAGGACCCAGACTTAGTAGCAAAAAGACAGAGGTAATGGTAACAACAAAGAAAAATACATCAACGCAGTGCACAATAAAGACAAGTGGAACAATATTTAAACAGGTAAATTAATTTAAATATTTGGGAACTTTGTTAACCTCAGACGGAAGATGTACAAAAGAGGTGAGATGCAGAATGGCTCAGGCAAAAGCAGCTTTCCAAAAAATTAGGAAGATACTGTGCAATCCATTTTTGACAATAGAAACAAGAAAAAGAGTTCTTAAATGTTATGTACAGCCAGTCTTAACATATGGATGTGAATCATGGACAATAGGACAACAGACAAGAAAATCACTGAATGCGGTAGAAATGTGGTTTTACAGAAGAATATTGAGAATACCCTAGACAGTTAAGAAGAGTAATGAAAACGTTCCGATAGAGACCAAAGCAAAAAGAGAGCTAATTTCCAATATTAGGAAGAAACAATAACCATTTTTTTTGCCACGTAATGAGAAGAGAACAGCTGGAATATATTGTAACAACTGGGAAAATTGAGGGACAAAGAGATAGAGGGAAACAAAGAGAAAATATATCAAACAGCGAGAATGGCTTGGCAGAAGGTCAACAACAGAAATGATAAATAACTGTGGAGATCAAAAGTTGTGAAGAGACATTATCACCTACGCCAGCAGGCAGGGTACTTGATGATGATGATAATGATAATGATGATGATGATGATGATGATGAAACTACTTATCTCTCCTGTTAATCACTTCTTCATTATCTTTCATGTTTGTTCACTCTCCTTCCGATAAGGTTCGAATTCTTCCACTTGCATCGTTTTACTTTAATTTCGCCTTTTCTTTCTTTTCTCTCTCCCCCTTTCTATCTCTCTCTCCCTCTCTCTCTCTCGCTTTCTCTGCTATAATATTGTTCTTTCCCATGTAACTACATCTTTATTTATGTATGCCCGTGAAACATGGACACTTAAAGTTGATCTGCAAAGAAGGAACACGATAGGTCTGGAGATAAAATGGTATAGAACGATATTACACAAATCATACAGAGAACATATCATGCAGAGAAACATATTACACAGAGAACATATCATGCAGAGAACATATCATACAGAGAACATATCATACAGAGAACATATCATGCAGAGAACATATCATACAGAGAACATATCAAAACAGAGAACATATCATACAGAGAACATATTACACAGAGAACATATCATACAGAGAACATATCATGCAGAGAACATATCATACAGAGAACATATCATATAGAGAATATCATACAAAGAACATATCATACAGAGAACATATCATACAGAGAACATATCATACAGAGAACATATCATGCAGAAAACATATCATACAGAGAACATATCTTACAGAGAACATATCATACAGAGAACATATTACACAGAGAACATATCATACAGAGAACATATCATGCAGAGAACATATCATACAGAGAACATATCATATAGAGAATATCATACAAAGAACATATCATACAGAGAACATATCATGCAGAGAACATATCATGCAGAGAACATATCATACAGAGAACATATCATACAGAGAACATATCATACAGAGAACATATCATACAGAGAACATATCATATAGAGAACATATCATGCAGAGAACATATCATACAGAGAACATATCATACCGAGAACATATCATATAGAGAACATATCATACAGAGAACATATCACACAGAGAACATATCACACAGAGAACATATCATATAGAGAACATATCACACAGAGAACATATCATATAGAGAACATATCACACAGAGAACATATCATATAGAGAACATATCACACAGAGAACATATCACACAGAGAACATATCATATAGAGAACATATCACACAGAGAACATATCACACAGAGAACATATCACACAGAGAACATATCACACAGAGAAACATATCACACAGAGAACATATCATATAGAGAACATATCACACAGAGAACATATCACACAGAGAACATATCACACAGAGAACATATCACACAGAGAACATATCACCAATGAAGAAGTCTGCGACCGAATTCAACAACCACTGGGTTAATGAAAGACTCACTGTCAATAATACATATCGGAAACTGACCTGGTATATTTACACGGTCCACACGCCTCGTCAATGCCATTCTGCATTGCACAGTAGCAGGCAAAAAAAGACAGGGAGGACACAAGAAAAGGATGGGAAAATAACATTGGAGAATTGACAGGAATGTGTTTCAATGTATCATAGAAAGCTGCTCTAATCGCGGCCGCCATCTAAGGGCAGAATCCCTCTACAGAAAAGATCATCTGCTGCCTTGCAGGAAGATTGGGGACAATCAAAGGCTAAGGAAAGCAAACCTGAATAAAATGCTGGCTGAAATCGGATGCACTGGGCCACTGGCGCAGAACACAGTGCAACGTTTTAACGGGTTTCAATCAGAGAGGATCTGGCAGACTCTAAATGTGATGTTCTGTCTGTGGGGGCGATCAACACACTTAACTGACAGCTGACTTCATGTGAGAGTCTGGAATTCTACTTTGATTGAGCCCTGATTGCAGAGAGAGAGAGAGAGAGAGAGAGAGAGAGAGGGAGGGAGAAAGAGAATGGAAGCAAATTTGAAAATGTCATCTATGGTGCCCCAACGAGCTTCACATTTTGGGATAACTGATGATGATGGTGGTGGTGGTGGTGGTGATGGTGATGATAATGATATTAATACAAATGTTGATATGTTATATAATTACTATTACTATCTGAAGTATTTTGTTTTTATAGATTATTGTTTGTACTTTTTACGACGTCCACAGTGCAAACCTTGTTACCCATGAAAGAATTTCCAGGAAATAGTTGACATAACTCACCAAATCATCTTCCCGAATTGCCTCTTTTGGTATCCATGAAGGCTTCCCCTGTATATCCCGTAATGTTAAATTCGCTATTATCTTTCAACGCTGTCTGAAAATATATTGGCAAAACAGGGCGACGGTTATAGGATAGAGTCCGTGAACACTTGTATAACATTGTACACGATTTCAGCACCCTGTCTTCTCCCATTCAAATCTCCAGACCACCATATCTCTCATAACTTCAAAGTTACCCGCATCGACTCTTGTTCCTCAAAAACTCATCGTCTCGCCTTGGAGAACCGACTCATAGCCCGTTTTGGCACTCTCTATCCGAGAGGTTTAAACACTTGTCACCCTTTTCTTTAATCACTAGTCACCTCTCCAATTCTTTCCTGTGTCCTATCTTTATTCCTCCCTGCACTATCTTTATTACCTCTTCTGCTCTTCTTCGCTTTTGCCATCCCTATCTTCTCTTTCTTTCCCTCTTTTTATCTATTCAGTCCCACTCTATGGGATCCCATCTTCCATCCCACCATATGGGACCCCTCCTTCCATCCTTCCTCATGAGACCCTCTTTCCTATTTGTCACTATAGGCTCTTTTAGGGCCAGTTAAATCCTACCACCTTATTGTCTATTACTCATGAGAACAACAACTACGTAAATGGTAGCCATCGTTTCTTTACGCCATTTTTCAAATCAGGGCTATTTTGTTTACATTATTGGCTATTTTAGAATAGTATATCTTTGTATACTTTTGTTTTGTACCTGATGAAGGTTTTACCGAAACAACTTATTTATCTCCTCGCTCTATTGGTTTAGCTGTTTAATACCATATTGTGTTTATTTTACATTTTCATAAAATGACGAGTTGCGTGGCTTCAGCTGATTAATTCTTGATAATGCAAGTTAAGTCCGGTTTTTCATAAACGCCAATGATTCATAATCATAGTCATCTCAACCATAGCCATCGGTAGAGTCAGTCAAATAAATCAGGTCAATCAAATAAGTCAGGTCAGTCAAATAAATAAGGTCAGTCAGGTAAGTCAGGTCAGTCAAATAAGTCAGATCAGTCAAATAAGTCAGGTCAGTCAAATAAATCAGGTCAGTCAAATAAGTCAGGTCAGTCAAGTAAGTTAGGTCAGCCAAGTAAGTCAGGTCATTCAAGTAGGTCAGGTCAGTCAAATAAGTCAGGTCAGTCAAATAAGTCAGGTCAGTCAAGTAAGTCAGGTCAGTCAAATAAGTCAGGTCAGTCAAGTAAGTCAGGTCAGTCAAATAAGTCAGGTCAGTCAAATAAGTCAGGTCAGTCAAATAGGTCATATAAAGTTTTTCTCAGTTAAATCATATCTTTTTCAATGTTGTTTTGGGAGATTGTCCATGATTCGCAGCGTATGATGCAATTGAAATGATAAGTTTTCTCAGTAGGTCTACTTTGACTTGCTGATCTTGTGCCACATTTTGTTCATGCTATTTAATCTTTGCTGTCTTGACAAAGATATGCTATTACAAATACAGGGACAAAGATATATCAGTATCAATACAGAGACAAAAATGTGTTATTGCAAATACAAAGACAAAGATATGTTAATAGAAATACATAGACAAAGATATGTTAATAGAAATACATAGACAAAGATATGTTAATAGAAATACATAGACAAAGATATGTTAATAGAAATACATAGACAAAGATATGTTAATAGAGATACATAGACAAAGATATGTTAATAGAAATACATAGACAAAGATATGTTAATAGAGATACATAGACAAAGATATGTTAATAGAAATACATAGACAAAGATATGTTAATAGAGATACAGGGACAGAGATATCCCGTTACAAATACAGAGACAGATATCCCGTTACAAATACAGAGACAGATATCCCGTTACAAATACAGAGACAGATATCCCGTTACAAATACAGAGACAGATATCCCGTTACAAATACAGAGACAGATATCCCGTTACAAATACAGAGACAGATATCCCATTACAAATACAGAGACAGATATCCCGTTACAAATACAGAGACAGAGGTATCCCGTTACAAATACAGAGACAGATATCCCATTACAAATACAGAGACAGAGGTATCCCGTTACAAATACAGAGACAGAGGTATCCCATTACAAATACAGAGACAGAGGTATCCCGTTACAAATACAGAGACAGATATCCCATTACAAATACAGAGACAGAGGTATCCCATTACAAATACAGAGACAGATATCCCATTACAAATACAGAGACAGAGGTATCCCGTTACAAATACAGAGACAGAGGTATCCCGTTACAAATACAGAGACAGATATCCCATTACAAATACAGAGACAGGGATATCCCGTTACAAATACAGAGACAAGGATATCCCGTTACAAATACAGAGACAGAGATATCCCGTTACAAATACAGAGACAAGGATATCCCGTTACAAATACAGAGACAGGGATATCCCGTTACAAATACAGAGACAAGGATATCCCGTTACAAATACAGAGACAAGGATATCCCGTTACAAATACAGAGACAAGGATATCCCGTTACAAATACAGAGACAAGGATATCCCGTTACAAATACAGAGACAAGGATATCCCGTTACAAATACAGAGACAGGGATATCCCGTTACAAATACAGAGACAGGGATATCCCGTTACAAATACAGAGACAAGGATATCCCGTTACAAATACAGAAATGAAACACATCATTAATTCAACAGCTACGGCTAACAAGAAAGCTCCATAGAAAGTGTGATTTATTCCTGAGCTCTTCCAAATATGTCATCTCGTAGCTTTCTTCTGTACCTTCAACATGTGAGTGAATTCAGTGATAAGTCTTGTACTGAAGTAACACGTGAATTAATTGATAAGTCTTGTACTCATATTGTTCATATCCCTTATATTATTCTTATCCCTCATATTGTTCATATCCCTCATATTATTCTTATCCCATATATTATTCTTATCCCTCATATTGTTTTTATCCCTCATCTTGTTTGTATCTCTCATATTGTTTTTATCCCTCATATTGTTTTTATCTCTCACATTGTTTTTATCTCTCATATTGTTTTATCCCTCATATTGTTCTTATCCCTTATATTATTCTTATTCCTCATATTGTTCTTATTTCTCATATTGTTCTTATTTCTCATATTGTTCTTATCCCTTATATTATTCTTATCCCTCATATTATTCTTATCCCTCATATTGTTCTTATCCCTCATATTATTCTTATCCCTTATATTATTCTGATCCCTCATATTGTTTTCATCCCTCATATTGTTTTTATCTCTCATATTGTTTTTATCCCTCATATTGTTTTTTATCTCTCACATTGTTTTTATCTCTCATATTGTTTTTATCCCTCATATTGTTTTTATCCCTCATATTGTTCTTATCCCTTATATTATTCTTATCCCTCATATTGTTCTTTTTTCTCATATTGTTCTTATTTCTCATATTGTTCATATCCCTTATATTATTCTTATCCCTCATATTGTTCATATCCCTCATATTATTCTTATCCATATATTATTCTTATCCCTCATATTGTTTTTATCCCTCATCTTGTTTGTATCTCTCATATTGTTTTTATCCCTCATATTGTTTTTATCTCTCACATTGTTTTTATCTCTCATATTGTTTTATCCCTCATATTGTTCTTATCCCTTATATTATTCTTATCCCTCATATTGTTCTTATTTCTCATATTGTTCTTATTTCTCATATTGTTCTTATCCCTTATATTATTCTTATCCCTCATATTGTTCTTATCCCTCATATTGTTCTTATTCCTTATATTATTCTTATCCCTCATATTGTTCTTATCCCTCATATTATTCTTATCCCTTATATTATTTTTATCCCTCATATTGTTCTTATCCCTTATATTATTCTTATCCCTTATATTATTCTTATCCCTTATGTTATTCTTATCCCTCATATTGTTCTTATCCCTCATATTGTTCGTATCCCTTATATTGTTTTTATCTCTCACATTGTGTTTGTTTTTCATATTGTTCTTATCTCTCATATTGTTCTTATCCCTCATATTATTTTTATCTCTCAGATTGTTCTTATCCCTCATATTATTTTATCTCTCATATTGTTCTTATCCCTCATATTATTTTTATCTCTCATATTGTTCTTATCTCTCACATTGTCTGTCCTTCGTTGTTGTCATTCTCCCGCGTTGTCCATCTCCCGTTTCATCCATCAAACGTGTTGTCTATCTCCCGTGTTGTCCGTTTATAGTGTTATTTACCTATCGTGTTCTCTACCTGTCTTGTTATCTAACTGTCGTGTTGTCCACTTCTCATGTTGTCTACCTGTATTGTTATTTACCTGTCATTTTGTCTATTTTTTGTATTCTCTAAATGTCTTATTATCAACCTATCGTGATATCTATTTCTTGTTTTGTCTAAATGTCTTGTTATCTACCTGTCGTGTTGTTTACCTGCCTTGTTATCTACCTGTCGTGATATCTACCTGACGTGTTGTCCATTTCTTGTGTTGTCTACCATTTATATATCCCGTTATTAATCTCTCGTGATATTTATCTCTCTCATTATTAAATCTCTTTTATCTCTTCCGCTAATAATCTCTCTTGTACTATTTATCTCTCCTGTTATTAATCTCTCTTGTACCATTTATCTCTCCGGTTATTAATCTCTCTTGTACCATTTATCTCTCCGGTTATTAATCTCTCTTGTACTATTTATCTCTCCCGCTATTAATCTATCTTGTACTATTTATTTCACCCGCTATTAATCTATCTTGTATTATTTATTTCACCCGCTATTAATCTATCTTGTACTATTTATCTCTCCCGCTATTAATCTCTCTTTTACTATTGATCTCTCCTGTTATTAAACTCTCTTGTACTATTTATCTCTCCGGCTATTAATCTCTCTTGTACTATTGATCTCTCCCGCTATTAATCTCTCTTGTACCATTTATCTCTCCCGCTATTAATCTCTCTTGTACTATTGATCTCTCCTGTTATTAATCTCTCTTGTACTATTTATTTCACCCGCTATTAATCTCTCTTGTACCATTTATCTCTCCCGCTATTAATCTCTCTTGTACTATTGATCTCTCCCGCTATTAATCTCTCTTGTACTATTTATCTCACCCGCTATTAATCTCTTGTACTATTGATCTCTCCTGTTATTAATCTCTCTTGTACTATTTATCTCTCCTGTATTTAGTCTCTGGTACTATTTATTTGGAATTACATGTCTGGAATAATAATCTGAGGTCATAATATAAATAATCTAAGGTATGCTGATGATACAGTCTTAATCGCTAAGAGTGAAAATGAGTTACAAGAAATGTTGGACATTATAGTGAAAGAAAGCAAAAATAAAGGACCCAGACTTAGTAGCAAAAAGACAGAGGTAATGGTAACAACAAAGAAAAATACATCAACGCAGTGCACAATAAAGACAAGTGGAACAATATTTAAACAGGTAAATTAATTTAAATATTTGGGAACTTTGTTAACCTCAGACGGAAGATGTACAAAAGAGGTGAGATGCAGAATGGCTCAGGCAAAAGCAGCTTTCCAAAAAATGAGGAAGATACTGTGCAATCCATTTTTGACAATAGAAACAAGAAAAAGAGTTCTTAAATGTTATGTACAGCCAGTCTTAACATATGGATGTGAATCATGGACAATAGGACAACAGACAAGAAAATCACTGAATGCGGTAGAAATGTGGTTTTACAGAAGAATATTGAGAATACCCTAGACAGTTAAGAAGAGTAATGAAAACGTTCCGATAGAGACCAAAGCAAAAAGAGAGCTAATTTCCAATATTAGGAAGAAACAATAACCATTTTTTTTGCCACGTAATGAGAAGAGAACAGCTGGAATATATTGTAACAACTGGGAAAATTGAGGGACAAAGAGATAGAGGGAAACAAAGAGAAAATATATCAAACAGCGAGAATGGCTTGGCAGAAGGTCAACAACAGAAATGATAAATAACTGTGGAGATCAAAAGTTGTGAAGAGACATTATCACCTACGCCAGCAGGCAGGGTACTTGATGATGATGATAATGATAATGATGATGATGATGATGATGATAACTACTTATCTCTCCTGTTAATCACTTCTTCATTATCTTTCATGTTTGTTCACTCTCCTTCCGATAAGGTTTCGAATTCTTCCACTTGCATCGTTTTACTTTAATTTCGCCTTTTTCTTTCTTTTTCTCTCTCCCCCTTTCTATCTCTCTCTCCCTCTCTCTCTCTCGCTTTCTCTGCCTATAATATTGTTCTTTCCCATGTAACTACATCTTTATTTATGTATGCCCGTGAAACATGGACACTTAAAGTTGATCTGCAAAGAAGGAACACGATAGGTCTTGGAGATAAAATGGTATAGAACGATATTACACAAATCATACAGAGAACATATCATGCAGAGAACATATTACACAGAGAACATATCATGCAGAGAACATATCATACAGAGAACATATCATACAGAGAACATATCATGCAGAGAACATATCATACAGAGAACATATCAAACAGAGAACATATCATACAGAGAACATATTACACAGAGAACATATCATACAGAGAACATATCATGCAGAGAACATATCATACAGAGAACATATCATATAGAGAATATCATACAAAGAACATATCATACAGAGAACATATCATACAGAGAACATATCATACAGAGAACATATCATGCAGAAAACATATCATACAGAGAACATATCTTACAGAGAACATATCATACAGAGAACATATTACACAGAGAACATATCATACAGAGAACATATCATGCAGAGAACATATCATACAGAGAACATATCATATAGAGAATATCATACAAAGAACATATCATACAGAGAACATATCATGCAGAGAACATATCATGCAGAGAACATATCATACAGAGAACATATCATACAGAGAACATATCATACAGAGAACATATCATACAGTGTTTCAATTTTACCGAAACAACTTATTTATCTCCTCGCTCTATTGGTTTAGCTGTTTAATACCATATTGTGTTTATTTTACATTTTCATAAAATGACGAGTTGCGTGGCTTCAGCTGATTAATTCTTGATAATGCAAGTTAAGTCCGGTTTTTCATAAACGCCAATGATTCATAATCATAGTCATCTCAACCATAGCCATCGGTAGAGTCAGTCAAATAAATCAGGTCAATCAAATAAGTCAGGTCAGTCAAATAAATAAGGTCAGTCAGGTAAGTCAGGTCAGTCAAATAAGTCAGATCAGTCAAATAAGTCAGGTCAGTCAAATAAATCAGGTCAGTCAAATAAGTCAGGTCAGTCAAGTAAGTTAGGTCAGCCAAGTAAGTCAGGTCATTCAAGTAGGTCAGGTCAGTCAAATAAGTCAGGTCAGTCAAATAAGTCAGGTCAGTCAAGTAAGTCAGGTCAGTCAAATAAGTCAGGTCAGTCAAGTAAGTCAGGTCAGTCAAATAAGTCAGGTCAGTCAAATAAGTCAGGTCAGTCAAATAGGTCATATAAAGTTTTTCTCAGTTAAATCATATCTTTTTCAATGTTGTTTTGGGAGATTGTCCATGATTCGCAGCGTATGATGCAATTGAAATGATAAGTTTTCTCAGTAGGTCTACTTTGACTTGCTGATCTTGTGCCACATTTTGTTCATGCTATTTAATCTTTGCTGTCTTGACAAAGATATGCTATTACAAATACAGGGACAAAGATATATCAGTATCAATACAGAGACAAAAATGTGTTATTGCAAATACAAAGACAAAGATATGTTAATAGAAATACATAGACAAAGATATGTAAATAGAAATACATAGACAAAGATATGTTAATAGAAATACATAGACAAAGATATGTTAATAGAAATACATAGACAAAGATATGTTAATAGAGATACATAGACAAAGATATGTTAATAGAAATACATAGACAAAGATATGTTAATAGAGATACATAGACAAAGATATGTTAATAGAAATACATAGACAAAGATATGTTAATAGAGATACAGGGACAGAGATATCCCGTTACAAATACAGAGACAGATATCCCGTTACAAATACAGAGACAGATATCCCGTTACAAATACAGAGACAGATATCCCGTTACAAATACACAGACAGATATCCCGTTACAAATACAGAGACAGATATCCCGTTACAAATATAGAGACAGATATCCCATTACAAATACAGAGACAGATATCCCGTTACAAATACAGAGACAGAGGTATCCCGTTACAAATACAGAGACAGATATCCCATTACAAATACAGAGACAGAGGTATCCCGTTACAAATACAGAGACAGAGGTATCCCATTACAAATACAGAGACAGAGGTATCCCGTTACAAATACAGAGACAGATATCCCATTACAAATACAGAGACAGAGGTATCCCATTACAAATACAGAGACAGATATCCCATTACAAATACAGAGACAGAGGTATCCCGTTACAAATACAGAGACAGAGGTATCCCGTTACAAATACAGAGACAGATATCCCATTACAAATACAGAGACAGGGATATCCCGTTACAAATACAGAGACAAGGATATCCCGTTACAAATACAGAGACAGAGATATCCCGTTACAAATACAGAGACAAGGATATCCCGTTACAAATACAGAGACAGGGATATCCCGTTACAAATACAGAGACAAGGATATCCCGTTACAAATACAGAGACAAGGATATCCCGTTACAAATACAGAGACAAGGATATCCCGTTACAAATACAGAGACAAGGATATCCCGTTACAAATACAGAGACAAGGATATCCCGTTACAAATACAGAGACAGGGATATCCCGTTACAAATACAGAGACAGGGATATCCCGTTACAAATACAGAGACAAGGATATCCCGTTACAAATACAGAAATGAAACACATCATTAATTCAACAGCTACGGCTAACAAGAAAGCTCCATAGAAAGTGTGATTTATTCCTGAGCTCTTCCAAATATGTCATCTCGTAGCTTTCTTCTGTACCTTCAACATGTGAGTGAATTCAGTGATAAGTCTTGTACTGAAGTAACACGTGAATTAATTGATAAGTCTTGTACTCATATTGTTCATATCCCTTATATTATTCTTATCCCTCATATTGTTCATATCCCTCATATTATTCTTATCCCATATATTATTCTTATCCCTCATATTGTTTTTATCCCTCATCTTGTTTGTATCTCTCATATTGTTTTTATCCCTCATATTGTTTTTATCTCTCACATTGTTTTTATCTCTCATATTGTTTTATCCCTCATATTGTTCTTATCCCTTATATTATTCTTATTCCTCATATTGTTCTTATTTCTCATATTGTTCTTATTTCTCATATTGTTCTTATCCCTTATATTATTCTTATCCCTCATATTATTCTTATCCCTCATATTGTTCTTATCCCTCATATTATTCTTATCCCTTATATTATTCTGATCCCTCATATTGTTTTCATCCCTCATATTGTTTTTATCTCTCATATTGTTTTTATCCCTCATATTGTTTTTTATCTCTCACATTGTTTTTATCTCTCATATTGTTTTTATCCCTCATATTGTTTTTATCCCTCATATTGTTCTTATCCCTTATATTATTCTTATCCCTCATATTGTTCTTTTTTCTCATATTGTTCTTATTTCTCATATTGTTCATATCCCTTATATTATTCTTATCCCTCATATTGTTCATATCCCTCATATTATTCTTATCCCATATATTATTCTTATCCCTCATATTGTTTTTATCCCTCATCTTGTTTGTATCTCTCATATTGTTTTTATCCCTCATATTGTTTTTATCTCTCACATTGTTTTTATCTCTCATATTGTTTTTATCCCTCATATTGTTCTTATCCCTTATATTATTCTTATCCCTCATATTGTTCTTATTTCTCATATTGTTCTTATTTCTCATATTGTTCTTATCCCTTATATTATTCTTATCCCTCATATTGTTCTTATCCCTCATATTGTTCTTATTCCTTATATTATTCTTATCCCTCATATTGTTCTTATCCCTCATATTATTCTTATCCCTTATATTATTTTTATCCCTCATATTGTTCTTATCCCTTATATTATTCTTATCCCTTATATTATTCTTATCCCTTATGTTATTCTTATCCCTCATATTGTTCTTATCCCTCATATTGTTCGTATCCCTTATATTGTTTTTATCTCTCACATTGTGTTTGTTTTTCATATTGTTCTTATCTCTCATATTGTTCTTATCCCTCATATTATTTTTATCTCTCAGATTGTTCTTATCCCTCATATTATTTTTATCTCTCATATTGTTCTTATCCCTCATATTATTTTTATCTCTCAGATTGTTCTTATCCCTCATATTATTTTTATCTCTCATATTGTTCTTATCTCTCACATTGTCTGTCCTTCGTTGTTGTCATTCTCCCGCGTTGTCCATCTCCCGTTTCATCCATCAAACGTGTTGTCTATCTCCCGTGTTGTCCGTTTATAGTGTTATTTACCTATCGTGTTCTCTACCTGTCTTGTTATCTAACTGTCGTGTTGTCCACTTCTCATGTTGTCTACCTGTATTGTTATTTACCTGTCATTTTGTCTATTTTTTGTATTCTCTAAATGTCTTATTATCAACCTATCGTGATATCTATTTCTTGTTTTGTCTAAATGTCTTGTTATCTACCTGTCGTGTTGTTTACCTGCCTTGTTATCTACCTGTCGTGATATCTACCTGACGTGTTGTCCATTTCTTGTGTTGTCTACCATTTATATATCCCGTTATTAATCTCTCGTGATATTTATCTCTCTCATTATTAAATCTCTTTTATCTCTTCCGCTAATAATCTCTCTTGTACTATTTATCTCTCCTGTTATTAATCTCTCTTGTACCATTTATCTCTCCGGTTATTAATCTCTCTTGTACCATTTATCTCTCCGGTTATTAATCTCTCTTGTACTATTTATCTCTCCCGCTATTAATCTATCTTGTACTATTTATTTCACCCGCTATTAATCTATCTTGTATTATTTATTTCACCCGCTATTAATCTATCTTGTACTATTTATCTCTCCCGCTATTAATCTCTCTTTTACTATTGATCTCTCCTGTTATTAAACTCTCTTGTACTATTTATCTCTCCGGCTATTAATCTCTCTTGTACTATTGATCTCTCCCGCTATTAATCTCTCTTGTACCATTTATCTCTCCCGCTATTAATCTCTCTTGTACTATTGATCTCTCCTGTTATTAATCTCTCTTGTACTATTTATTTCACCCGCTATTAATCTCTCTTGTACCATTTATCTCTCCCGCTATTAATCTCTCTTGTACTATTGATCTCTCCCGCTATTAATCTCTCTTGTACTATTTATCTCACCCGCTATTAATCTCTTGTACTATTGATCTCTCCTGTTATTAATCTCTCTTGTACTATTTATCTCTCCTGTATTTAGTCTCTGGTACTATTTATTTGGAATTACATGTCTGGAATAATAATCTGAGGTCATAATATAAATAATCTAAGGTATGCTGATGATACAGTCTTAATCGCTAAGAGTGAAAATGAGTTACAAGAAATGTTGGACATTATAGTGAAAGAAAGCAAAAATAAAGGACCCAGACTTAGTAGCAAAAAGACAGAGGTAATGGTAACAACAAAGAAAAATACATCAACGCAGTGCACAATAAAGACAAGTGGAACAATATTTAAACAGGTAAATTAATTTAAATATTTGGGAACTTTGTTAACCTCAGACGGAAGATGTACAAAAGAGGTGAGATGCAGAATGGCTCAGGCAAAAGCAGCTTTCCAAAAAATGAGGAAGATACTGTGCAATCCATTTTTGACAATAGAAACAAGAAAAAGAGTTCTTAAATGTTATGTACAGCCAGTCTTAACATATGGATGTGAATCATGGACAATAGGACAACAGACAAGAAAATCACTGAATGCGGTAGAAATGTGGTTTTACAGAAGAATATTGAGAATACCCTAGACAGTTAAGAAGAGTAATGAAAACGTTCCGATAGAGACCAAAGCAAAAAGAGAGCTAATTTCCAATATTAGGAAGAAACAATAACCATTTTTTTTGCCACGTAATGAGAAGAGAACAGCTGGAATATATTGTAACAACTGGGAAAATTGAGGGACAAAGAGATAGAGGGAAACAAAGAGAAAATATATCAAACAGCGAGAATGGCTTGGCAGAAGGTCAACAACAGAAATGATAAATAACTGTGGAGATCAAAAGTTGTGAAGAGACATTATCACCTACGCCAGCAGGCAGGGTACTTGATGATGATGATAATGATAATGATGATGATGATGATGATGATGATAACTACTTATCTCTCCTGTTAATCACTTCTTCATTATCTTTCATGTTTGTTCACTCTCCTTCCGATAAGGTTTCGAATTCTTCCACTTGCATCGTTTTACTTTAATTTCGCCTTTTTCTTTCTTTTTCTCTCTCCCCCTTTCTATCTCTCTCTCCCTCTCTCTCTCTCGCTTTCTCTGCCTATAATATTGTTCTTTCCCATGTAACTACATCTTTATTTATGTATGCCCGTGAAACATGGACACTTAAAGTTGATCTGCAAAGAAGGAACACGATAGGTCTTGGAGATAAAATGGTATAGAACGATATTACACAAATCATACAGAGAACATATCATGCAGAGAACATATTACACAGAGAACATATCATGCAGAGAACATATCATACAGAGAACATATCATACAGAGAACATATCATGCAGAGAACATATCATACAGAGAACATATCAAACAGAGAACATATCATACAGAGAACATATTACACAGAGAACATATCATACAGAGAACATATCATGCAGAGAACATATCATACAGAGAACATATCATATAGAGAATATCATACAAAGAACATATCATACAGAGAACATATCATACAGAGAACATATCATACAGAGAACATATCATGCAGAAAACATATCATACAGAGAACATATCTTACAGAGAACATATCATACAGAGAACATATTACACAGAGAACATATCATACAGAGAACATATCATGCAGAGAACATATCATACAGAGAACATATCATATAGAGAATATCATACAAAGAACATATCATACAGAGAACATATCATGCAGAGAACATATCATGCAGAGAACATATCATACAGAGAACATATCATACAGAGAACATATCATGCAGAGAACATATCATACAGAGAACATATCATATAGAGAATATCATACAAAGAACATATCATACAGAGAACATATCATGCAGAGAACATATCATGCAGAGAACATATCATACAGAGAACATATCATACAGAGAACATATCATACAGAGAACATATCATACAGTGTTTCAATTTTACCGAAACAACTTATTTATCTCCTCGCTCTATTGGTTTAGCTGTTTAATACCATATTGTGTTTATTTTACATTTTCATAAAATGACGAGTTGCGTGGCTTCAGCTGATTAATTCTTGATAATGCAAGTTAAGTCCGGTTTTTCATAAACGCCAATGATTCATAATCATAGTCATCTCAACCATAGCCATCGGTAGAGTCAGTCAAATAAATCAGGTCAATCAAATAAGTCAGGTCAGTCAAATAAATAAGGTCAGTCAGGTAAGTCAGGTCAGTCAAATAAGTCAGATCAGTCAAATAAGTCAGGTCAGTCAAATAAATCAGGTCAGTCAAATAAGTCAGGTCAGTCAAGTAAGTTAGGTCAGCCAAGTAAGTCAGGTCATTCAAGTAGGTCAGGTCAGTCAAATAAGTCAGGTCAGTCAAATAAGTCAGGTCAGTCAAGTAAGTCAGGTCAGTCAAATAAGTCAGGTCAGTCAAGTAAGTCAGGTCAGTCAAATAAGTCAGGTCAGTCAAATAAGTCAGGTCAGTCAAATAGGTCATATAAAGTTTTTCTCAGTTAAATCATATCTTTTTCAATGTTGTTTTGGGAGATTGTCCATG
This sequence comes from Megaustenia siamemsis, assembly GCA_032433765.1. Classification (NCBI taxonomy): domain Eukaryota; kingdom Metazoa; phylum Mollusca; class Gastropoda; order Stylommatophora; family Ariophantidae; genus Megaustenia; species Megaustenia siamemsis. Next base: position 44,636,054 of record JAVIAB010000107.1, on the reverse strand, counting down.
ATTCGCAGCGTATGATGCAATTGAAATGATAAGTTTTCTCAGTAGGTCTACTTTGACTTGCTGATCTTGTGCCACATTTTGTTCATGCTATTTAATCTTTGCTGTCTTGACAAAGATATGCTATTACAAATACAGGGACAAAGATATATCAGTATCAATACAGAGACAAAAATGTGTTATTGCAAATACAAAGACAAAGATATGTTAATAGAAATACATAGACAAAGATATGTAAATAGAAATACATAGACAAAGATATGTTAATAGAAATACATAGACAAAGATATGTTAATAGAAATACATAGACAAAGATATGTTAATAGAGATACATAGACAAAGATATGTTAATAGAAATACATAGACAAAGATATGTTAATAGAGATACATAGACCACATTATGTTAATAGAAATACATAGACAAAGATATGTTAATAGAGATACAGGGACAGAGATATCCCGTTACAAATACAGAGACAGATATCCCGTTACAAATACAGAGACAGATATCCCGTTACAAATACAGAGACAGATATCCCGTTACAAATACACAGACAGATATCCCGTTACAAATACAGAGACAGATATCCCGTTACAAATATAGAGACAGATATCCCATTACAAATACAGAGACAGATATCCCGTTACAAATACAGAGACAGAGGTATCCCGTTACAAATACAGAGACAGATATCCCATTACAAATACAGAGACAGAGGTATCCCGTTACAAATACAGAGACAGAGGTATCCCATTACAAATACAGAGACAGAGGTATCCCGTTACAAATACAGAGACAGATATCCCATTACAAATACAGAGACAGAGGTATCCCATTACAAATACAGAGACAGATATCCCATTACAAATACAGAGACAGAGGTATCCCGTTACAAATACAGAGACAGAGGTATCCCGTTACAAATACAGAGACAGATATCCCATTACAAATACAGAGACAGGGATATCCCGTTACAAATACAGAGACAAGGATATCCCGTTACAAATACAGAGACAGAGATATCCCGTTACAAATACAGAGACAAGGATATCCCGTTACAAATACAGAGACAGGGATATCCCGTTACAAATACAGAGACAAGGATATCCCGTTACAAATACAGAGACAAGGATATCCCGTTACAAATACAGAGACAAGGATATCCCGTTACAAATACAGAGACAAGGATATCCCGTTACAAATACAGAGACAAGGATATCCCGTTACAAATACAGAGACAGGGATATCCCGTTACAAATACAGAGACAGGGATATCCCGTTACAAATACAGAGACAAGGATATCCCGTTACAAATACAGAAATGAAACACATCATTAATTCAACAGCTACGGCTAACAAGAAAGCTCCATAGAAAGTGTGATTTATTCCTGAGCTCTTCCAAATATGTCATCTCGTAGCTTTCTTCTGTACCTTCAACATGTGAGTGAATTCAGTGATAAGTCTTGTACTGAAGTAACACGTGAATTAATTGATAAGTCTTGTACTCATATTGTTCATATCCCTTATATTATTCTTATCCCTCATATTGTTCATATCCCTCATATTATTCTTATCCCATATATTATTCTTATCCCTCATATTGTTTTTATCCCTCATCTTGTTTGTATCTCTCATATTGTTTTTATCCCTCATATTGTTTTTATCTCTCACATTGTTTTTTATCTCTCATATTGTTTTATCCCTCATATTGTTCTTATCCCTTATATTATTCTTATTCCTCATATTGTTCTTATTTCTCATATTGTTCTTATTTCTCATATTGTTCTTATCCCTTATATTATTCTTATCCCTCATATTATTCTTATCCCTCATATTGTTCTTATCCCTCATATTATTCTTATCCCTTATATTATTCTGATCCCTCATATTGTTTTCATCCCTCATATTGTTTTTATCTCTCATATTGTTTTTATCCCTTATATTATTCTTATCCCTTATATTATTCTTATCCCTTATGTTATTCTTATCCCTCATATTGTTCTTATCCCTCATATTGTTCGTATCCCTTATATTGTTTTTATCTCTCACATTGTGTTTGTTTTTCATATTGTTCTTATCTCTCATATTGTTCTTATCCCTCATATTATTTTTTATCTCTCATATTGTTCTTATCCCTCATATTATTTTTATCTCTCAGATTGTTCTTATCCCTCATATTATTTTTATCTCTCATATTGTTCTTATCTCTCACATTGTCTGTCCTTCGTTGTTGTCATTCTCCCGCGTTGTCCATCTCCCGTTTCATCCATCAAACGTGTTGTCTATCTCCCGTGTTGTCCGTTTATAGTGTTATTTACCTATCGTGTTCTCTACCTGTCTTGTTATCTAACTGTCGTGTTGTCCACTTCTCATGTTGTCTACCTGTATTGTTATTTACCTGTCATTTTGTCTATTTTTTGTATTCTCTAAATGTCTTATTATCAACCTATCGTGATATCTATTTCTTGTTTTGTCTAAATGTCTTGTTATCTACCTGTCGTGTTGTTTACCTGCCTTGTTATCTACCTGTCGTGATATCTACCTGACGTGTTGTCCATTTCTTGTGTTGTCTACCATTTATATATCCCGTTATTAATCTCTCGTGATATTTATCTCTCTCATTATTAAATCTCTTTTATCTCTTCCGCTAATAATCTCTCTTGTACTATTTATCTCTCCTGTTATTAATCTCTCTTGTACCATTTATCTCTCCGGTTATTAATCTCTCTTGTACCATTTATCTCTCCGGTTATTAATCTCTCTTGTACTATTTATCTCTCCCGCTATTAATCTATCTTGTACTATTTATTTCACCCGCTATTAATCTATCTTGTATTATTTATTTCACCCGCTATTAATCTATCTTGTACTATTTATCTCTCCCGCTATTAATCTCTCTTTTACTATTGATCTCTCCTGTTATTAAACTCTCTTGTACTATTTATCTCTCCGGCTATTAATCTCTCTTGTACTATTGATCTCTCCCGCTATTAATCTCTCTTGTACCATTTATCTCTCCCGCTATTAATCTCTCTTGTACTATTGATCTCTCCTGTTATTAATCTCTCTTGTACTATTTATTTCACCCGCTATTAATCTCTCTTGTACCATTTATCTCTCCCGCTATTAATCTCTCTTGTACTATTGATCTCTCCCGCTATTAATCTCTCTTGTACTATTTATCTCATCCGCTATTAATCTCTTGTACTATTGATCTCTCCTGTTATTAATCTCTCTTGTACTATTTATCTCTCCTGTATTTAGTCTCTGGTACTATTTATTTGGAATTACATGTCTGGAATAATAATCTGAGGTCATAATATAAATAATCTAAGGTATGCTGATGATACAGTCTTAATCGCTAAGAGTGAAAATGAGTTACAAGAAATGTTGGACATTATAGTGAAAGAAAGCAAAAATAAAGGACCCAGACTTAGTAGCAAAAAGACAGAGGTAATGGTAACAACAAAGAAAAATACATCAACGCAGTGCACAATAAAGACAAGTGGAACAATATTTAAACAGGTAAATTAATTTAAATATTTGGGAACTTTGTTAACCTCAGACGGAAGATGTACAAAAGAGGTGAGATGCAGAATGGCTCAGGCAAAAGCAGCTTTCCAAAAAATGAGGAAGATACTGTGCAATCCATTTTTGACAATAGAAACAAGAAAAAGAGTTCTTAAATGTTATGTACAGCCAGTCTTAACATATGGATGTGAATCATGGACAATAGGACAACAGACAAGAAAATCACTGAATGCGGTAGAAATGTGGTTTTACAGAAGAATATTGAGAATACCCTAGACAGTTAAGAAGAGTAATGAAAACGTTCCGATAGAGACCAAAGCAAAAAGAGAGCTAATTTCCAATATTAGGAAGAAACAATAACCATTTTTTTTTGCCACGTAATGAGAAGAGAACAGCTGGAATATATTGTAACAACTGGGAAAATTGAGGGACAAAGAGATAGAGGGAAACAAAGAGAAAATATATCAAACAGCGAGAATGGCTTGGCAGAAGGTCAACAACAGAAATGATAAATAACTGTGGAGATCAAAAGTTGTGAAGAGACATTATCACCTACGCCAGCAGGCAGGGTACTTGATGATGATGATAATGATAATGATGATGATGATGATGATGATGATAACTACTTATCTCTCCTGTTAATCACTTCTTCATTATCTTTCATGTTTGTTCACTCTCCTTCCGATAAGGTTTCGAATTCTTCCACTTGCATCGTTTTACTTTAATTTCGCCTTTTTCTTTCTTTTTCTCTCTCCCCCTTTCTATCTCTCTCTCCCTCTCTCTCTCTCGCTTTCTCTGCCTATAATATTGTTCTTTCCCATGTAACTACATCTTTATTTATGTATGCCCGTGAAACATGGACACTTAAAGTTGATCTGCAAAGAAGGAACACGATAGGTCTTGGAGATAAAATGGTATAGAACGATATTACACAAATCATACAGAGAACATATCATGCAGAGAACATATTACACAGAGAACATATCATGCAGAGAACATATCATACAGAGAACATATCATACAGAGAACATATCATGCAGAGAACATATCATACAGAGAACATATCAAACAGAGAACATATCATACAGAGAACATATTACACAGAGAACATATCATACAGAGAACATATCATGCAGAGAACATATCATACAGAGAACATATCATATAGAGAATATCATACAAAGAACATATCATACAGAGAACATATCATACAGAGAACATATCATACAGAGAACATATCATGCAGAAAACATATCATACAGAGAACATATCTTACAGAGAACATATCATACAGAGAACATATTACACAGAGAACATATCATACAGAGAACATATCATGCAGAGAACATATCATACAGAGAACATATCATATAGAGAATATCATACAAAGAACATATCATACAGAGAACATATCATGCAGAGAACATATCATGCAGAGAACATATCATACAGAGAACATATCATACAGAGAACATATCATGCAGAGAACATATCATACAGAGAACATATCATATAGAGAATATCATACAAAGAACATATCATACAGAGAACATATCATGCAGAGAACATATCATGCAGAGAACATATCATACAGAGAACATATCATACAGAGAACATATCATACAGAGAACATATCATACAGTGTTTCAATTTTACCGAAACAACTTATTTATCTCCTCGCTCTATTGGTTTAGCTGTTTAATACCATATTGTGTTTATTTTACATTTTCATAAAATGACGAGTTGCGTGGCTTCAGCTGATTAATTCTTGATAATGCAAGTTAAGTCCGGTTTTTCATAAACGCCAATGATTCATAATCATAGTCATCTCAACCATAGCCATCGGTAGAGTCAGTCAAATAAATCAGGTCAATCAAATAAGTCAGGTCAGTCAAATAAATAAGGTCAGTCAGGTAAGTCAGGTCAGTCAAATAAGTCAGATCAGTCAAATAAGTCAGGTCAGTCAAATAAATCAGGTCAGTCAAATAAGTCAGGTCAGTCAAGTAAGTTAGGTCAGCCAAGTAAGTCAGGTCATTCAAGTAGGTCAGGTCAGTCAAATAAGTCAGGTCAGTCAAATAAGTCAGGTCAGTCAAGTAAGTCAGGTCAGTCAAATAAGTCAGGTCAGTCAAGTAAGTCAGGTCAGTCAAATAAGTCAGGTCAGTCAAATAAGTCAGGTCAGTCAAATAGGTCATATAAAGTTTTTCTCAGTTAAATCATATCTTTTTCAATGTTGTTTTGGGAGATTGTCCATGATTCGCAGCGTATGATGCAATTGAAATGATAAGTTTTCTCAGTAGGTCTACTTTGACTTGCTGATCTTGTGCCACATTTTGTTCATGCTATTTAATCTTTGCTGTCTTGACAAAGATATGCTATTACAAATACAGGGACAAAGATATATCAGTATCAATACAGAGACAAAAATGTGTTATTGCAAATACAAAGACAAAGATATGTTAATAGAAATACATAGACAAAGATATGTAAATAGAAATACATAGACAAAGATATGTTAATAGAAATACATAGACAAAGATATGTTAATAGAAATACATAGACAAAGATATGTTAATAGAGATACATAGACAAAGATATGTTAATAGAAATACATAGACAAAGATATGTTAATAGAGATACATAGACCACATTATGTTAATAGAAATACATAGACAAAGATATGTTAATAGAGATACAGGGACAGAGATATCCCGTTACAAATACAGAGACAGATATCCCGTTACAAATACAGAGACAGATATCCCGTTACAAATACAGAGACAGATATCCCGTTACAAATACACAGACAGATATCCCGTTACAAATACAGAGACAGATATCCCGTTACAAATATAGAGACAGATATCCCATTACAAATACAGAGACAGATATCCCGTTACAAATACAGAGACAGAGGTATCCCGTTACAAATACAGAGACAGATATCCCATTACAAATACAGAGACAGAGGTATCCCGTTACAAATACAGAGACAGAGGTATCCCATTACAAATACAGAGACAGAGGTATCCCGTTACAAATACAGAGACAGATATCCCATTACAAATACAGAGACAGAGGTATCCCATTACAAATACAGAGACAGATATCCCATTACAAATACAGAGACAGAGGTATCCCGTTACAAATACAGAGACAGAGGTATCCCGTTACAAATACAGAGACAGATATCCCATTACAAATACAGAGACAGGGATATCCCGTTACAAATACAGAGACAAGGATATCCCGTTACAAATACAGAGACAGAGATATCCCGTTACAAATACAGAGACAAGGATATCCCGTTACAAATACAGAGACAGGGATATCCCGTTACAAATACAGAGACAAGGATATCCCGTTACAAATACAGAGACAAGGATATCCCGTTACAAATACAGAGACAAGGATATCCCGTTACAAATACAGAGACAAGGATATCCCGTTACAAATACAGAGACAAGGATATCCCGTTACAAATACAGAGACAGGGATATCCCGTTACAAATACAGAGACAGGGATATCCCGTTACAAATACAGAGACAAGGATATCCCGTTACAAATACAGAAATGAAACACATCATTAATTCAACAGCTACGGCTAACAAGAAAGCTCCATAGAAAGTGTGATTTATTCCTGAGCTCTTCCAAATATGTCATCTCGTAGCTTTCTTCTGTACCTTCAACATGTGAGTGAATTCAGTGATAAGTCTTGTACTGAAGTAACACGTGAATTAATTGATAAGTCTTGTACTCATATTGTTCATATCCCTTATATTATTCTTATCCCTCATATTGTTCATATCCCTCATATTATTCTTATCCCATATATTATTCTTATCCCTCATATTGTTTTTATCCCTCATCTTGTTTGTATCTCTCATATTGTTTTTATCCCTCATATTGTTTTTATCTCTCACATTGTTTTTATCTCTCATATTGTTTTATCCCTCATATTGTTCTTATCCCTTATATTATTCTTATTCCTCATATTGTTCTTATTTCTCATATTGTTCTTATTTCTCATATTGTTCTTATCCCTTATATTATTCTTATCCCTCATATTATTCTTATCCCTCATATTGTTCTTATCCCTCATATTATTCTTATCCCTTATATTATTCTGATCCCTCATATTGTTTTCATCCCTCATATTGTTTTTATCTCTCATATTGTTTTTATCCCTTATATTATTCTTATCCCTTATATTATTCTTATCCCTTATGTTATTCTTATCCCTCATATTGTTCTTATCCCTCATATTGTTCGTATCCCTTATATTGTTTTTATCTCTCACATTGTGTTTGTTTTTCATATTGTTCTTATCTCTCATATTGTTCTTATCCCTCATATTATTTTTATCTCTCATATTGTTCTTATCCCTCATATTATTTTTATCTCTCAGATTGTTCTTATCCCTCATATTATTTTTATCTCTCATATTGTTCTTATCTCTCACATTGTCTGTCCTTCGTTGTTGTCATTCTCCCGCGTTGTCCATCTCCCGTTTCATCCATCAAACGTGTTGTCTATCTCCCGTGTTGTCCGTTTATAGTGTTATTTACCTATCGTGTTCTCTACCTGTCTTGTTATCTAACTGTCGTGTTGTCCACTTCTCATGTTGTCTACCTGTATTGTTATTTACCTGTCATTTTGTCTATTTTTTGTATTCTCTAAATGTCTTATTATCAACCTATCGTGATATCTATTTCTTGTTTTGTCTAAATGTCTTGTTATCTACCTGTCGTGTTGTTTACCTGCCTTGTTATCTACCTGTCGTGATATCTACCTGACGTGTTGTCCATTTCTTGTGTTGTCTACCATTTATATATCCCGTTATTAATCTCTCGTGATATTTATCTCTCTCATTATTAAATCTCTTTTATCTCTTCCGCTAATAATCTCTCTTGTACTATTTATCTCTCCTGTTATTAATCTCTCTTGTACCATTTATCTCTCCGGTTATTAATCTCTCTTGTACCATTTATCTCTCCGGTTATTAATCTCTCTTGTACTATTTATCTCTCCCGCTATTAATCTATCTTGTACTATTTATTTCACCCGCTATTAATCTATCTTGTATTATTTATTTCACCCGCTATTAATCTATCTTGTACTATTTATCTCTCCCGCTATTAATCTCTCTTTTACTATTGATCTCTCCTGTTATTAAACTCTCTTGTACTATTTATCTCTCCGGCTATTAATCTCTCTTGTACTATTGATCTCTCCCGCTATTAATCTCTCTTGTACCATTTATCTCTCCCGCTATTAATCTCTCTTGTACTATTGATCTCTCCTGTTATTAATCTCTCTTGTACTATTTATTTCACCCGCTATTAATCTCTCTTGTACCATTTATCTCTCCCGCTATTAATCTCTCTTGTACTATTGATCTCTCCCGCTATTAATCTCTCTTGTACTATTTATCTCACCCGCTATTAATCTCTTGTACTATTGATCTCTCCTGTTATTAATCTCTCTTGTACTATTTATCTCTCCTGTATTTAGTCTCTGGTACTATTTATTTGGAATTACATGTCTGGAATAATAATCTGAGGTCATAATATAAATAATCTAAGGTATGCTGATGATACAGTCTTAATCGCTAAGAGTGAAAATGAGTTACAAGAAATGTTGGACATTATAGTGAAAGAAAGCAAAAATAAAGGACCCAGACTTAGTAGCAAAAAGACAGAGGTAATGGTAACAACAAAGAAAAATACATCAACGCAGTGCACAATAAAGACAAGTGGAACAATATTTAAACAGGTAAATTAATTTAAATATTTGGGAACTTTGTTAACCTCAGACGGAAGATGTACAAAAGAGGTGAGATGCAGAATGGCTCAGGCAAAAGCAGCTTTCCAAAAAATGAGGAAGATACTGTGCAATCCATTTTTGACAATAGAAACAAGAAAAAGAGTTCTTAAATGTTATGTACAGCCAGTCTTAACATATGGATGTGAATCATGGACAATAGGACAACAGACAAGAAAATCACTGAATGCGGTAGAAATGTGGTTTTACAGAAGAATATTGAGAATACCCTAGACAGTTAAGAAGAGTAATGAAAACGTTCCGATAGAGACCAAAGCAAAAAGAGAGCTAATTTCCAATATTAGGAAGAAACAATAACCATTTTTTTTTGCCACGTAATGAGAAGAGAACAGCTGGAATATATTGTAACAACTGGGAAAATTGAGGGACAAAGAGATAGAGGGAAACAAAGAGAAAATATATCAAACAGCGAGAATGGCTTGGCAGAAGGTCAACAACAGAAATGATAAATAACTGTGGAGATCAAAAGTTGTGAAGAGACATTATCACCTACGCCAGCAGGCAGGGTACTTGATGATGATGATAATGATAATGATGATGATGATGATGATGATGATAACTACTTATCTCTCCTGTTAATCACTTCTTCATTATCTTTCATGTTTGTTCACTCTCCTTCCGATAAGGTTTCGAATTCTTCCACTTGCATCGTTTTACTTTAATTTCGCCTTTTTCTTTCTTTTTCTCTCTCCCCCTTTCTATCTCTCTCTCCCTCTCTCTCTCTCGCTTTCTCTGCCTATAATATTGTTCTTTCCCATGTAACTACATCTTTATTTATGTATGCCCGTGAAACATGGACACTTAAAGTTGATCTGCAAAGAAGGAACACGATAGGTCTTGGAGATAAAATGGTATAGAACGATATTACACAAATCATACAGAGAACATATCATGCAGAGAACATATTACACAGAGAACATATCATGCAGAGAACATATCATACAGAGAACATATCATACAGAGAACATATCATGCAGAGAACATATCATACAGAGAACATATCAAACAGAGAACATATCATACAGAGAACATATTACACAGAGAACATATCATACAGAGAACATATCATGCAGAGAACATATCATACAGAGAACATATTATATAGAGAATATCATACAAAGAACATATCATACAGAGAACATATCATACAGAGAACATATCATACAGAGAACATATCATGCAGAAAACATATCATACAGAGAACATATCTTACAGAGAACATATCATACAGAGAACATATTACACAGAGAACATATCATACAGAGAACATATCATGCAGAGAACATATCATACAGAGAACATATCATATAGAGAATATCATACAAAGAACATATCATACAGAGAACATATCATGCAGAGAACATATCATGCAGAGAACATATCATACAGAGAACATATCATACAGAGAACATATCATACAGAGAACATATCATACAGTGTTTCAATTTTACCGAAACAACTTATTTATCTCCTCGCTCTATTGGTTTAGCTGTTTAATACCATATTGTGTTTATTTTACATTTTCATAAAATGACGAGTTGCGTGGCTTCAGCTGATTAATTCTTGATAATGCAAGTTAAGTCCGGTTTTTCATAAACGCCAATGATTCATAATCATAGTCATCTCAACCATAGCCATCGGTAGAGTCAGTCAAATAAATCAGGTCAATCAAATAAGTCAGGTCAGTCAAATAAATAAGGTCAGTCAGGTAAGTCAGGTCAGTCAAATAAGTCAGATCAGTCAAATAAGTCAGGTCAGTCAAATAAATCAGGTCAGTCAAATAAGTCAGGTCAGTCAAGTAAGTTAGGTCAGCCAAGTAAGTCAGGTCATTCAAGTAGGTCAGGTCAGTCAAATAAGTCAGGTCAGTCAAATAAGTCAGGTCAGTCAAGTAAGTCAGGTCAGTCAAATAAGTCAGGTCAGTCAAGTAAGTCAGGTCAGTCAAATAAGTCAGGTCAGTCAAATAAGTCAGGTCAGTCAAATAGGTCATATAAAGTTTTTCTCAGTTAAATCATATCTTTTTCAATGTTGTTTTGGGAGATTGTCCATGATTCGCAGCGTATGATGCAATTGAAATGATAAGTTTTCTCAGTAGGTCTACTTTGACTTGCTGATCTTGTGCCACATTTTGTTCATGCTATTTAATCTTTGCTGTCTTGACAAAGATATGCTATTACAAATACAGGGACAAAGATATATCAGTATCAATACAGAGACAAAAATGTGTTATTGCAAATACAAAGACAAAGATATGTTAATAGAAATACATAGACAAAGATATGTAAATAGAAATACATAGACAAAGATATGTTAATAGAAATACATAGACAAAGATATGTTAATAGAAATACATAGACAAAGATATGTTAATAGAGATACATAGACAAAGATATGTTAATAGAAATACATAGACAAAGATATGTTAATAGAGATACATAGACAAAGATATGTTAATAGAAATACATAGACAAAGATATGTTAATAGAGATACAGGGACAGAGATATCCCGTTACAAATACAGAGACAGATATCCCGTTACAAATACAGAGACAGATATCCCGTTACAAATACAGAGACAGATATCCCGTTACATATACACAGACAGATATCCCGTTACAAATACAGAGACAGATATCCCGTTACAAATATAGAGACAGATATCCCATTACAAATACAGAGACAGATATCCCGTTACAAATACAGAGACAGAGGTATCCCGTTACAAATACAGAGACAGATATCCCATTACAAATACAGAGACAGAGGTATCCCGTTACAAATACAGAGACAGAGGTATCCCATTACAAATACAGAGACAGAGGTATCCCGTTACAAATACAGAGACAGATATCCCATTACAAATACAGAGACAGAGGTATCCCATTACAAATACAGAGACAGATATCCCATTACAAATACAGAGACAGAGGTATCCCGTTACAAATACAGAGACAGAGGTATCCCGTTACAAATACAGAGACAGATATCCCATTACAAATACAGAGACAGGGATATCCCGTTACAAATACAGAGACAAGGATATCCCGTTACAAATACAGAGACAGAGATATCCCGTTACAAATACAGAGACAAGGATATCCCGTTACAAATACAGAGACAGGGATATCCCGTTACAAATACAGAGACAAGGATATCCCGTTACAAATACAGAGACAAGGATATCCCGTTACAAATACAGAGACAAGGATATCCCGTTACAAATACAGAGACAAGGATATCCCGTTACAAATACAGAGACAAGGATATCCCGTTACAAATACAGAGACAGGGATATCCCGTTACAAATACAGAGACAGGGATATCCCGTTACAAATACAGAGACAAGGATATCCCGTTACAAATACAGAAATGAAACACATCATTAATTCAACAGCTACGGCTAACAAGAAAGCTCCATAGAAAGTGTGATTTATTCCTGAGCTCTTCCAAATATGTCATCTCGTAGCTTTCTTCTGTACCTTCAACATGTGAGTGAATTCAGTGATAAGTCTTGTACTGAAGTAACACGTGAATTAATTGATAAGTCTTGTACTCATATTGTTCATATCCCTTATATTATTCTTATCCCTCATATTGTTCATATCCCTCATATTATTCTTATCCCATATATTATTCTTATCCCTCATATTGTTTTTATCCCTCATCTTGTTTGTATCTCTCATATTGTTTTTATCCCTCATATTGTTTTTATCTCTCACATTGTTTTTATCTCTCATATTGTTTTATCCCTCATATTGTTCTTATCCCTTATATTATTCTTATTCCTCATATTGTTCTTATTTCTCATATTGTTCTTATTTCTCATATTGTTCTTATCCCTTATATTATTCTTATCCCTCATATTATTCTTATCCCTCATATTGTTCTTATCCCTCATATTATTCTTATCCCTTATATTATTCTGATCCCTCATATTGTTTTCATCCCTCATATTGTTTTTATCTCTCATATTGTTTTTATCCCTCATATTGTTTTTTATCTCTCACATTGTTTTTATCTCTCATATTGTTTTTATCCCTCATATTGTTTTTATCCCTCATATTGTTCTTATCCCTTATATTATTCTTATCCCTCATATTGTTCTTTTTTCTCATATTGTTCTTATTTCTCATATTGTTCATATCCCTTATATTATTCTTATCCCTCATATTGTTCATATCCCTCATATTATTCTTATCCCATATATTATTCTTATCCCTCATATTGTTTTTTCCCTCATCTTGTTTGTATCTCTCATATTGTTTTTATCCCTCATATTGTTTTTATCTCTCACATTGTTTTTATCTCTCATATTGTTTTTATCCCTCATATTGTTCTTATCCCTTATATTATTCTTATCCCTCATATTGTTCTTATTTCTCATATTGTTCTTATTTCTCATATTGTTCTTATCCCTTATATTATTCTTATCCCTCATATTGTTCTTATCCCTCATATTGTTCTTATTCCTTATATTATTCTTATCCCTCATATTGTTCTTATCCCTCATATTATTCTTATCCCTTATATTATTTTTATCCCTCATATTGTTCTTATCCCTTATATTATTCTTATCCCTTATATTATTCTTATCCCTTATGTTATTCTTATCCCTCATATTGTTCTTATCCCTCATATTGTTCGTATCCCTTATATTGTTTTTATCTCTCACATTGTGTTTGTTTTTCATATTGTTCTTATCTCTCATATTGTTCTTATCCCTCATATTATTTTTATCTCTCAGATTGTTCTTATCCCTCATATTATTTTTATCTCTCATATTGTTCTTATCCCTCATATTATTTTTATCTCTCATATTGTTCTTATCTCTCACATTGTCTGTCCTTCGTTGTTGTCATTCTCCCGCGTTGTCCATCTCCCGTTTCATCCATCAAACGTGTTGTCTATCTCCCGTGTTGTCCGTTTATAGTGTTATTTACCTATCGTGTTCTCTACCTGTCTTGTTATCTAACTGTCGTGTTGTCCACTTCTCATGTTGTCTACCTGTATTGTTATTTACCTGTCATTTTGTCTATTTTTTGTATTCTCTAAATGTCTTATTATCAACCTATCGTGATATCTATTTCTTGTTTTGTCTAAATGTCTTGTTATCTACCTGTCGTGTTGTTTACCTGCCTTGTTATCTACCTGTCGTGATATCTACCTGACGTGTTGTCCATTTCTTGTGTTGTCTACCATTTATATATCCCGTTATTAATCTCTCGTGATATTTATCTCTCTCATTATTAAATCTCTTTTATCTCTTCCGCTAATAATCTCTCTTGTACTATTTATCTCTCCTGTTATTAATCTCTCTTGTACCATTTATCTCTCCGGTTATTAATCTCTCTTGTACCATTTATCTCTCCGGTTATTAATCTCTCTTGTACTATTTATCTCTCCCGCTATTAATCTATCTTGTACTATTTATTTCACCCGCTATTAATCTATCTTGTATTATTTATTTCACCCGCTATTAATCTATCTTGTACTATTTATCTCTCCCGCTATTAATCTCTCTTTTACTATTGATCTCTCCTGTTATTAAACTCTCTTGTACTATTTATCTCTCCGGCTATTAATCTCTCTTGTACTATTGATCTCTCCCGCTATTAATCTCTCTTGTACCATTTATCTCTCCCGCTATTAATCTCTCTTGTACTATTGATCTCTCATGTTATTAATCTCTCTTGTACTATTTATTTCACCCGCTATTAATCTCTCTTGTACCATTTATCTCTCCCGCTATTAATCTCTCTTGTACTATTGATCTCTCCCGCTATTAATCTCTCTTGTACTATTTATCTCACCCGCTATTAATCTCTTGTACTATTGATCTCTCCTGTTATTAATCTCTCTTGTACTATTTATCTCTCCTGTATTTAGTCTCTGGTACTATTTATTTGGAATTACATGTCTGGAATAATAATCTGAGGTCATAATATAAATAATCTAAGGTATGCTGATGATACAGTCTTAATCGCTAAGAGTGAAAATGAGTTACAAGAAATGTTGGACATTATAGTGAAAGAAAGCAAAAATAAAGGACCCAGACTTAGTAGCAAAAAGACAGAGGTAATGGTAACAACAAAGAAAAATACATCAACGCAGTGCACAATAAAGACAAGTGGAACAATATTTAAACAGGTAAATTAATTTAAATATTTGGGAACTTTGTTAACCTCAGACGGAAGATGTACAAAAGAGGTGAGATGCAGAATGGCTCAGGCAAAAGCAGCTTTCCAAAAAATGAGGAAGATACTGTGCAATCCATTTTTGACAATAGAAACAAGAAAAAGAGTTCTTAAATGTTATGTACAGCCAGTCTTAACATATGGATGTGAATCATGGACAATAGGACAACAGACAAGAAAATCACTGAATGCGGTAGAAATGTGGTTTTACAGAAGAATATTGAGAATACCCTAGACAGTTAAGAAGAGTAATGAAAACGTTCCGATAGAGACCAAAGCAAAAAGAGCTAATTTCCAATATTAGGAAGAAACAATAACCATTTTTTTTTGCCACGTAATGAGAAGAGAACAGCTGGAATATATTGTAACAACTGGGAAAATTGAGGGACAAAGAGATAGAGGGAAACAAAGAGAAAATATATCAAACAGCGAGAATGGCTTGGCAGAAGGTCAACAACAGAAATGATAAATAACTGTGGAGATCAAAAGTTGTGAAGAGACATTATCACCTACGCCAGCAGGCAGGGTACTTGATGATGATGATAATGATAATGATGATGATGATGATGATGATGATAACTACTTATCTCTCCTGTTAATCACTTCTTCATTATCTTTCATGTTTGTTCACTCTCCTTCCGATAAGGTTTCGAATTCTTCCACTTGCATCGTTTTACTTTAATTTCGCCTTTTTCTTTCTTTTTCTCTCTCCCCCTTTCTATCTCTCTCTCCCTCTCTCTCTCTCGCTTTCTCTGCCTATAATATTGTTCTTTCCCATGTAACTACATCTTTATTTATGTATGCCCGTGAAACATGGACACTTAAAGTTGATCTGCAAAGAAGGAACACGATAGGTCTTGGAGATGAAATGGTATAGAACGATATTACACAAATCATACAGAGAACATATCATGCAGAGAACATATTACACAGAGAACATATCATGCAGAGAACATATCATACAGAGAACATATCATGCAGAGAACATATCATGCAGAGAACATATCATACAGAGAACATATCAAACAGAGAACATATCATACAGAGAACATATTACACAGAGAACATATCATGCAGAGAACATATCATGCAGAGAACATATCATGCAGAGAACATATCATACAGAGAACATATCAAACAGAGAACATATCATACAGAGAACATATTACACAGAGAACATATCATGCAGAGAACATATTACACAGAGAACATATCATGCAGAGAACATATCATACAGAGAACATATCATACAGAGAACATATCATGCAGAGAACATATCATACAGAGAACATATCAAACAGAGAACATATCATACAGAGAACATATTACACAGAGAACATATCATACAGAGAACATATCATGCAGAGAACATATCATACAGAGAACATATCATATAGAGAATATCATACAAAGAACATATCATACAGAGAACATATCATACAGAGAACATATCATACAGAGAACATATCATGCAGAAAACATATCATACAGAGAACATATCTTACAGAGAACATATCATACAGAGAACATATTACACAGAGAACATATCATACAGAGAACATATCATGCAGAGAACATATCATACAGAGAACATATCATATAGAGAATATCATACAAAGAACATATCATACAGAGAACATATCATGCAGAGAACATATCATGCAGAGAACATATCATACAGAGAACATATCATACAGAGAACATATCATACAGAGAACATATCATACAGAGAACATATCATGCAGAGAACATATCATACAGAGAACATATCATATAGAGAACATATCATGCAGAGAACATATCATACAGAGAACATATCATACCGAGAACATATCATATAGAGAACATATCATACAGAGAACATATCACACAGAGAACATATCACACAGAGAACATATCATATAGAGAACATATCACACAGAGAACATATGATATAGAGAACATATCACACAGAGAACATATCATATAGAGAACATATCACACAGAGAACATATCACACAGAGAACATATCATATAGAGAACATATCACACAGAGAACATATCACACAGAGAACATATCACACAGAGAACATATCACACAGAGAACATATCACACAGAGAACATATCACACAGAGAACATATCACCAATGAAGAAGTCTGCGACCGAATTCAACAACCCACTGGGTTAATGAAAGACTCACTGTCAATAATACAATATCGGAAACTGACCTGGTATATTTACACGGTCCACACGCCTCGTCAATGCCATTCTGCATTGCACAGTAGCAGGCAAAAAAAGACAGGGAGGACACAAGAAAAGGATGGGAAAATAACATTGGAGAATTGACAGGAATGTGTTTCAATGTATCATAGAAAGCTGCTCTAATCGCGGCCGCCATCTAAGGGCAGAATCCCTCTACAGAAAAGATCATCTGCTGCCTTGCAGGAAGATTGGGGACAATCAAAGGCTAAGGAAAGCAAACCTGAAT
The DNA here is from genome assembly GCA_032433765.1 of Megaustenia siamemsis. Lineage (NCBI taxonomy): Eukaryota > Metazoa > Mollusca > Gastropoda > Stylommatophora > Ariophantidae > Megaustenia > Megaustenia siamemsis. The sequence continues at coordinate 44,618,023 of JAVIAB010000107.1, read as the reverse complement.
AAAATGCTGGCTGAAATCGGATGCACTGGGCCACTGGCGCAGAACACAGTGCAACGTTTTAACGGGTTTTCAATCAGAGAGGATCTGGCAGACTCTAAATGTGATGTTCTGTCTGTGGGGGCGATCAACACACTTAACTGACAGCTGACTTCATGTGAGAGTCTGGAATTCTACTTTGATTGAGCCCTGATTGCAGAGAGAGAGAGAGAGAGAGAGAGAGAGAGAGAGAGAGAGAGAGAGGGAGGGAGAAAGAGAATGGAAGCAAATTTGAAAATGTCATCTATGGTGCCCCAACGAGCTTCACATTTTGGGATAACTGATGATGATGGTGGTGGTGGTGGTGGTGATGGTGATGATAATGATATTAATATAAATGTTGATATGTTATAATTAATTAACTATTACTATCTGAAGTATTTTGTTTTATAGATTATTGTTTGTACTTTTTACGACGTCCACAGTGCAAACCTTGTTACCCATGAAGAATTTCCAGGAAATAGTTGACATAACTCACCAAATCATCTTCCCGAATTGCCTCTTTTGGTATCCATGAAGGCTTCCCCTGTATATCCCGTAATGTTAAATTCGCTATTATCTTTCAACGCTGTCTGAAAATATATATTGGCAAAACAGGGCGACGGTTATAGGATAGAGTCCGTGAACACTTGTATAACATTGTACACGATTTCAGCACCCCTGTCTTCTCCCATTTCAAATCTCCAGACCACCATATCTCTCATAACTTCAAAGTTACCCGCATCGACTCTTGTTCCTCAAAAACTCATCGTCTCGCCTTGGAGAACCGACTCATAGCCCGTTTTGGCACTCTCTATCCGAGAGGTTTAAACACTTGTCACCCTTTTCTTTAATCACTAGTCACCTCTCCAATTCTTTCCTGTGTCCTATCTTTATTCCTCCCTGCACTATCTTTATTACCTCTTCTGCTCTTCTTCGCTTTTGCCATCCCTATCTTCTCTTTCTTTCCCTCTTTTTATCTATTTCAGTCCCACTCTATGGGATCCCATCTTCCATCCCACCATATGGGACCCCTCCTTCCATCCTTCCTCATGAGACCCTCTTTCCTATTTGTCACTATATGGCTCTTTTAGGGCCAGTTAAATCCTACCAGCCTTATTGTCTATTACTCATGAGAACAACAACTACGTAAATGGTAGCCATCGTTTCTTTACGCCATTTTTCAAATCAGGGCTATTTTGTTTACATTTATTGGCTATTTTAGAATAGTATATCTTTGTATACTTTTGTTTTGTACCTGATGAAGGTTTTTACCGAAACAACTTATTTATCTCCTCGCTCTATTGGTTTAGCTGTTTAATACCATATTGTGTTTATTTTACATTTTCATAAAATGACGAGTTGCGTGGCTTCAGCTGATTAATTCTTGATAATGCAAGTTAAGTCCGGTTTTTCATAAACGCCAATGATTCATAATCATAGTCATCTCAACCATAGCCATCGGTAGAGTCAGTCAAATAAATCAGGTCAATCAAATAAGTCAGGTCAGTCAAATAAATAAGGTCAGTCAGGTAAGTCAGGTCAGTCAAATAAGTCAGATCAGTCAAATAAGTCAGGTCAGTCAAATAAATCAGGTCAGTCAAATAAGTCAGGTCAGTCAAGTAAGTTAGGTCAGCCAAGTAAGTCAGGTCATTCAAGTAGGTCAGGTCAGTCAAATAAGTCAGGTCAGTCAAATAAGTCAGGTCAGTCAAGTAAGTCAGGTCAGTCAAATAAGTCAGGTCAGTCAAGTAAGTCAGGTCAGTCAAATAAGTCAGGTCAGTCAAATAAGTCAGGTCAGTCAAATAGGTCATATAAAGTTTTTCTCAGTTAAATCATATCTTTTTCAATGTTGTTTTGGGAGATTGTCCATGATTCGCAGCGTATGATGCAATTGAAATGATAAGTTTTCTCAGTAGGTCTACTTTGACTTGCTGATCTTGTGCCACATTTTGTTCATGCTATTTAATCTTTGCTGTCTTGACAAAGATATGCTATTACAAATACAGGGACAAAGATATATCAGTATCAATACAGAGACAAAAATGTGTTATTGCAAATACAAAGACAAAGATATGTTAATAGAAATACATAGACAAAGATATGTTAATAGAAATACATAGACAAAGATATGTTAATAGAAATACATAGACAAAGATATGTTAATAGAAATACATAGACAAAGATATGTTAATAGAGATACATAGACAAAGATATGTTAATAGAAATACATAGACAAAGATATGTTAATAGAGATACATAGACAAAGATATGTTAATAGAAATACATAGACAAAGATATGTTAATAGAGATACAGGGACAGAGATATCCCGTTACAAATACAGAGACAGATATCCCGTTACAAATACAGAGACAGATATCCCGTTACAAATACAGAGACAGATATCCCGTTACAAATACACAGACAGATATCCCGTTACAAATACAGAGACAGATATCCCGTTACAAATACAGAGACAGATATCCCATTACAAATACAGAGACAGATATCCCGTTACAAATACAGAGACAGAGGTATCCCGTTACAAATACAGAGACAGATATCCCATTACAAATACAGAGACAGAGGCATCCCGTTACAAATACAGAGACAGAGGTATCCCATTACAAATACAGAGACAGAGGTATCCCGTTACAAATACAGAGACAAGGATATCCCGTTACAAATACAGAGACAGGGATATCCCGTTACAAATACAGAGACAAGGATATCCCGTTACAAATACAGAGACAAGGATATCCCGTTACAAATACAGAGACAAGGATATCCCGTTACAAATACAGAGACAAGGATATCCCGTTACAAATACAGAGACAAGGATATCCCGTTACAAATACAGAGACAGGGATATCCCGTTACAAATACAGAGACAAGGATATCCCGTTACAAATACAGAGACAAGGATATCCCGTTACAAATACAGAGACAGAGATATCCCGTTACAAATACAGAGACAGAGGTATCCCGTTACAAATACAGAGACAGATATCCCATTACAAATACAGAGACAGGGATATCCCGTTACAAATACAGAGACAAGGATATCCCGTTACAAATACAGAGACAGAGATATCCCGTTACAAATACAGAGACAAGGATATCCCGTTACAAATACAGAGACAGGGATATCCCGTTACAAATACAGAGACAAGGATATCCCGTTACAAATACAGAGACAAGGATATCCCGTTACAAATACAGAGACAAGGATATCCCGTTACAAATACAGAGACAAGGATATCCCGTTACAAATACAGAGACAAGGATATCCCGTTACAAATACAGAGACAGGGATATCCCGTTACAAATACAGAGACAAGGATATCCCGTTACAAATACAGAAATGAAACACATCATTAATTCAACAGCTACGGCTAACAAGAAAGCTCCATAGAAAGTGTGATTTATTCCTGAGCTCTTCCAAATATGTCATCTCGTAGCTTTCTTCTGTACCTTCAACATGTGAGTGAATTCAGTGATAAGTCTTGTACTGAAGTAACACGTGAATTAATTGATAAGTCTTGTACTGCAACAACACATGAATTCATTGATAAGTCTTGTACTACAACAACACATGAATTAATTGATAAGTCTTGTACTGCAACAACACATGAATTCAATGATAAGTCTTGTACTGCAACAACACATGAATTAATTGATAAGTCTTGTACTGCAACAACACATGAATTCATTGATAAGTCTTGTACTACAACAACACATGAATTAATTGATAAGTCTTGTACTGCAACAACACATGAATTCATTGATAAGTCTTGTACTACAATAACACATGAATTCAGTGATAAGTCTTGTACTACAACAACACATGAATTCATTGATAAGTCTTGTACTACAATAACACATGAATTCAGTGATAAGTCTTGTACTACAATAACACATGAATTCATTGATAAGTCTTGTACTACAATAACACATGAATTCAGTGATAAGTCTTGTACTACAACAACACATGAATTCATTGATAAGTCTTGTACTGCAACAACACATGAATTCAATGATAAGTCTTGTACTGCAACAACACATGAATTAATTGATAAGTCTTGTACTGCAACAACACATGAATTCATTGATAAGTCTTGTACTACAACAACACATGAATTAATTGATAAGTCTTGTACTGCAACAACACATGAATTCATTGATAAGTCTTGTACTACAACAACACATGAATTCATTGATAAGTCTTGTACTACAACAACACATGAATTCATTGATAAGTCTTGTACTGCAATAACACATGAATTCAGTGATGTTTCTTGTACGACAGCATCAAGTTCTTCCTCTTAGGACGGTCTGTCGCCATCTTTTGGAGTTCTTATGATTATTTCCTATATTATCTCCCTTGACGGCACGAATTATCCAAGACTTCACTGTGATTGTCGCCCTTGGGTAACTCTCCAAACGATCGACAAGAGCTGCAGGTCTCATTTATTTTATTTATTCTCTGCTCGTACCACCGCCCACCCGTTCTCCAATCTTGTGTTACTATGCTCTCCACGAATGTCAACGTCTTTGCTGGCTTAATGGCCCTTACTTAACGTTGTATTTTTTTTTCTTCCACTAAATAACGGCTCTTTCTGATGTTTATATTTAATTTGAAATGTGGACTGTCTTTCATTGGCTCGTCGATCACGTAAAATTCAAAGGGGGTTCCCCGAAACAATTCCAAGAAAGCATTATGACATCGAGGATATTATTGGTCAGAAAGAGCACGAATGCGTTTTGGAAAACCCGATGGCTGTCAGTTTTCTTCACATTCATGTCGTTAAAATAATATTGTTCATGTAGCTCGCTGATTGCACACACACACACACACACATGCTGGGAGTTCTAACCCTAGACCAGGTGACATATTGTGAAAGAAGGTGTGTCTATTTTTGAAACATGGTCTGAAACTGTGATCGATATTTCCGGTTGAATTTGATATAAATAAAAATATGACTCGTCGCTTCTATGTTGCTCATTGAGGCTTGGATGTTGTCCACTAGGTTATAAGTGTTGGAATGTTGTTGTCCAAATATTTGAAATTCAGGATACACAAAGCTAACAAACTTTAACGGTATTTTTCCAATATTACAAGCCACAAACAAAATGGCGGTGACATAAACAGCCCGGACAACCTTCAGCTCTTTCCCTCTAAGTTCATTTTCTCTCAATGGACGAATCTTTTGTTTCGTGAGTTTCTCGTTTGACTTTTCAGAAACTCTAACATTCTGGACAATATTCAATGTGTTTGGCCTCTCGTTCGAAAAACTGACCCGGAATCTAGTTGCCTGTTTGAGCTTTACTGTCAAAATGATTAAACAGACAATGACCAGAGCCTGGGACATTACAGGCGGGACCAAACCTTTGAAAACATAATCCATTTTGCGTATGAGAGAAGATATGAATAGTAGGCGTAGTTAAGGGAAGATTTATTTGTAAAAGAATTCCAAGAATATTCCATTCTATGGCTGGCAACATTTGGCAAATGATAAATTATAACGGATATGTAAATGGCTGAGACGATGACCACACTTCTTTGGAAGGTAAACGTGTTCTTGAAACGAAACGGGATGGCCACACAACAACACTTCTGGACGGATGTAAACACAATCACTCCAATAGCCACGTCCTCAAACATTCTGGAGTAAGAACCCACAATGAAACCAAGCGCTGCCATGTTTATGTCAGTGGAGACTGGGAATACATTACCAATGACATACATGACGTTGGACGCACTGTGGAAGATCAAGAAACCTAAATTTGCCGTGGACAAAACGAAAAATGAAACAGTAACACTGTCTTTGACTCCGATTTTTGTGAACACTCTCACGTTGATAATATTTGCACACAACCCAAGTGGTAGGATGATAACTGAGAGTATAAATCGAAAACTGAAACGGATCCAATAAAGGGAATAATCCGAGATGAAATCTGTTGAGTTTTCTTTCTTTATGTAATCTTTATATGTAATAATTATATATTCCATATTGATCCTGCTCTATAAATAAAATTGGGGAAAACCAGGCAACACTTTAGTCAAAGAGAATTTGGGAAAATCCAGAAGTAAAAGCTGAACTTGTATTTTGGTTGAGTTTTGAGCTGTCATGATAAAAGTCAGTGCAGCTTTTTGAGCACTAGACACGTTTGGTTCATCAGTTTTTTTCAGCGCTTTCAAATTATTGTAATGGACAAATATAAGAACTGATGCGAATAGCTAAGGCCAAAATATCATTTCAGAAAATGAAAAACGTTTTATGTAACAAAAATATGTCAACAGAAGTAAGAAAGAGAGTTCATCGGTGCTATATAGAACCAATTCTGACATAAGTAAAAAAAAAAAAGTAAAGTGCCCCGTCACGCCAAGTGGCCTATAGGGAAATATGGTTTTAGTGACCATATATTTTACAGACCTTCAGCACATGATTTTTGGGGTAATGTGGTCGGTATTACGCCCGTGCTGCTTTACTTTCCCAGAAAAAAATCCGGTACCCATTTAAGACTGGGTGAACCCGGAAGCCATCGGTTGGGATCGAACCCTACCCCTTGTCCTTTGTAGTCCAGTTCACTAACCACTGAGCTATCGCGGCTCCCAATTCTGACATATGGAAACGAATCGTGGACAGTAAACAAAGAAATGAAAAGACTATTAGAGGCCACAGAGATGGGATTTCTCAGAAGAATGTTGAAAGTTTCCTGGACAGCTAAAAAGACCAACGAGAAAATTCCCAACGAGGCCAACACAAAAAGGGAGCTCCTATGAAACATCAGAAAGAAACAATGAACATTTTTCGGGCACATCATGAGTAGAGGTAAGTTGGAATACTTGGTTACAACTGTCAAAATACATGGAAAGAGAGATCATACAAAGAGAGAAAATACTAGATAGCTTGGTGCCATGGCATGGAAAACAGTCAACAACAGAACTGATACGATGCACGATGGATATAAGATTGTGAAAGGATCGTCTACCCCAAATGGTATGGCACATGATGATGATGTGCACTTTGAACTTTAGAATTTTAATATACTTCTGGAATTATTATGTTCGCAATGCACCTCTATGTCATTATTTTCTTGGAAAACGTATTTATTTGCTTGCTTGTTTTCGCCCGATCACTGAAGGAGTGTACCTCTTCATCATCCGCCCTTAAAAGGACGTTAAATGGGCGTGTCTACGTTGTGTTGTGGTTTGCAGTATAACTGTGATATTCGCGCCTTTCGGCCCAACACATCCGACTTCAACATGACATTTTTGAGAACCGGGTTGTCTTTCCTCTTCGATCCCTACTCGCTTGGCCAGACTAGACAGGTTAGTCTGTTGCTAGAGGCATCACGGAGAGGTGGAGCAGGGTCTGGATGGTTCTGGTTCACCGATCCTGGCGCAAGCCATCAGCTTTGGGTCGCTTACAACTTCCAGCTCTGGTGTTGTGAGGCGAGCCTTCGCCTCCACGTATCTATTTATAAAGATTGATATCTTCAATTGGGGTCACCTATATTGGTGGCAATGTTCACGTGTAATCATAACGGGGATTCCCTAAAATACTAAAAGAAAACAGTATGGCGGATCTAGTCCACGTCCTCTCAATCGCTGCAGAAAGTGCATCCAGGGTCTGATTAATTTCGGTTCTCCGTTGCACTTTTCTGCGTTAAAGCCAAAGTGATGATATACTTAATACATCTGTGCCGCTAAAGCAAGGTCGTAGGCCGACAACAGTCCGTTTGTGACAAATCAAGTGTTGTGAATGAGACCTTCTACCGCCTAGACTTGATCTGCGCTTTACGTCACATTGGTGCTGTTCATGACTGTTGTTGGAATTCCTTGACGCAAGTTATTTCCATGTTACACATTAATGTTAACTACTTCGTCAGCCGCAGTTTTGTCTCTTTGGGGAATTTGCTTCGTGTTTTGTTCGTCGTGGGCTGCTTACACTAGAGTAATCAGAAATCTAAAGGGAGCGAGATTGTGTTTTTCGACTTGTTGTGTGCTACGTCATCGTAATGGTTCCCTAGACCGGCCGTGCGCTAATCTTACGGTCTGCTGTTTGATGTGCGACGGGGATAATTTGACGACTAACTGTGTGTCTATATGTTCGGAATTGGAGTCAACAACGGTGGACTAACATCATCATGTGCTACGACGATCATCATTTTCAAGAGGACGTGACTTACCGGTATATGGGGATAGGCGGCGGGAACAATTGAAGGCTATGCATGAAAAGTGTTCCTTGTTGCAGTTTCCTCATATTCCAAGTCGCATGTCTGTGTTAGTCACCTCTAGTGACTCGGGCAGATGGGGCTCGTAAACCTGGGAGGGCCGACCATCTAAGGGTAGAATCCCCCTACAGAAAAGATCATCTGCTGCCTTGCAGGAAGATTGGGGACAATCAAAGGCTAAGGAAAGCAAACCTGAACAAAATGCTGGCTGAAATCGGATGCACTGAGCCACTGGCGCAGAACACAGTGCAATGTTTTAACAGGTATTCAAGCGGAGTGGATCTAACAGGCTTAAACAGACAGCTGTTTTTTTCGTGTGAGAGTCTGGAGTCCTACTCTGATTGAGTCCTGATCGCAGAGAGAGGGATACAGAGAGAGAGAGAGAGAGAGAGAGAGAGAGAGAGAGAGAGAGTATGGAGCGAGAGCATTTGTTGCACAGACTTGACACTAAAGCTCCTACGATAGACCTCTAGACTGAAATAATCTTCAGCTCAATAATCTTTCTCTAACTTGCTGGGTGCATACACCTTTGACTGTATTTGCAATGATCTATCTATCTATCTATCTGTCTGTCTGTCTGTCTGTCTGTCTGTCTGTCTGTCTGTCTGTCTGTCTGTCTGTCTGTCTGTCTGTCTGTCTGTCTGTCTGTCTGTCTGTCTGTCTGTCTGTCTGTCTGTCTGTCTGTCTATAAATGTTACTGTTTTTTTGTTTGTTTTTTTTTGTAGTGGCAATTATAGTTTTGTCCGTAGTGTTGTATCTATGGGCCAATGGATTTGCCCCAGTCTACCATATTCAGTGCAGTCTTGAAATATGTGTTCAGCAGTCTGGGGTGCCTGTCTATGTGTACATATAGTTGAGGTGCCGACCAATCAGATTTATTGTTATAGAGATGGTATGTAATTTCCCAAACGTGAGCTGAAACTGTGAGCGATATTTCTGGTTAAATTTGAAATAAATAAAACTGTGACTCGTTGCTTCTATATTGACCAGCGAGTTGTGTATTGTGTCTATGGGTAGATACCTGTTGGAATATTGATTGGATATTTTAAATTGAAGAAAACATAACATAATATAGAAGCCTTTGAAATGGGGATGTATAGAAGAATATACAAAATTGGATGGATAGAGAAGATAGAGAGGATACCCGTTGATAGCCAGAAGTAAGATATGATTCTGTGGCGATGAGATCTTCCACAAGACATGTTGATTTGATTTTTCCGCTAAAAGTGACTCCAGCATCTAATTTTCAAGTGCGTTATAGAAAATATATCATTACGTGGGGCGTAACAGAAAATATCTAATTTTTTAGGGCATTATAGAAAAAATCGAATTATTTAGGGCGTTACAGAAAATATCTAATTGTTTAGGGCGTAACAGAAAATATCTAATTATTTAGGGCGTTATCGAAAATATCTAATTATTTAGGGCGTAACAGAAAATATCTAATTATTTAGGGCGTTACAGAAAATATATAATTATTTAGGGCATTATAGAAAAAAATCTAATTATTTAGGGCATTACAGAAAATATCTAATTATTTAGGGCGTTACAGAAAATATCTAATTATTTAGAGCATTATAGAAAAAATCTAATTATTTAGGGCATTATAGAAAAAAATCTAATTATTTAGGGCGTTACAGAAAAAATCTAATTATTTAATTATTTAGAGCGTTACAGAAAATATCTAATTATTTAGGACGTTACATAAAATATCTAATTATTTAGGACGTTACATAAAATATCTAATTATTTAGGACGATACAGAAAATATCTAATTATTTAGGATGTAACATAAAATATCTAATTATTTAGGATGTAACATAAAATATCTAATTATTTAGGACGATACATAAAATATCTAATTATTTAGGACGTTTCAGAAAATATCTAATTATTTAGGACGATACAGAAAATATCTAATTGTTTAGGACGTTACGGAAAATATTTAATTATTTAATTACACAGGCGGTTGAGCAGTTATGGATTTTAATTCGTTTGCAAGTGATACCGGGGCCTTCCATAACAATAACCATAACGTGGCGCGGGTATTATAGTTCGTTCACAAATTCGTGCCCACAGAGTTGATTAATTATTTCGGAAACTGTTTGATGAATTTCTGTAATTCTTTTTCATGAAATCTTATTTTTTCACCGACCTTCAGATTTTATAACATTTAAGTACAAAGGTAGTCTGAATTTTGCACAAATCATTTTTTGTTATATAATTTTAGGAAAATATCAAACCGCGTGCTCTAAACATTAGATTTTAGTGTAAATTATGTTAATTTTCTAGCAATGCAAGTCAAAGGCGTATCGGTATTACATTGACTAGTAATATAACCGACCCCTTTTAGATTCCTTGCAAAAGTGCACAGTTACCTTTTGCATAGTGATGGATTTACACTTTAAACTCTTCATGGTTTTAAAAATCAAGTAGTCACTTCACAACAGCTTACAAATTATCACACATACAGGAATATTCATTAATAGTAAATATTTTGTCAAAATACGCCTCTGGACCAATTTAACAAGAAACCGGTGATGAAATTACAAAAAAAAACATCGGAGAGGCGCGCGTCTTACAAGTTAAGAGTGTGAAAATGTGCTAAGATTATGTGGTGTGCACGTGAAATTTACCTTTTTAATTCGTGAGTTGATTACAACAAATGTGGGTATTGTAAAATCCTAAAATTTAAGACAAGCAAGAAAAAAATATTTTTATGTACCTCAAATAAGCAAAAAGGACTTCCGGTGTGTGACTGTGCTGGCAACACGATGCAATTTTTGATAGGAGTCAAATTTAAATTATAAGTGAATGTCAATGCCCGTAGTGAAAGAAATTCAAGCGTTTTTGTGTTATTTCGAACGGATTTATTTGTGAATTATTCTTATGTAAAAACACAATAGAATATGACAGAAACCTAAATATAGTGTTTATAGATCAGGAAAAAGCGTTTGATCGTGTGGACAGGAACAAACTTTGGCAAACTTTAGAAACCTACGGGGTAGCAGGACAACTACTAGATAATATAATGGCATTATATAAAAACAGTCAAAGTGCCGTTAGAACATCGGAAGGTCTGTCAGAATGGTTTCAGGTTACAACAGGTGTAAGACAAGGATGTGTCCTCTCACCACTCCTCTTCATCATATATATGGACAAAATAAATCAGGAAACAACCAACAATATGGAAAAATCAATTAATAATGTAGAGGTAGAAAATTCCAACATAAACGAGCTACTCTTCGCAGATGACCAATGTCTAATATATGAGGATGAAAACCTGCTACAACAGCATTTAACATCTCTAGATAAAATCAGCACAAACTATAGTATGAAAATTAACACAGCAAAAACTGAGGCTATAAGAATAAGCAAATTAAGACACCCATTAAACATTAAGATCAAAGATAATGAAATAAAACAAGTAGAAGAATTCAAGTATTTAGGCACAATGTTCACAGAAGATGGAAAACTAGACAGAGAAATTGACATGAGAATACAAAAAGCAAATGCTGTCACATACCAGCTTTCACCATTGCTAAGACATTCAAACATTCCTATGCCAGCTAAACAGCAAATGATAAAAAGCATTTTCATACCAACTTTGTGCTATGAAAGTCAAACATGGACCTTTCTAAATCACATTTAAGAAAGATCAATACATGTGAGATGCGATGCTTGAGAAAAGTAACAAACAACACAAGAACAGATAGAATACCAAATGAAACCATAAGAAAAATTGTAGGAACAAAACCCTGCCAAGAATATATAGAACAACAACAACTTAAATGGTTTGGTCACCTGGTCAGAATGAACCATTACCAATCACCATCAAGGGCGTTCTTCTCGAGAATGCATGGGAAAAGCCCAAGAGGAAGACCCAGAAGAAGATGGATAGATGCAGTGACAGAGACATGTAACAACAAAGGAAAATCACTAATTCAGGCAGTTCGAGCAGATCAAGAACGACACATGATATAACCACGACACCTTTTAGGTATCAGTAAAAAGAGAAAAGAAGAAGATGGATAGATGCAGTGACAGAGACATGTAACAACAAAGGAAAATCACTAATTCAGGCAGTTCGAGCAGCTCAAGAACGACACATGATATAACCACGACACCTTTTAGGTATCAGTAAAAAGAGAAAAGAAGAAGATGGATAGATGCAGTGACAGAGACATGTAACAACAAAGGAAAATCACTAATTCAGGCAGTTCGAGCAGCTCAAGAACGACACATGATATAACCACGACACCTTTTAGGTATCAGTGAACAGAGAAAAGAAGAAGAAGAAGAAATAAGCAAAAATCTTTCCTAAATGCATGACAGTAGGGCAGAAAATCAGACTGAAGGTCGGTGAAAAAATAAGATTTCACGAAAAGAATTACAGAAATTCATCAAACAGTTTCCGAGATAATTAATAAACTCTGTGGGTACGAATTTCTGAACGAACTATAACATCGATCACTGTATATGCTACAGTTCGGTGACGTGGTTAACACATTTCGCACTGCTACATTAACATAATGTTATTGGATTGCACGTATATTTCCACACATTTCACAGCAAAAATTATCTCAGCTTTCGGGGTCTACACACTTAACTTTTATTTTTTTTTTCATTGATGGATCCAACTTGGGTGTGTCTAATAATCAAATCATTTATTCTTTTTCTCTTACATCAGTTCCGGATAATCAAATTATTCATTCTCTCACTCTTACAACAGTTCCGGGTAATCAAATTATTCATAATTTCTCTCGTACATCAGTTCAGGGTAAACAAATCATTTATTCTTTTCTCTCTTTCATCAGTGTCAGGTAATTAAATTATTCATTATTTCTCTCTTACATCAATACCGGATGATCAAATCATTTATTCTTTCTCTTACATCAGTTCAGGAAGATCAAATCATTCATTCTTTCTCTCTTACATCAGCTCTGGAGGCCCTAGTTAAATGAAACTTTGAGATTAACACAAGAGGATCGTAAGTGTAGAACGTTGTTTTTGATGTCATAAAGTAATGTAAAAATATGTAATTGATGCACCGATGTCATCACAAACTCAACAACAGTGAGAAATGAACCTCCTGTTATAATGACAGCCATCAGCATTCAGATTCAGCGCACATTATTCCACCCTCAATTAAACAAAAATAAAATAATAACTTTCTCGTACTTTGAAATAAAAAAAATAATATACTCTTTTGACACAAGTGTAGGGAGCCGCGATAGCTCAGTGGTTAGTGAACTGGGCTACTACGGACAAAAGATCGGGTTCGATTCTGATCGACGGCTTCATGGTTCCCCCAGCCTTGAATGAGTACCTGATTTTTATATGGCGGTCAGGTCGGGTAATTTTACCTGCTACTGTATGCAGTAAACAGTACAACCTGTGGCTGCCCTGCTGCCTTGCAGGTAAGCTCGGGAGAGTAAAAGGCTAAGGGAGGGTACCACGAAGTAAAATAACCCCACTGCCTTGTGGGTGAGACTTTTTAGTCGAAGGCGTGCGGAGCCAGCCGTAAACAAACCGACGGAAGGCAACAGAAAACCACCGTTGCAACTTCTTTGTACAATCATGAATCGCCACAACAATAGAAATAACGACAACAACGTTAAGGGGGATTCCAATGAAAAACCCTCGTTCGGTAGGGAACATCATGTGCTACAGGTGATACCCGATCGTCATCAAGCTACTGTAAGCAAAATAAAGATAAAACAAACACTAAAGATAGGTACAATTCAGAACCGGTACAATGTAATAGAGAAGATACAAAGCATTGATGAACAGTGGGAAATGCTAACAGAGTCAATGCAACAAACATCAAAAGAGTTCATACCACCAGTGAGGACAAATTCAAGAAAGAAATGGATGACAGATGACATTTTGCAGCTTATGGATACAAGAAGAAGAAATAAAGAAAATAAAGATGAGTATAAGAGATTAAATAAAGAAATTGTAATAAAATGCAATGAAGCAAAAGAAGCATGGCTAAAATAGATATGCGAAGAGATTGAAATGCAACAAAAAAGAGATGCTAAAGCTATATACAAACAAATTGAAGGATTAACAGGAAGAAAAACGCAATCAAAAACTGGATGTTTAAGATCAAAGGAAGGAGAACTGTTGATTGATCAAGAAAGCATAAGGGAACGATGGACAGAATACATTAAAGATCTTTATAATGATGAACGAACGGAAGTAAATATTAAGGATAATGGAGAAGGACCAGAAATACTCAGAGAAGAAGTGGAAGACGCCTTGCGCAATATGAAAGCAGGCAAAGCTCCTGGACCAGATAATATAACTAAAGAAGAGATTGAAGCCATGGGTGATTTTGGAATAGAAATAATAACAAAAATATTGAATGATATCTACAACAGCGGATATATACCAGACGACATGCTCAAATCAATATTCCCCTACCAAAGAAATCGGGTGCGATTGAATGCGATTATCATCGCACAATAAGCCTTATGAGTCATGTGACTAAGATATTACTAAGAATCATCATGCGAAGAGTGCGAAACAAAATCAGTCCAGAAATTAGCGATGAAAAGTGTGGCTTTGTTAGAGATAAAGGAACAAGCAATGCCATATATATCATAAGATCTTTAGTAGAAAGAGCCATAGAGGTGAAAACAGATCTATACCTATGTTTCATAGATTATACCAAAGCATTTGACAAAGTAAAGCACCAAGAAATAATCAACATTTTAGAAAGCATAAACGTAGACAGCAAAGATCTAAGAATAATAAAGAACATGTACTGGCAACAAACAGCGGCCATAAGAACTGGAAACCAATTGGGAATGTTTCAAGAAATAAAACAGGGTGTTAGACAAGGTTGTGTGCTGTCACCAGATTTGTTTAATATGTATAGTGAGATTATTTTAAGATCCATAAGGGGCATGCCTGGAATAACAATTGGAGGTCATAATATAAATAATCTAAGGTATGCTGATGATACAGTCTTAATCGCTAAGAGTGAAAATGAGTTACAAGAAATGTTGGACATTATAGTGAAAGAAAGCAAAAATAAAGGACTCAGCCTTAAAAGCAAAAAGACAGAAGTAATGGTAACAACAAAGAAAAAGACGTCATCTCAGTGCAAAATAAAGACAAGTGGAACAATATTAAAACAGGTAAATGAATTTAAATATTTTGGAACTTTGTTAACCTCAGACGGAAGATGTACAAAAGAGGTGAGATGCAGAATGGCTCAGGCAAAAGCAGCTTTCCAAAAAAATGAGGAAGACACCATGCAATCCATTTTTGACAATAGAAACAAGAAAAAGAGTTCTTAAATGTTACGTAGAGCCAGTCTTAACTTATGGATGAGAATCATGGACAATGGACAACAGACAAGAAAATCACTGGAGTCTGTAGAAATGTGGTTTTACAGAAGAATGTTGAGAATACCATGGACAGCTAAGAAGAGTAATGAGGATGTTCTGAGAGGGGTCAAAGCAAAAAGATAGCTAATTTCCAATATTAGGAAGAGACAATCATCATTTTTTGACCATGTAATGAGAAGAGAACAACTGGAATACATTGTAACAACTGGAAAAATTGAGGGACGAAGAGATAGAGGGAGGCAAAGAGAAAAAATAACAGACAGCTTAAGAGAATGGCTTGGCAGAAGGTCAACAACAGAAATGATAAATAGCTGTCGAGATCGAAAGGTGTGGAGAGACATGATCACCTACGCCAGTAGGCCCGGTACTTGATGATGATGATGAAAGCGGCACGGGCGTAATACCGACCACATTACCCCAAAACCATGTGCCCAAGGTCTATACAAATTATAGTCACTAATACCATATTCCCTATTACGTGGTGTGTACGACGTCATGTGCTACGTCATCGTAAAGGCTCATCGTGCGTCCCTAGATCGGCAGTACGCTAATCTTGCGGTCTTTTATTTGATGTGCGACGGGTATAATCTGACGACTAACTGTGTGTCTATATGTTCTGAATTGGAGTCAACAACGATGGGTTAACATCATAATACATTTTTTTTTAATACGACGATCATTATTTTCAAGAGAAAGTGATCTCCCGGTATATGGTGGATAGTCGGCGGGAACAATTGAAGGCTATGCATGAAAAGTGTTCCTTGTTGCAGTTTCCTCATATTCCAAGTCCGGCTTGTTGCAGGAGCTACTGAGTTAAGTGCTCTGTGCACACCGTGAGCTGTGTGTCTCATCCGTTTTGATCATGTTTCGATATTCCAATTGTTTACGATGAATGATGATATCGTATGATAGGGAACAGTTGGCTGTGTTCACTTTCGGCGCGGTTTCGCCTCATGAGTTTTGGCGTGTGTTGAAACTGCTACGATGGGGACTACAGTTATCTTTCTTTGTTTGAGAGATGAGATATTAATTCGGATGATTCCACTGGCACGAGCGGTTGAGCAATTATGGATTTTAATTCGATTGCAGTTCGTTCGTTCGCTTTCGTCAGCTTTGACCTCTGACGAAGTCCCACCCACTCAATTTTGTGGGACTGAATTTTGCGTGTAAAGTCTGTTTTATCCCATTACAGGATGCCCCTCGCCATGCAGGCAGATTTACTCCGACTTCAGAGGTACTAATTTTTAGGGAATTAGTAAAACCCAGGTGTCCTCGCCAGGGTACGAACCCCGGCTGTTGCCGTGGTAAGCCAACCGCCTATCGATTGCGCTAACCGGACTTCGATTGCAGTGATACCGGGGCCTTCTATAAACAAATAACCAAATCCCTATACGTCTCTTGGCGTGGCGGGGCTCTTTACTTACTATTTAGTATTAAACAAGTGTAGTTCAGAGGTCGCATGAATCACGGCGGGTACTCTACAGGGAAGCTCAGTGGTTAGTGAACGGGACTGCAACGTACAAGAGATTGGGTTCTATTCTGATCGACGGCTTCCAGGTACACCCAGCCTTAATGGGTACCGGATTTTTTCTTGGAAAGTAAAGCGACACGGGCGTAATATCAACCACGTTACTCCTAAAATCATGTGCCGAAGGTCTGTAACAATTATGGTCACTAACACCATATTATGTGCCACTTGGATTGACGGGGCTCTTTACTTTTTTATTTTATTATTAAGTGTAGTTCAAAAGTAAATTCAGAAAATTATGCGAGGCCCCTCGGATTGTGTGGTCCAACCTATAGCTTATTTAACTTCTAGTTAAAGCCGGCCATGAATACACAGCAGCCGGCAATGGATACAGGCAGCAAAGACAAGTCAGCGGACGTTATAGAACCTTTGAGTAAACTAATACAAAGTTATTTCTTAAATACAGATTAAAAGACATTAGTCTCAGTATATAATTAATCTTCTACATTAACTAATGACATATTTATATCAACGCCGGCAGTTGATTGATCATTTTTTCAAATCGTTTAGAAATATCTAGCCACTGTTAAAACAAGAAATTAACATTATCGTCTTTTTTTCTATTTGTTCTATATATATATATATTTGATTCATTTCTCCTTACAATTAGCATTACCTCAGCTTCGCATTTGTATGCATTTCTTGGCCTTGAGCCCACTGTTAAAACACCGTCACGATATACAGTAGGGGCATAATTTATCTTCCGTTTTTTCAAGACATGAACAAAAGAATATATAACTTTATTTGAGTTACAAAACTGCTTACCTAACCTTAACACCGTGTACAATTCATATAAGAATGAGATTCTGTCATTTACATTTTCGTCCGTCAAATGTTAACTCAGTTATTATTTTGTGTCTGCACCGTGAGGACTATATTTGATCAATATTCGACGTACTCAAATTGTGGCTATTTCAACAGAAAGAAAATTCACTAGAAAAATCAACATTAGATATTGACCCCAGAAACTTATTAAAGAACATGTTTTTGATGTCATAAATTGATGTAAATTTCCTACACCTATTTTTGATTTTAAGTTACGTAGAAGTTTGTTGTTTGTTTGTCAAAAGTAAGGGTGGGAAAAAAATGTGTTAAATTTGAGTGTTTATAAAGACCTAACATCAAGTTCATTTCTTTCTTTCAAACCAGTGATGATTACAGTGCATCGGTTAAACATTTTACTGTTTCATTTCCTTACTTATTTTTATCAATTTTTTTTTCTCAAGTTCAGATTGTCCGCCCATTTTTAATCTAATTTTATATAATCTTTTAGCAAAGGTCCCATAAACTAGTGGCAACAGATTTAGTAACAATTTTTAAACAGTAGAAGTGTTATACACGTCAAATACTTGGGCACAATAATACGATCAGATGGGAGATGCACCACATAAATAAAGAGCAGAATAGCTCAGGCCAAATTAGGATTTCAGAAAATGAAAAAACGTCTAAACCAACAAGTCTATGTTAATAGAAGTGAGAAAGAGAGTTCATCGGTGCTATATAGAGCCAATTCTTAACTGTGGAAGCGAATCATGGACAGTAGACAAACAAATGAATAGACGATTAGAGGGCACAGAGATGGGATTTCTTAGAAGAATGTTGAAAGTTCCCTGGACAGCTAAAAAGACCAATGAGGAAGTTCTCAAAGAGGCCAACACAAAATGGAAAGAAACAATCAACGTTCTTTTTCGGACACATCATCAGAAGAGAAAAGTTTGAATACTTGGTTACAACTGGCAAAATACAAGGAAAGAGAGATCGCGGACGACAAAAACAGAAAATACTGGATAGCTTGGTGTCATGGCAGGGAAAACAGTCCACAACAGAATTGATACGATGCACGATGGATAGAAGATTGTGGAAGGACATGATGGCCTACGCCAACCGGTATGGCACATGATGCTGATGAGAAATGTTATAATATAATAATAACAGATTCGATCACGTGTTTTCATTCTAGCAATAATATTTATTTCACTTTATGTATATCTCATTCTAAGTATATATACCATAACGACTAGATGTAAATATCAAAAAGACTAAAACTATGATCATAAACAAAGATAATACTTAAAATCTGCAAGTGGATATAAAAATTGAAGAATAGACCTGGAGACAGTTCAGAATTACAACTACCTTGGACATACTATAACCAATGATTGAAAATGTACAACTGAAATAAACATCAGAATAGCAATGGCAAAACGTAATTTTAATGTCATAAAAAATATACTAACATCAAAACAAATAACACCAGGGCTAAAACTAAGAACAACAAAATGTTGAAACTTCTCAACATTCTTGTATGGTGCAGAAACATGGATATTAGACAAGAAAACATAAAATAAAATGTAAGCCTTTGAAATGTGGATTTATAGAAGAATAGAATGAATTGCAGGGAAAGAAAAGAAAACAAACGATGAAGTCTTAAAACAACCACACATGAAAATAGAACTACTAAATACTATTCAAATAAGACAAATGAGAATTTTGGGGCATGCTGAAAGACACAACAGCAACTAAAAGTAATCTTGGAAGGGAAAATACAAGGTAAAATTGGCAGAGGCAGACCATGACTGACATGGACGAGTAACATCAAAAGATGGACAAGTCGACCTATGACAACCTGCACCATCAAAGCAAGAGACAGGGCGGAATGGTGCTCCATGGTAGACAACCTTCGATGCGGAGACGGCACTCAATGATGATGAATAATCAAGTCAGTAAAATAGATGTTTCGGTTATATTGTGGGTCCAGCGACGTGCTTGATGTCAAGTACCAGAGCAATGAAGAGATAGCCACATTTTTCTACAGATCAAATCTGATTGTGTACATGTTAGAACGTTGCACTCTGTTCTGCTCCACTGACCCAATGCATCCGATTTCTGCCAACATTTTATTCGGGTTTGCTTCCCTTAGTCTTTGATTATCTCCTATCTTCCTGCAAGGCAGCAGGCTGTCTTTTGTGTAGGGGGATTCTGCCCTTAGATGGTTGGCCCTCCTGGGTTTACGAGCACCGTCTACCAGAGCTTTGTGTAGAGTTGTCTCTCTCATAGGTGGTCTGGTCTTAGGAGCTCTGGAGCACCGCCTGCCTGTTTAATAGAGGACAGAAAATATCTTCAATAATCAAGAGAAGACGATGGTCATATGTTGGACATGTGATGAGAAGAGATAATAACCGAATAGCAGAGCAAGCCCTCTTGTGGGAAACATCAGGTAAGAGGAAAAGAGGAAGACTCAGAGAGACACTGAGAAGAACATTGATGAGAGAGGCAAGAGCAGCAGGAATCGGCTCCCTCAATGAGATAGAACTGCTTGCACAGAACAGAGGGAAATGGCGAGATTTGATAAAATATCTTTAAAAGAATTTAAAACTGCTTGAATAAAAAATTTAGATAAGAGAAGGAGTATCTTGGTCTACGCCTTATGGGCCGGCTACGGCTCGAAAGGTCAATAGGTAGATAGATAGATTTAACCCACGAAGTGGGGATGGATTAGTTCAGACCAGAGCGTGTTCAACTCGTGAGTTCTGCGTCTTCACTTAGAGGGTGATTGCTTACGATGAATGATGATATCGTATGACAGAGAACAGTTGGCTGTGTTCATTTTCTGTGCGTTTTCGCCTCATGTCTTTTGGTGTGTGTTGAGACTGCTATGATGGGGACTGCAGTTACGTTTCTTTATTTGGGAGATGAGATACTAATTCGGATGATTCCACTGGCACGGGCGGTTGAGCAATCATGGATTTTAATTCGTTTGCAGTGACACCGGGGCCTTCCATAAACATAACTTAAAGGGTTCCATCTACACCTGGCTTTTTTTTCTGGCCCCTCACCATGAACCTGTCCAACTTGGGTGACCCTGTCAGGAGCTAAGCTCCCCCTGGCATAGTTCCTTTGATCCCGGGGGCACAAAAGCCCTCCAACCACAGAAAGGTGAGCCTAATGTGGAAGGGGATTTTTCTACAGAAAAACAAAATGGAGAATTTCTGAGAAATCTGAGGGGATACGTCATTTATAACGTTGTTATCTCATTCTTATAACTCCTTGACCGGTAGCGACTTTGATTGCCTCTGCCTGTTTATTTGTGATTTTTTTCTGACATTATAGTTATAATAATAAGTAGAGCTAAGATTTGTATGACCTAAAAATGCCAAATTTGACCTAAAAATAAAATGTCGAATATGACCTAAAATGTGTCACATATGACCTAAAAATGTAAAATATGACCTAAAATTTGACAAATATGACCTAAAATGTTAAATTTGACCTAAAATGTCAAATATGATCTAAAAATGTTTAAAACGACCGCAGTATACAACACCCGCATAATCACTATCTTTTTATATGGCAGAGAATCATGGACAACTTATGAAAAAAACAAGAGAGAAGGTTAAATGCATTCCATATGCGACGTCAGTGCCATGTTCTTGATATCACCTGGAAGGACAAAGTGACAAATGTGCAGGTCCACATTCGCACCAGGGTCCCGAAAATCTACCCGCTGCTCAAACAACGTAGGTTACGCCTGCTTGACCACTTACGCCGCTTTATGAAAGATGGCCGGAAGCCAAATGCTATACTTTAAGGACAACCAGCAAATGGCAAAAGAACTAGGGGTGCCCCAAACTCAGATTTATAGACGTGTGTAAGCGTGACATGAAGACTCTCTCTGAACATAGACCCTGCAGCCTGAGAAAGCATAGTCGCAGACGGCAATCTTTGGGAACATACTCTAAAGCTTCAACTCAAACAAGAAACAGACAGATTCATAGGAAAAAGAGAATACACGGCAAAAGAAAAGAAAAAAATAAATATTCTTGATGAAATGCGTCAGCGATGACTAACGGAGGCTACTATGACTGACGGAGGCTACTATGACTAACGGAGGCTACTATGACTGACGGAGGCTACTATGACTGACGGAGGCTCCTATACTGACGGAGGCTACTATGACTAACGGAGGCTACTATGACTGACGGAGGCTACTATGACTGACGGAGGCTACTATGACTGACGGAGGCTACTATAGTCAACTATTATTGACGGAGACTACTATGATTGACGGAGGCTACTATGATTGACGGAGGCTACTATGATTGACGGAGGCTACTATAGTCAACTATGACTGACGGAGGCTACTATGACTGACGGAGGCTATTATAGTCAACTATTATTGACGGAGACTACTATGATTGACGGAGGCTACAATGATTGACGGAGGCTACTATAGTCAACTATGACTGACGGAGACTACTATGACTGACGGAGGCTACTATAGTCAACTATGATTGACGGAGGTTACTATAGTCAACTATGACTGACGGAGGCTACTATAGTCAACTATGATTGACGGAGGCTACTATAGTCAACTATTATTGACGGAGACTACTATGATTGACGGAGGCTACAATGATTGACGGAGGCTACTATAGTCAACTATGACTGACGGAGACTACTATGACTGACGGAGGCTGCTATAGTCAACTATGATTGACGGAGGCTACTATAGTCAACTATGACTGACGGAGGCTACTATAGTCAACTATGACTGACAGGCTACTATGACTGACAGAGGCTACTATAATCAACTATGACTGACGGAGACTACTATAATTGACAGAGGCTACTATAGTCAACTATGACTGACTACTGATGACTGACAGAGGCTACTATAGTTAGTTATAACTGGTGTAGGCTACCACTATGACGTAGAAATTTTTAAAAAAGGCCGAAGTAAAACATAAATTAATTACTCATTTGCTATTTTAAAATGACGTCAAATAATCAATAGTTAAAATCGTAGACGTCAGATATTCCAAAACACTTCCCAAATTATCAATAGTTATAATCGTAGACGTCAGATATTCCAAAACACTTCCCAAATTATCAATAGTTATAATCGTAGACGTCAGATATTCCAAAACACTTCCCAAATTATCAATAGTTAAAATCGTAGACGTCAGATATTCCAAAACACTTCCCAAATTATCAATAGTTATAATCGTAGACGTCAGATATTCCAAAACACTTCCCAAATTATCAATAGTTATAATCGTAGACGTCAGATATGCCAAAACACTTCCCAAATTATCAATAGTTATAATCGTAGACGTCAGATATTCCAAAACACTTCCCAAATTATCAATAGTTATAATCGTAGACGTCAGATATTCCAAAACACTTCCCAAATTATCAAATAGTTATAATCGTAGACGTCAGATATTCCAAAACACTTCCCAAATTATCAAATAGTTATAATCGTAGACGTCAGATATTCCAAAACACTTCCCAAATTATCAATAGTTATAATCGTAGACGTCAGATATTCCAAAACACTTCCCAAATTATCAAATTATGTTTACGGTTATTCGAAGGCTCCGTTATCGCTGGAATTAAATGGAAATCCATAATTGCTCAACCGCCCGTGCCAGTGAAATCTTCCGAATTAATGTCTCACCGAATATCCAAACAAGGAAAGGCAGTTGCAGTCCTCATCGTAGCAGATACAGCACACGTCAAAAGACATTAGCGTTTCCGCACCGAATTAAACGTATCTGAACTGTCATTCGTCATACGATATCCTCATTCATCGTAAGCAATCGGAATATAGAAACACCATCCAGATGAAACACAGCTCACTTTGTGCACAGAACACTAAACTCAGTAGCTCTGACAGCAAGCCAGACTTGGAATATGAGGAAACTGCAACAAAGGAACACTTTTCAGACAGTGACTCAATGGTTCCCTGTCGCCTATCCGTCACATTGACCGGAAAGTCACATTATGTCCATGTTAAAGAAGATTGTAATGCTTTGAGTTGGGTTTCCAGTTTTGTAGATAACACGCTACTTGACCCAATGTTTTTGGCGAACTACACTCAATCTCAACACACAACTCACTGTCCACATTACAATAAATCACCAGAGCATATATTTGAGTTATTGAGTTATTTGCGGGTCATCATCATTGCACTCCGAACATGCCCATAGGTGCTCAGATCCCCCTACTCAGCAAGTCTCAAGTGTACAGCGACTGACGACTCCAGTTCTGTGTTGGTTGATAAGTTTTCTTACACGCCCACTAAGTTTCTCGTTTCTGGCAGTGTCCATCTTAACTCACATCTCTTTCATCCGAACGAGTGACGTGGACTCATGGTTGTCCTGTGTCCTTCTCACAACTCGGAGAGCATTGACGATGTCCACCCGATCCATTGGTTGACCGTCCTCAACAATAGCGCAGCTAGCCAACCTGTCCGCTCTCTCATTTTCCCGAACTCCCACATGTCCTGGGACGTAGACAAAGGTGACCCTACGTATTTTTTACTTCTGCTATGACTCTACCCATTGCATGTGTACAGAGCCCGCCTCCACTTTTTTTTATCATGCTCATCGAATCACTCAGTATACATGCGTGGGTGTAGTCTTGTGACTCTAACCATTTGAATGCCTTGGTCACTGCCATCAACTCCATTGTCATGCTACTCGTGGTCATGACGTATGCACCACTGTCTTCTTTGACTATTCTGCCTGCCGAGCGTGCTGTAAATGCCATTGCACTCCTTTGGTGTCGTATTACAGATACGTCTGTATAGATGACTGCATCTTTCTCATCGGTGATACCCCACAAACATATATTTATAAATGGATGACATTTTGGTAGTTTATACGCACAACATAAAGACCTACGATTGACAAATGTAAGCGTTTCGGGCGATGCAATATTCTATTTTTAACCACTAAATACACTAACTGTTAAGGTTAAGACACAGTTTCTTCTAGTCACTTCAAATATGCGGGAGCCGCGATAGCTCAGTGGTTAGTCCCCTGGACTACAAAGAACAAGAGGTAGGGTTCGATCCCAACCGACAGCTGGGTGTTCACCCAGCCTTTAATGGGTACTGGATTTTTTTTCTGGGAAAATTAAGCAACACGGGCGTAATACCGACCACATTACCCCAAAAATCATGTGCCGAAGATTTGCAAAATGTATGGTCACTAACACCATATTCCCTATTCGCCACTTGGTGTGACGGGGGTACTTTAGTTTTTTTTTTCTTTACTTCAAATATACAGTAGGAGAAGTATGTGTATTTTATATTTCTGGGATAACACAAAATCAACTAAAGCATTACTGACAAACAGTTGTGCAAGGCATATCTTCTCCACTGTAAAGCTCCATATACGGGTCTGTAGAATAAAAGTCAGGTGGTTACCTTCATTTGGTTATCTGTCGGTGTTTACCTGCATCTACATATCACAAACCCACAGTTGAAGTAAACATTTCACACAAGACCGCACATGGCAAGAATGTTGACCCAATGTCAAGCTTTTGCTGGCAATCACCAACTACTGGACATCCAGGAAGAGGTTCGTCTAGATGTCAACAAACGTACCAGACAGGGGTTAATCTAGATGTCAACAAACGTACCAAACAGGGGTTAATCTAACTGTCAACAAACGTACCAGACAGGGGTTAATCTACTTGTCAACAAACGTACCAAACAGGGGTTAATCTAGCTGTCAACAAACGTACTAGACAGGGGTTAATCTAGCTGTCAACAAACGTACCAGACAGGGGTTAATCTAGCTGTCAACAAACGTACCAGACAGGGGTTAATCTAGCTGTCAACAAACGTACCAAACAGGGGTTAATCTAGCTGTCAACAAACGTACCAAACAGGGGTTAATCAAGCTGTTACCAAACGTACCAGACAGGGGTTAATCTAGCTGTCAACAAACGTACCAAACAGGGGTTAATCTAGCTGTCAACAAACGTACAAAACAGGGGTTAATCTAGCTGTCAACAAACGTACCAAACAGGGGTTAATCTAGCTGTCAACAAACGTACCAAACAGGGGTTAATCTAACTGTCAACAAACGTACCAAACAGGGGTTAATCTAGCTGTCAACAAACGTACCAAACGGGTTAATCTAGCTGTCAACAAACGTACCAAACAGGGGTTAATCTAGCTGTCAACAAACGTACCAAACAGGGGTAATCTAGCTGTCAACAAACGTAACAAAAAGGGGTTAATCTAGCTGTCAACAAACGTACCAAACAGGGGTAATCTAGCTGTCAACAAACGTACCAGACAGGGGTTAATCTAGTTGTCAGCAAACGTACCAGACAGGGGTTCATCTAGCTGTCAACAAACGTACCAAATAGGGGTTAATCTAGCTGTCAGCAAACGTACCAAGTAGGGGTTAATCTAGCTGTCAGCAAACGTACCAAGTAGGGGTTAATCTAGCTGTCAGTAAACGTACCGGACAGGGGTTAATCTACCTGTCAGCAAACGTACCAAACAGGGGTTAATCTATCTGTCAACAAACGTACCAGACAGGGGTTAATCTAGCTGTCAGCAAACGTACCAAACAGGGGTTAATCTAGCTGTCAGCAAACGTACCAAGTAGGGGTTAATCTAGCTGTCAGTAAACGTACCGGACAGGGGTTAATCTACCTGTCAGCAAACGTACCAAACAGGGGTTAATCTATCTGTCAACAAACGTACCAGACTGGGGTTAATCTAGCTGTCAACAAACGTACCAGACAGGGGTTAATCTAGCTGTCAAAAAACGTACCAGACAGGGGTTAATCTATCTGTCAACAAACGTACCAGACAGGGGTTAATCTAGCTGTCAACAAACACCAGACAGGGGTTCATGTAGCTGTCAACAAACGTACCAGACAGGGGTTAATCTACCTGTCAACAAACGTACCAGACAGGGATTAATCTAGCTGTCAACAAACGTACCAGGCGGGGGTTAATCTAGCTGTCAACAAACGTACCAGACAGGGGTTAATCTAGCTGTCAACAAACGTACCAGACAGGGATTAATCTAGCTGTCAACAAAAGTACCAGACAGGGGTTAATCTACCTGTCAACAAACGTACCAGACAGGGATTAATCTAGCTGTCAACAAACGTACCAGACGGGGGTTAATCTAGCTATCAACAAACGTACCAGACAGGGGTTAATGTAGATGTCAACAATCGTACCAGACAGGGGTTAATCTAGCTGTTAACAAACGTACCAGACAGGGGTTAATCTACCTGTCAATAAACACCAGACAGGGGTTAATCTAGCTGTCAACAAACGTACCAGACAGGGGTTAATCTACCTGTCAACAAACGTACCAGACAGGGGTTAATCTAGCTGTCAACCAACGTCTATCTATCTATTGACCTTTCGAGCCGTAACCGGCCCATAGGGCGTAGACCAAGATACACCTTCTCCTATATGAATTTCTGTTCTAGCAGTTTTCTTTTAAAGATATTTTATTAAATCTCGCCATCTGTCTCTGTTCTGTGCAAGCAGTTCTATCTCATTGAGGGAGCCGATTCCTGCTGCTCTTGCCTCTCTCATCAATGTTCTTCTCAGTGTCTCCCTGGGTCTTCCTCTTTTTCTTTTACCTGTTGTTTCCCATATGAGGGCTTGCTTTGCTATTCGATTATTATCTCTTCTCATCACATGTCCAACGTATGACC
Source organism: Megaustenia siamemsis (assembly GCA_032433765.1). Classification (NCBI taxonomy): domain Eukaryota; kingdom Metazoa; phylum Mollusca; class Gastropoda; order Stylommatophora; family Ariophantidae; genus Megaustenia; species Megaustenia siamemsis. Next base: position 44,590,392 of record JAVIAB010000107.1, on the reverse strand, counting down.
ATCGTCTTTTCTTTATTACTGAAGATATTAGTGGTTGATTGGCGATTTCTCTAATTTCCTCGTTTGTTTTGAATTCGTTCCATTCTATACCAAGTATTTTCCTTAGACATTTATTTTCGAATGCGTTCAACTTTGTTTCTATATCTCTTGTTGTTTTCCAGCTTTCACACGCATACGTAAGGGTTGATAGTACATTTGATTTGAATAGCCTAAGTTTTGTGTTTGTGCTAATGAGTTTTGATTTCCACAACTTTTCAAGGCTTCTGAAAGACATTGCTGCTTTAGCCAGTCTGATTCTAATTTCTTTGCTCGTATCCCCTTCTCGATCAATGTGACTTCCAAGATAGATAAAGTGATCGATCTCTTCTACTGGTTTGTTTTCCATGTATATTTTGTCACTTGTTGGAATTAAACTTTTCATGACTTTAGTCTTTTCATGATTGACCTCAAGCCCAATTTTGCTGGCTATTGATGATAGTTCAACCAACGTACCAGACGGATTAATCTATCTGTCAACAAACGTACCAGACAAGGGTTAATCTAGCTGTCAACAAACGTACCAGACAGGGGTTAATCTAGCGGTCAACAAACGTACCAGACAGGGATTAATCTAGCTGTCAACATACGTACCAGACAGGGGTTAATCTAGCTGTCAGCAAACGTACCAGACAGGGGTTAATCTAGCTGTCAACAAACGCACCAGACAGGTGTTAATCTAGCTGTCAACAAACGTACCAGACTGGGGTTAATCTACCTGTCAACAAACGTACCAGACAGGGATTAATCTAGCTGTCAACAAACGTACCAGACAGGGGTTAATCTAGCTGTCAACAAACGTACCAGACAGGGTTAATCTAGCTGTCAACAAACGTACCAGACAGGGATTAATCTAGTTGTCAACAAAAGTACCAGACGGGTTAATCTACCTGTCAACAAACGTACCAGACAGGGATTAATCTAGCTGTCAACAAACGTACCAGACAGGGGTTAATCTAGCTATCAACAAACGTACCAGACAGGGGTTAATCTAGCTGTCAACAAACGTACCAGACAGGGATTAATCTAGCTGTCAACAAACGTACCAGGCGGGGGTTAATCTAGTTGTCAACAAACGTACCAGACAGGGATTAATCTAGCTGTCAACAAACGTACCAGACAGGGGTTCATCTAGCTGTCAACAAACGTACCAGACAGGGATTAATCTAGCTGTCAACAAACGTACCAGACAGGGGTTAATCTAGCTGTCAACAAACGTACCAGACAGGGATTAATCTAGCTGTCAACAAACGTACCAGACAGGGATTAATCTAGCTGTCAACAAACGTACCAGACAGGGGTTAATTTAGCTGTCAACAAACGCACCAGACAGGGGTTAATCTAGCTGTCAACAAACGTACCAAACAGGGGTTAATCTAGCTGGCAACAAACGTACCAGACAGGGGTTAATCTAGCTGTCAAAAAACGTACCAGACAGGGGTTAATCTAGTTGTCAACAAACGCACCAGACAGGGGTTAATTTAGCTGTCAAAAAACGTACCAGACAGGGGTTCGCCTAGCTGTCAAAAAACGTACCAGACAGGGGTTAATCTAGTTGTCAACAAACACACCAGACAGGGGTTAATTTAGCTGTCAAAAAACGTACCAGACAGGGGTTCGCCTAGCTGTCAACAAACGTACCAGACAGGGGTTAATCTAGCTGTCAACAAACGTACCAGACAGGGGTTAATCTAGCTGTCAACAAACGTACCAGACAGGGATTAATCTAGCTGTCAACAAACGTACCAGACAGGGGTCAATCTAGCTGTCAACAAACGTACCAGACAGGGGTTAATCTAGCTGTCAACAAACGTACCAGACAGGGGTTAATCTAGCTATCAACACGACAAATCGGCTCCCACACAGTCCTAATAGTTTTCATTAAATTCAAAGGAAGCAATAAAACGACCTGCCAATTTAGCGTTCTTGAATAAGATGGGTAGACGAACACAAGAAGTGGAAGATGTCGAGAAAGCTGGAAAAGAACTCAAATTATGTCTGACATCCGGTTTTACCACGTGACTGTCCAGCTGACATTTGTTAGCATTCCGTCAGTGTGAACGGACGGAATCTACCAGTTGAGTCTATTTTTATATATAATAATTTTTATATATTTATTCATTTTTATATATAATCATTTTTATATGTATTCATTTTTATATATAATCATTTTTATATATAATCATTTATATTTATATATTCATATTTATATATAAACATTTATATTTATATATTCATGTTTATATATAATCATTTTAATATATATAATCAATTTTATATATAGTAAAGTAAAGAGCCCCCGTCACGCCAAGTGGCGTATAGGGAATATGGTGTTAGTGACCATACATTTTACAGACCTTCGGCACATGATTTTTGGGGTAATGTGGTCGGTATTATGCCCGTGCCGCTTTACTTTCCCAGAAAAAAATTTGGTACCCATTTAATGCTGGGTGAACCCGGAAGCCATCGGTTGGGATCGAACCCTACCCATTGTCCTTTGTAGTCCAGTCCACTAACAACTGAGCTATCGCGGCGGCTCCCATATATATATATTCATTGATATATACATAATCATTTTTCACTTATACATTTATATTTACACATGTTACCTATTCTGCAACATGAAGCACATCTCTCTCTCATATCACCATATCATCTCTTACCCCTCTGTCCACTTCTCCTTCACTTGCCAGTCCTTATCATCTTAGATGTAGTAGCATTTATCTGTGCCTCATCGCTGTCCTCGTTTTCTGAAGTAGGCCGCATGTTGGCCGAAACGTTAGTCTTTTGTTGCGTTCCTTTTTTGTAAAGCAGTCACCATACCTTGTAGGGGTGTATGGTACACCACACTACTAGCTTCTTGCTACCAGCTTTACAGCAGCACTGCATGTTTTTTCCCGTTCCCCACGCAAATTATGTCTATCTACACAACTTCGAGTGAGCCGCGATAGCTCAGTGGTTAGTGAACTGGACTACAAAGGACAAGAGGTTGGGTTCGATCCCAACCGACGACTTCCGGGTTCACCCAGCCTTTAATGGGTACCGGGTTTTTTTTTCTGGGAAAGTAAAGCGGCACGGGCGTAATACTGACCACATTACCCAAAAACCAAGTGCCGAAGGTCTGTAAAATGTATGGTCACTAACACCATATTCCCTATACGCCACTTGGCGTGACGGGGGTACTTTACTTTACTTTTTACACAACCCCGAGAGAACAAATAAAGAAGATAAGAAAACAGTACATTATTTATCTTTTTGTTTTACAAAATAAATGCTCAAATTGCGACCGATATTTACTGTTAAACTTTAGATAAATGAAAATATGGCTCATCGCTTCGATGTTGACCAGAATGCTTTGTAATGTGCTGGTTAAAATAAACGTTTTGTGAAATTGTTTTTTGGGATTATCACTAAACGTGTCTGAACACAGAAAACTGGCCAGTTTAATGGGGACCTCGCCGATGTTGCACATCGCGAACAAAATGGCGGTGACGTATACAGCTTTGATTACTCTCAGTTCTCTCTCCCTTGGTATATTTTCCTTAATTATCGGATTGTTTTGTTTCTTATGTTTCATAGTTAGCTTTCCATTAATGCCTACATTTTTTAATAATTTTAAATCGTGTTGGTTTGTTTTCGAAGAATGTGTTTCTCTTACGGGGTAGTTTGTTGCGCTTAATATACGGAACTTAGTTGCCTGTTTGAGTTTCACTGTCAAAATGATTAAACAGGTAATGACAATAGTTTGGGACACAGCAGGAATGACCAGACCGTCGACAATCTTTGTGATTGTTAGGTGAATCGCAATCCGTGGTTGAGATGAATACTTCAGTTTTGATGTATTCATCACAGAATCAAAACCCGAACCCAACCCCTGTCCGGTGAATGCTGGCAGATAGTAAGCCAAAGCACACAGAAAAATAGCTGTAATTGTAAACACGCTCCTGGCAAACGTAAACATGTTTTTAAAGTGAAATGGCAGGGCCACGCAGCAACATTTTTGAACCGATGTAAGAACAATCACGCCAATTGCCAAATCCACAAAAGGTCTGGAATAAAAACTAACCAGATAAGCAAGCACACCCAAATCAATATACGGCCTAAAGAAAAAAACGTTATCACAAGTAAATAAAATATATCCTATACTGATAAAAACAATATAACCCAAATGAGCAATTGATAACGCGAAGAATGAAACAGTCACGCTGTCTTTGACTCCAATTTTGGTGAATACAATCAGGTTGATAATATTAGAACACACCCCAAAGGGAAGGATGACGATTTGCAGAATAAACCCTAAAATAAATCGGATCCAATACAGAGTCTCATTAGAGATTAGATCATTAGACTTTAGATCTTCAGAAAAAGAGGGTCCAACATGGTCGGCAACTACGTCCTGTGTTAAAGGCATGTTGGTCTGTGTCTCGTTGTGGAGACGATAAATCTGAAATAGAAAATAAACGGTTTTTGTTAATTTGAAGTATAAATGAACCGGATCTTAGTTAAATAAACCACTTATTATTATTATTATTATCAGCTCCCTGTGGAGCATAGGACTTCAACAAAATACTTTCAACTCTTTGTGGAGCATAGGACTTCAACAAACACTTTCAGCTCCCTGTGGAGCATAGGTCTTCAACAAACACTTTCAGCTCCAAGTGAAGCATAGATTTTCGACAAACACGTTCAGCTCCCTGTGGAGCATATATCTTCAACAAACACTTTCAACTCAATGTGAGCTAGGTCTTCAACAAACATTTTCAGCTCCACGTGGAGCATAGGTCTTCAACAAACACTTTCAGCTCCACGTGGAGCATAGGTCTTCAACAAAAACTTTCCAAGTCGTTCTGTTTCTTGCCATTCTTTTAAAATCATTCCATGTCTTCCCCATCATCTTCATCTCTGCTTCTATCTGTCTTCTTCAAGAATATTTGGTCTTCCTCTTTGTCTTTTCTCCTGGGGATTCCAAAAAAGGGCCTGTTGTGTAATACTCTCAGTTGGCTTCCGCAGTGTGTGTCCTATTCAGCGCCATCGTCTTCGCTGTATCTCTATATCCACTGGTATTTGACTGGTACATTTCCATAATTCTATGTTAGTAATTTTGTCCTGCCATTTCCATCCTTTTATTCTGCGCAAGCATCCATTAATGAAAGTCTGTATCTCCATGATTGTCATTTTTTCATGTTCTCCATGTTACACAACCATATAATAGGACTGACTTCACTGACTTAAATAAACCATCAAAGTAACATATGATAAAAACTAGGGCTCGGCTTTTTAGTTCAGCTGATTTTACACATAGAAAGGTTATGTTACATTATGTTAGGAGCATCATCGGGCACGTCATAGGTGTCCACGCGGACAAATCTGTTGAACAATGTCCTCAGCTCACGCCAAACGGTCACGTGGGCTGCAACGTGTAGTATGAACATTTCTTTTATTCTTAATGTAGTATGTATGAAAATAAACATGGAGAACAACTGAAATGACAATCGTGAAGATACAGACTTTCATTAATGGATGCTTACGCAGAATAAAGGAATGGAAATGGCAGAACAAATTCACTAATAGAATTATGGAAATGTACCAGTCAAATACCAATGGATAAAGATATACAGCGAAGACGATGGCGCTGGATAGGACACACACTGCGGAAGCCAACTGAGAGTATTACACAACAGGCCCTTTTTGGAATCCCCACGGGAAAAGACAAAGAGGAAGACCAAAGAAATCTTGGAGAAGACAGATAGAAGCAGAGACGATGATGATGGGGAAGACATGGAATGATGTTAAAAGAATTGCAAGAAACAGAACGACTTGAAAAGTGTTAGTTGAGGGCCTATGCTCCACAGGGAGCTAAAATGTAGAAGAAGAAGTATGTATATACAATTACGTGTCATGTTTGACGAGAAGAGCCCAAAATAACTCCAATATAGTGTTGTTATTCAAGGAAGGCTCCAACTCAAGCAAGAAGCAGACAGATTCATAGAAAAAGAGAATACATGGCAAATTTTAAAAATAATATTTCATAGGGGCAAAGTCAAATTTATATATAGTCAACTATGACTGACGTATACCACTACTACTACAACTGCTACTACTACTAATTCAACTACTACGATTAGAACTATAACTACTACTACAACAATTACTACTACAGTTATTACTAATTCAACAACTACTACAACAACAATAATTACTACTACAACAACTATTACTACCCCTACTTCTACAGCTACTACTACTCAACTACAACTACTACTATAACTACTACTACAACTAGAAATACTAATACAACAACTACTATTACTGTCACTGTTACTGCTACTACCACTAATACTACAACTACCGTTACTACTGCTACTACAACTGCAACTACTATTACAACTACTGCTAAAACTACTTTTACTACTACTGACACTACTACTATTGCTACAATTACATCTACTACAATTATTACTATCACTACCTTTACTACAACTACAACTACCACTTCTACTACTACTACTAATACTACTGTTATAGTGTGACTCAGTCATGGGCGATAATGGAAGAATAGAAGAATATGACGATAGACAGAAGAATAAAAGAATGAGGCGATGACGATGTGAAGTAGGATAGTTTTAGGCGGCGTAGAAAAGACACTCTTCAGAGGATTAGGAAGGAGACGTTAAGTCTACCCAACTCAGTCGCTGAGTCGTAATCAACTTGAAGATTACCAGTGAAATGCGTACAGGTGGTCAGCCTAAAGCCAGACAGATGTTTGCTCTGGTCGACAAAGTTGCGTAACGCAACGACACGGCCGCTGGTTCCTAGGAAACTCTTATATCGGCAGACGCCTTGAAGTCCAGTGAAGACCTGAGATGAAAGCGGACAACTAAACTGCCCCGCGTAATCAAAAGACCAGGTTATCTTTACGTTCAGCAGTGATTACTCTTTGAGTCTCTGAATTGGAAATCGCCTCGAGTTTTAGTTGTTAGGGGACGGACTTAGGAAGATGGACAGGTTCGACAGGACTCCTAAAGTAATAAGACTTTAGAGATAATTAAAAAAGGCGGAGCTAGAGAGATAGTGACGGTCAAGAGACGTAGGTTAGGCCGTATCAGTGGTCGGGGGGGTGTGGTCACCTGGGACTTAAACCCCGAGACCCTGGGAACTGGGCAGATTAGGAGAGGAGAGGCCAGAATGCTTTTGGGGCGAGGAGCAGTAGCTAGAGAGACATTTAGCTACACTCGGGCAGACTCAGCTACACTCAGCCAGACTCGAGACAATTCGGCCACACTCGGCCAGACTGAGCACATTCAGATACTAGTTCCTCAGCACTATCAGAAAGAGACAGGCAGATGTACTTAAGAATACTATACGGAGTATACGGTCAACAAGATAGATAGATAACCACAGATAGAACTTTATGAATACGAAACGGACACACACAAACGTTATTTGACAATTCATCATCGCCGATAGGCTATGTCAAGCAACACCAATAAAGACCTTGTTTATACTTGTACTAAAAAGATTGATGAGTTATATATGTGTGTCAAATGAAAGTACAAGTAGTAAGGACAGAAAGAAGTTAGAAAGAAACGCTGCAACATCACATTACTTTCTGGTGCCGTGACCAGGATTTTATTCTTTTAAAGAAGGACCTGGAAGAAAAAAAAAAGTAAGAATTTTCTCTTAACCAACTCTGACGTCCATCTACGCACTTCCAGCGTAAACCTACGCACTTCCAGCGTAAACCTACATACTTACAGCAACGAGTGCCGTCCTCATAATTTGCAAGTACCCATGAAGTTGAGCCTAGTAATGTGTTTGTGTACAACACACCAGCGAACCTTGTCTACAGAAGTTAATCAAGCCTAGCCATCTGTGTCCAAAATAGTACATCGAAGTCCAGTGTAAGAATGGCTGCCTGTTTGTGAGACTACACCCTGTTTATCTTAAAATCCCGAAGAAGCGACTAGAAGTGCCAACCCGCAGTGATCTTTCCCCGAGCTATATCAAAGTAGAAGTGAACATTCATATTCATAAAGTAGAACTTCCTGTAAGGAAAGAAGTAAAAGTGAAATAGACAGAGAGAACAAAATGTGAAAATGATGTCCACATTGAGAACCTGAAAGAAGACTAAGTAGTTAATTATTGTTTTAAATTAGTATATTATTGTGTAGTTGTTAGGATGTTACATAAGTGTGTTAGGTATTCCATGGACTTCAGAAGCATGTAAGTTGGATTTTTCTTATATATTTTAGAGATGCATATGATATGTTGTAACAAGGTTGTGTGAAGTAAATAAGTTTTTTCTTGAGTGTTAGTGGAAGAAAGTAGAAATTCTTTGACTGATCTAAATAACTTGTGTGTTAATTTATACTTAATTTATAATTAATTAATTAATTATCAAGATGAAGAGAGGCATGACTCCCACGTTGCAGACCATGCAAGAAATTAGTAGAGTCATCACCGGTTTAGAACATAGTTTTAGACAGCAAGAAATGAGTGCCAGTATCTCAAATTACTCTGGCGATCCATCCAAGTTCAGACAATGGATGGCAGAAATTGAAAAGTATGCTCTCATTTTTCCTATAAATGAGGAAGACAAGAAATTAATAGCTTTTAAAACAAGTAGAGGCGAAGTATCTGACTTCATCCAGAGAAGGCTAAAGAATGAACCTTCAAGCACATGGAAGTCCCTCCAGATAGATTTAAAAACTAGGTATGCTGCTGTAGGAGATGCCTACACTGCTTTCATACTTTTGAGGAAGTTTAAACAAGAAAGAGGAGAGACAATAACTGCATACAGTAATAGACTTTTAGAGCTAGCAGAGGAATCTGGTTTAGATACTGACAGTTTTGGTAGACAATTAATAGAGACTTTTATAGATGGACTAATATCCACAGATCTAAAACTACACTTAGCGAGGCTGAACCCTGAGACGCTAGATGAAGCGATTAATGTCTCTATTAAAGAAATCGGGTTCATGAAGAAATTGAATTTAAACCTACCTGAAGAAAGCCCAACCATCAGTGAATGGTTTAATAAAAGAAAAATAGTAGAAAAGCCTAGGGAAGTTAATCAAGCGAGTAATAGATGGAGAAATAAGGGACGACTAGGTGAATTGAGTAAAGAAATATATGCAGTGAGAAGGGAAACAAGGCATTTTCACGGAAGAAGATTACCACCCCAGGAATCTAGGTGGAGATGGAAGGACAAAAGACAAACTGCTGGACGTAAGAGCTATGAAATAAATAGTGTAGACAGGATTGAAATGAATAAAGTGAATTGTAAATCAAAAGTTTGGGCACAGCATGTTAATCAAACACCCAGGCGTGGTTGGCAAGATCCCTCTGGAGTCAAAGAGAAGCGCGCAACCAAGCATGTGGATGCGAGAACGACCAAGTGGTCCAAATCAAACGGCCCAAACATCAAGACAAACAGGCTGTCTAGCCTGAAACAAAACAAATTAATCAGAAAGGAGAAGGAATTAGAGGGAATGGAACAGAATTTAGAAGATAAGTCGAGTCATGCAATCAGTAATAAAAATGAATGTATGTTAGTGAGAATTAAAGAGACTGAGGACAGAATGATCGACAGTGCTATACAAACAGAAGGTACGGATAGAGAAGTATTAGTGACACAGGTAAGCTGCGCACAAACACAGACTGTAGAGGTTAGAGGACAAACTAAACATAACGATAAAATAACACAAACGAGGGAGGTGAAGAAACAATTTAGAGACGCCTGTGTGGCAACAAACATCCTAGAAGATGTGATATCAAGAAAAGATGCCGAGATAAGAATTATAGAAAAGAGAAGTGAAAGAGATGAGTTGATGCTACTAGAGCTGAAAGACACAGTAGATAGGCTAGAGTGCAAAAACAAGTGTCTAGAGACAAGAATTAAAGAGCTTGAAGAACAAGAGTCTGAGACTGACAGACACAGTGTATGTATGATTCGAGAAGTTGATGAGATGAAAGCACAGAATAGCCAACTTTTAGGTGAAGTTAAAGTGTCCAAGGATTTAGTTGTAAGTTTAAGAAAGGAGAAATCAGAAGTAGATGACAAAGTAAAGAACCTAATACGAGAGAAGTCTGACTTAGAGGAAGAGGTAGCGTCTCTAAGGCGAAAGAAATCTACTACAGAAAATTTGAAGAAGGAAAACGAGAAAGGGAAACTTGGTAGGACAGAGCGCAACAATGATACAAATAGTGTAGAGGTTGTAAGTAAAAGTGCTGAGAAGAAAATTAACGAACTAGCAGTGTTTCATGCATTAGAGAAAGCAGCTGATAAATATGCGCGTGAAATGGACAAGGAATTAGAGGATATGGCAGATGGGGTAAAAGGTAGCAGGAAACGTCCTGAAACTGACAGATTGCCTACAATACGAGAAAGGAGGGTTGCTGCCATAAATGAAGAGTTTGAAAAGACCCAAAAAGAAAAGGCAGAGCAAGTGAAATTTTGGCCATTGGGAACACCAGAACGTGATGCCATTATCGCTGAAAGAAGAAGAAAAGACGATGAAAGAGTCAAAGTAGACCTGCCTTTTGCCATACGATTGGGACGACGGCAAGAGTTTTTTGACCACCAGAAAGAAATAGATAAAGGTAACAGATTCAGAGAAGATCATAGGTCAGAAAGAGGAGACCTGACAACCACTAGTGATGGAAGAGATAAAAGATACAAAAAGAAGAAACATACATATTAAGAATTGTAATTATTTTACTTGTGGATGTTGTAACTAATAAGGTGTAAGAGTCTACTAACTTTTAGACGAATTTTATATGTATAATGTCAGTGTGCACTGAATGATGAGTAGGAGTCTGTAAATGTACTGTTGCCTTAATGAGGAGACAGAACTATATGTATGAAGATGTTAGTGAGTCACCTGAAGTAAACAAACAAAATGGTAACCGTGTTTACATCGGTTTAAAAAAAGTTTGAGTCAAGTTAAGAGAACTTAGAATTTACAGGAAATAGAGTATGCACGGAGAGAGTCTTAGGAGACTAAGAAGAGACGAGAGAGTCAGTGACCCGAAATGGAGAGACTCTATGAGTTATATAGGAATTCCAAGTGTGGAACAGCACTGTGAGATGTACCGATGTGTGTATGGTGTGTTGTGGATATTTTCTTATGTAAGTCTAGACAGATTAGATTCTGTATCAAGTTTAAGTCATAATTTGATTGCTATGTGTCTGTGATTACTTCTATGCTTCAATGTTCGGTCTGTCCAAGACTGTTGTGTGTATAATTTGAGGAGAAACATGTGAGATGCACATTTTTTAAAAAAAATACAATTTTATGAAAATGTAATTATATGTTGACGGGGAGAATTGCCTAAAATTTAGGAATATGCGGGGAGAAGGAACAGATAAGAAGACTGTCGACCCGACATGAGTTGACCAGTAAATTAAGCCTGTGGCTAAGAGATTCTGTAAGAAAGCGTATTGCTATGCAGACAACTTTATTAGCAGTGCCAGAAGAGCACGTGTTCAGGGAGAATAAGAGAACAGAGTAGACGGGTCTTGTTTCTTTGTCAGAACTGGCACAGATATGATGCCGAAGAAAGACTAAACACGTCTTATTAGGCAATTAAGAGAGTACAGTGCGAAGGCCGATCGAGCCTTAAATATTTCAGAATTGATGTTTCCACAAAATGTTTTGTATACATGAGACACATGTCGTGTCGCAAAGATGTTTATTGAATGTCATGATATTGTTGTAGAATTATGAATGTTGTATATGTAAACACCAATTACAGAACCTACCGGTTTAAATTAATAGACGGAAACAAATGTGGGTTAGACATAGACAAAACAGACGATGACCTCAATTTAGCTGGCCTACATTCAGGCTAGGTCCAGAGTGACGTCACGTTAGTCAGAGGCTTCAAAGCAAAACAAAGTGGCATGGCAGAGCGATGTTGTAAGATGATTGTATACATGATGGATTTTTCTTTTGAGATTCCAGTTTATAGATGTTGAATTTGTATTTCTAATTGTTGTAATAATTGATGTACAATGAGAAAAAGGAAATTAGTTAGCCCATTAAGGAAGTAGAAAGAGAGCAGTCACACTATGTTTTTATTTTGAGTTAAATTGATCTATGAATATATCAATTCAACTGAAATGTTGACGGAGATATATGTTATAGTGTGACTCAGTCATGGGCGATAATGGAAGAATAGAAGAATATGACGATAGACAGAAGAATAAAAGAATGAGGCGATGACGATGTGAAGTAGGATAGTTTTAGGCGGCGTAGAAAAGACACTCTTCAGAGGATTAGGAAGGAGACGTTAAGTCTACCCAACTCAGTCGCTGAGTCGTAATCAACTTGAAGATTACCAGTGAAATGCGTACAGGTGGTCAGCCTAAAGCCAGACAGATGTTTGCTCTGGTCGACAAAGTTGCGTAACGCAACGACACGGCCGCTGGTTCCTAGGAAACTCTTATATCGGCAGACGCCTTGAAGTCCAGTGAAGACCTGAGATGAAAGCGGACAACTAAACTGCCCCGCGTAATCAAAAGACCAGGTTATCTTTACGTTCAGCAGTGATTACTCTTTGAGTCTCTGAATTGGAAATCGCCTCGAGTTTTAGTTGTTAGGGGACGGACTTAGGAAGATGGACAGGTTCGACAGGACTCCTAAAGTAATAAGACTTTAGAGATAATTAAAAAAGGCGGAGCTAGAGAGATAGTGACGGTCAAGAGACGTAGGTTAGGCCGTATCAGTGGTCGGGGGGGTGTGGTCACCTGGGACTTAAACCCGAGACCCTGGGAACTGGGCAGATTAGGAGAGGAGAGGCCAGAATGCTTTTGGGGCGAGGAGCAGTAGCTAGAGAGACATTTAGCTACACTCGGGCAGACTCAGCTACACTCAGCCAGACTCGAGACAATTCGGCCACACTCGGCCAGACTGAGCACATTCAGATACTAGTTCCTCAGCACTATCAGAAAGAGACAGGCAGATGTACTTAAGAATACTATACGGAGTATACGGTCAACAAGATAGATAGATAACCACAGATAGAACTTTATGAATACGAAACGGACACACACAAACGTTATTTGACAATTCATCATCGCCGATAGGCTATGTCAAGTAACACCAATAAAGACCTTGTTTATACTTGTACTAAAAAGATTGATGAGTTATATATGTGTGTCAAATGAAAGTACAAGTAGTAAGGACAGAAAGAAGTTAGAAAGAAACGCTGCAACACTACAACTATAAATTTAACTAAAACTACTACAACTATTATTACTTCAAGTACTGTTATTATTGCTGCTAATACAACTACAATTATCATTACTACAATTACTACTACTATTACAATTACTACTACTATTACAATTACTAGTACTATTATTATTACTACTACTACTACAAATATTACTACTACTACTACAATTACTACTACTATTACTACTACTATTACTACTGCTACAACTACAATTACTACTACTACATCTACAATTACTACTACTATTATTACTACTACAACTACAATTACTACTACTATTACTACTGCTACAACTACAATTACTACTACTGCTACAACTACAAATACTACTACTACAGCTACAATTACTACTACTACTACAACTACAAATATTACCACTACTACAATTGCAATTACTACTGCTATTACTACTGCTACATTTACAATTACTACTACTACTACTACTACAATTGCAATTACTCTACTATTACTACTGCTACAACTACAATTACTACCACTACTACAACTGCAATTACTACTACTGCTACAATTACAATTACTGCTACTACTACACCTACACTTACTACTACAACTACAATTACTACTTCAACTACAATTACTACTGCAACTACAATTACTACTGCAAATACAATTACTACTACAACTACAATTACTACTGCAACTACAATTACTACTACAACTACAATTACTACTACTGTACAACTAAAATTACTACTGCAACTACAATTACTACTGCAACTACAATTACTACTACAACTACAATTACTACTGCAACTACAATTACTACTGCAACTACAATTACTACTACTATTCACGCAAGCCGTTATGTCAGTGTTGATAGCGATAATGGAAAGGATCATTGATCAATTAAGATTACCCGAATTTTTTGACATATAGAATATGAAATGGGACGCCTTTTACTTAATAATGAAAGGAGGCCCGGGGCCTGACTGCAGCAGAGGTGGGAGTTGTCTGCAAACCATAGCTGATAGTTTGCTCCAGGACCGGCGAACCAGAACCATACAGACCTATTCCACCTCTTTGTGGTCTCTCTTAAAACAAACTAACCAGTCTATTCTGGCCAAGAGAGTTGGGATTGAAGAGGGAATGCAATCAGGCACTCAAAAATGCCGGGCTGAATGTGTCGGATGTGTTAGTCCGAAAGTCGCAAATATCACAGTTCTACTGCAAACTTAAACCAATACACATCTACGCCGATATACCGTCCATATAAGGACGGATGACGAATATCAGTCAATTCCTTCAGTTGTCGTCGAGAGAACGCCAGAAAGAATGAAAGAGAGAGAGAGAGAGAGAAAGAAAATGGGAAAAAGTAGAATTGTGACATGTGTGCCTTTCGGTCCAACATATCCGACTTCTGCATGCTATTTTTGAGTACCAGGTTGCCTTCCCTCTTCGATCTCTACTCGATTGGCCAGACTAGGCAGGTTAATCTGCTCCTGGAGACACAGCGAGGAAGTGGTGTAGAGTCAGGATAGTTCTGATTAATCGGTCCTGGCTCAAGCCATCAGCTGTGGGTCGCTGACATCTTCCATATCTCTGCTTCTATGACGCGTCGTTGTCTCCTTCAATAATCAAATATTGTTATCATGCGAACTCAACTCTTTGTTCTGTTTCATAAAGTAAAATAAAGTAAAGTACCCCCGTCACGCCAAGTGGCGTATAGGGAACACGGTGTTAGTGACCATAAATTTTACAGACCATCAGCACATGATTTTTGGGGTAATGTGGTTGGTATTATGCTCGTGCCGCTTTACTTTCCCAGAAAAAAATCCGGTACCCATTAAAGGCTGGGTGAACCAGAATCCGTCGGTTGTGATCGAACCTTACCTCGTGTCCTTTGTAGTCCAGTTCACTAACCACTGAGCTATCGCGGATCTCAGTTAACTCTTTCCGTTCGTTTTGTCGCACAGTGCGCCACTCTCAATTTGATTAGCGTGAATCGTTATCAAACCATATTCTTCTTACAAGTCTTCTATCATCTTGGTATTGGTGAAATCTAATACCGTGTTCAATTATCTAAAATTTCATATATAATATGTTATATGTTAGATAAATATAAATATGTGGATTGATTCTTAAAATCATGAAAAATTGTGACCCTGTAATCTCTTCCGTCATGTTACATCACATGTCCAACGTATGACCATCGTCTTTTCTTTATTACTAATATCTTCAGTAATAAAGAAAAGACGATGGTCATACGTTGGACATGTGATGAGAAGAGATAATAATCGAATAGCAAAGCAAGCCCTCATATGGGAAACAACAGGTAAAAGAAAAAGAGGAAGACCCAGGGAGACACTGAGAAGAACATTGATGAGAGAGGCAAGAGCAGCAGGAGTCGGCTCCCTCAATGAGATAGAACTGCTTGCACAGAACAGTGACAGATGGCGAGATTTGATAAAATATCTTTAAAAGAAAACTGCTAGAACAAAAATTCATATAGGAGAAGGTGTATCTTGGTCTACGCCCTATGGGCCGGTTACGGCTCGAAAGGTCAATAGATAGATAGAATCTCTTCCGTTGCTTTGATTAAAAACACTTACGTACGGAAAGAGTTAAGTGACGTGGTTTACATCAAACTTTGATTTTCTCTTTCGGCACAACACATCCAACTTCAGCATGACATTTTTTGGTACAGGGCTCTCCTCCCTCTAGAGTTCTGCTGAATGCCTATTAAGCCGAAACGTCTTTCAAATATGTGTCATCCATTAATTACGTAAATCTTCAACCATACCATTTGTTTCTATTTGTTTCATTTCTTTTCTCGATTCCTATTTCATTGGTCAGAGTAGTTTGTGTCTCTGTCACAGAAGAAGTAACATCTTAATTGTTATCTCAGTCAGCTATGAGTCACTGACCACTTTCAGCCCAGATATTGTTGCTTTCTTGGTCAACAAAAGAATATTCCAAAGTAAAAGGGTAAAGATCAACAAGGAAAATATCAAAAATAAAATAAAATATATTTCTGAACTATAGCGGCTCTCTGTCATGTTTCATGATGGAGGGATAAGAACAACATCATGACACACGATAAGCTGGTCACATGGTCAGTACTCGTATATGGAGGGATAAGAACAACATCATGACACACGATAAGCTGGTCACACACATGGTCAGTACTTGTATATGGAGGGATAATAACAACATCATGACACACGATAAGCTGGTCACACACATGGTCAGTACTTGTATATGGAGGGATAAGAACAACATCATGACACACGATAAGCTGGTCACATGGTCAGAACTCGTATGTGTTTACGTGTCCTGATTTTTCTCTCTAACACTGCGCCGTAGCTGACACACTCCATCTTCAGCAGGCTGGATCTTTGTTTGACGTCAGAGTTTTCTTTAACATAAGGTGGATGTCGTCCAGTGCTGTTGATCCTACCCTGCCTGTGCTTTCTGTCTGGGTGTTCTCCCATAGCCTTTATTTCTCTCGATGGTAACTGCTAGGCAGCTGTGGTCTGTAACCATACTAACTAGTAAGTATAACTATACATAAAATAAAAATAAACAGGACAAATCTGAAACAAGTGCAACGCGTCAAATACTTGGACCTGGAAATAACATCAGATGGAAGATGCACCACAGAAATAAAAAGCAGAATAGCTCAGGCCAAAATAGCATTTCAGAAAATGAAAAACGTCTTGTGCAATAGGTGTGTGTCAGTAGAAGTGAGAAAGAGAGTTCATCGGTGCTATATAGAACCAATTCTTATCTATGGACGCGAATTATCGATAGTATGCAAACAAATGAAAAGATGATTAGAGGGTACAGAAATGGGATTTTTCAGAAAAATGTTGAAAGTTAACTGGACAGCTAAAAAGACGAAGAGGAAATTCTTAGAGGACAACACACAAATGGGAGCTCCTAAGAAACATCAGAAAGTAACAATCTATTTTTTTTTTTTTTGGGGGGGGGGGGCACATCATGAGAAGAGAAATTTTGGAATATTTGGTTACAACTGGCAAAATAAAAGGAAAGAGAAATTGCGGACGACAAAGAGAAAAAAAAGTACTTGATAGCTTGGTGTCTTGGCATAGAAAACAGTCAACAACAGAGTTGATACGATGCACTGTAGATAGAAGATTGTGGAGGGACATGATCGCCTACGCCAACGGGTGTGACACATGATGATGATGATGATGATGATGATGATGATGATGATGATGATGATAATCGTAAATCGCATTTACATTTGATGTCTACGTTCACAACAGTTCATGTAACATCACAGACGTTATTAAACTCCGACAAATTGACAAACCTTTCAACAATGGCTCCGGTGAACTAAAAATCGAAACGTAGAAGTGGACACTATTCGTCCGACGATCTCTGAACGAGAATCATCAAGGACATCAAGAAACTCATCAAGGACATCAAGAAACTCATCAAGGACATCAAGAAACTCATCGAGACGGCGGCAAAATTGAGTAAAGTGAACGGTCGATAACATTGATATCGAAATCTTTTGCATGGAGAGTAATCTAATAGCTTTGTATTGAGATAATTATTCGTAAAATGAAGAAGGAATTTCCATACATGAAGTGCAGTCAAGAAGGTTAGATAGATAAGTGAAAAGGAGGTCGTAAGTGAAAACATAAAAGAATTAAAATAATAAAACATAATGAAAAGTGACTAGAGAATATAGGACAAGTTGAAACAATGATGGAGCAACGATTTAAGGATAAGTTTAAGTAGTGATAAGTTACATGTGTATCTTCTTCTATCATTCCACATTTGTCGGTCAGCATTGATGAGAAATATAGTTTACGGTCTTTTGCACTTCTGTTGGCCTCTCCTGCTGTTATGTTGCCTGGTTTTTCTTATATTCCATCAATCCATCTTTTACTCTTCTGTTGGCCTCTCCTGCTGTTATGTTGCCTGGTTTTTCTTATATTCCATCAATCCATCTTTTACTCTTCTGTTGGCCTCTCCTGCTGTTATGTTGCCTGGTTTTTCTTATATTCCATCAATCCATCTTTTACTCTTCTGTTGGCCTCTCCTGCTGTTATGTTGCCTGGTTTTTCTTATATTCCATCAATCCATCTTTTACTCTTCTGTTGGCCTCTCCTGCTGTTATGTTGCCTGGTTTTTCTTATATTCCATCAATCCATCTTTTGCTCTTCTGTTGGCCTCTCCTGCTGTTATGTTGCCTGGTTTTTCTTATATTCCATCAATCCATCTTTTACTCTTCTGTTGGCCTCTCCTGCTGTTATGTTGCCTGGTTTTTCTAATATTCCATCAATCCATCTTTTGCTCTTCTGTTGGCCACTACTGCTGTTACGTTTCCTAGTTTTTCTAATATTCCATCAATCCATCTTTTGCTCTTCTGTTGGCCACTACTGCTGTTATGTTTCCTAGTTTTTCTAATATTCCATCAATCCATCTTTTACTCTTCTGTTGGCCTCTCCTGCTGTTATGTTGCCTAGTTTTTCTAATATTCCATCAATCCATCTTTTGCTCTTCTGTTGGCCTCTCCTGCTGTTAAGTTTCCTAGCTTTTCTAATATTCCATCAATCCATCTTTTGCTCTTCTGTTGGCCTCTCCAGCTGTTATGTTTCCTAGCTTTTCTAATATTCCATCAATCCATCTTTTGCTCTTCTGTTGGCCTCTCCTGCTGTTATGTTTCCTAGCTTTTCTAATATTCCATCAATCCATCTTTTGCTCTTCTGTTGGCCACTACTGCTGTTATGTTTCCTAGTTTTTCTAATATTCCATCAATCCATCTTTTGCTCTTCTGTTGGCCACTCCTGCTGTTATGTTTCCTAGTTTTTTTATAATATTCCATCAATCCATCTTTTGCTCTTCTGTTGGCCACTCCTGCTATTATGTTTCTTAGTGTTTCTAATATTCCATGAATCTATCTTTCTCGTGCTCGGCCCTTGAGTCTGGTGTTCACGCAACGTTTATTGAAGGCTCGTTGTGTAACTATTCTAAAAAATTATTATTATTGTGCGATGTCACAAATTTGAACCACTCCAACAAAATACCACTCTCGAGAATGAGTGGAATGTACTTCCTCAGGACATCTTCATTTCTAAATATAACAGCCTGGTTGGGATTGAAACAAAAATGCCACTTTAAGCTTTAAACAAACATTGTTTGGTAAAATAAAACAAGGCAGACCGAGAGAATCTCTACGCAGAAAATGGAAGGCTCAACAATGGGCCAAGAAACACGCAAGACTTACACGAACAGGCAGCAAATCGTCAACGGTAGAGAACCATGACTTCCGCCCTCTGTGGGATCTTCAACCAGAGAGGAAATGAAATGAATGAATAAATAACAATAATGAATATAATTCAACAGCAAAGATAAGAGACAAAGCAAGAGCACAGGGAAAAATTAAAGAAATTAGCAGAACTGGGATGTGGACAAGGAATAAGTAACGAGTATGAGAATGAGCAAGGAGCCGCGATAGCTCAGTGGTTAGTGAACTCAACTAGAAAGGACAAGAGGTAGGGTTCGATCCCAACCGACGGCTTCCGGTTCACCCAGCCTTAAATGGGTACCGGATTTTTTATGGAAAAATAAAGCGGCGCGGAAGTAATACCGACCACATTACCCCTAAAAATCATGTGCTGAAGGTCTATAAAATTTATGGTCACTAACACCTTATTTGAGCCGCGATAGCTCAGTGGTTAGTGAACTGGACTACAAAGGACAATGGGTAGGGTTCGATCCCAACCGACGGCTTCCGGTTCACCCAGCCTTAAATGGGTACCAGATTTTTTTCTGGGAAAGTAAAGCAGCACGGGCGTAATACTGACCACATTACCCCAAAAATCATGTGCTGAAGGTCTGTAAAATATAGGGTCACTAACACCATATTTCCCTATACGCCACTTGGCGTGACGGGGGTACTTTACTTTTTTACTTTTAACACCTTATTTCCTATACGCCACTTGGTGTGATGGGGGCTCTTTACTTTACTTTTATGAGAATGAGCAACTCGATACCGCATCTATTGCGAGCACATTTAACTAACACTCGATATATTTAACTCTTTCAGTACGGATGTTTTTTTTTTTACCAATTTACCGGTAGAGATTTCAGAGACAATCTTTTTTTTTGTTTTGAAATATCAATCTACATATTTATATTTATCTAACACTTAACATATTATATGAATTTTTAGATAATTAAACAAGGAATTATATTTCACCAATACTAAAATGATACAAGACATAAAAAGAATATGGTTTGATGACAGTTTACACTAATCTATCACGCACTGTGCGGCTAAACGTACGGAAAGAGTTAATAGGAACGATCCGTAAACACTCTTAGCTGGCTGTTGAAATGAGCAGTGGAGCGGGTACGGGAATGCACTGATTGCAGTGACACTTCCTCTCAAAACCAAACAAAGCAAAAACAATCAGAACTGGAGTTTGACCGAATCATGCTATGACGTTTATTATATTGGAGGTAAAATAAAAACCTGACACGATCTCGGCTACTGCATTAGACATGCGGCCTCTATTCTCCAGTTCTATAGTGTCCCCGGAAGACTCAGAAATGGGTTAAATGACCTAAAGATTTGTCTTTATTTGTGAACTCATTTTCTATTAAATAATGTAATCATTAATTATTAATTATCAATTAAAGTAAAGGTGGCGAAGACGCACCTCACAGCAGTAGAGCTGGAACGTGTCAGCGACCCACAGCTGATGGTTTGCGACAGGATCGGTGAACCAGAACCATCCAGACCCCGCTCCACCTCTCCGTGGTGCCTCTTGTAACAGACTAACCTGTCTAGTTTGGCCAAGCGAGTAGGGATCGAAGAGGGAAGACAACCCGGTACTCAAAAATGTCGAGCTGAAGTCGGATGTGTGGGCTGAAAGGCGCAAATATCTTGTGCATAGTCATATCTCATATCTTTGTGTGTGCATGTCTGTGTATGTCACATCTCATATCATTGTGTGTGCCTATCTATGTTGGTCATATCTCATATCTTTGTGTGTGCATGTCTGTGTATGTCACATCTCATATCATAGTGTGTGCCTATCTATGTTGGTCATATCTCATATCTTTGTGTGCATGTCCATGTTAGACATGTGTAATTTCTTTGTGGGTGCATGTCTATGTCAGTCATATCTCATATCTTTATGTGCATGTTTATGTTAGTCATGTGTCATATATCTTGATGTATGTCAGTGTTAGTCATGCCTCATATCGCTGTGTGCATGTCTGTGTTTGTCACATCTCATATCTTTGTGTGTGCATGTCTGTGTTAGTCACCTCTAGTGACTCGGGTAGATGGTGCTCGTAAACCTGGGAGGGCCGACCATCTAAGGGCAGAATCCCCCTACAGAAAAGATCACCTGCTGCCTTGCAGGAAGATTGGGGACAATCAACGGCTAGGGAAAGTAAACCTGAATAAAATGCTGGCTGATATCGGATGCACTGGGCCACTGGCGCAGAACACAGTGCAACGTTTTTAACGGGTGTTCAATCAGAGTGGATCTGGCAGACTCTAATTGTGATGTTCTGTTTGTAACACACCTAACCTGACAGCTGAGTTCATGTGAGGAGCTGGCATCCTACTCTGATTGGGTCCTGATCGCAGAGAGAGAGAGAGAGATACTCCACTTGGCGTGACTGGGGCTCTTTACTTTACTTACATGTATTCTACTCTTCTTGTATATTATATCTGTCTTCATGTGATGTTATTCTTATCCTACTTATACATTTATTCTCTACCGTAAACACTGTCGACATTGTTCAAAGGTTCTGATAATAGGATAATATAACACGAATGAACATTTCGTAGATAATTCTTCATAAAAATCAATTTTAGATTTGCTAAATCAAATACCTGCATTTATTAACGATCATATATTTGACTTCAAAGATCTTAAAAGATAATTTGAATTAATTACTGTTAACTTTCTTCATCTCCTAAGAACGAACTGTAAACAGATCTTCAATTCATGGCGGTGCTGTGGAATTATACATCCCTATTTTCGCGGTTTATAACCAATACGTTCTCGCATTACGAGCAAAACTAGTTCAATAAAAGAGGATAAATAGACAGGAGACGTTTTTCAGTCAACACCGAGTTGAGTTTGTTTTTACTTGATTAAACAGAAGCGATGCCATCCCATGACAGAATAAACATTTGTCGATATATGAGTAGTAATTCATTGCATTTATTGTCTACGATCGATTTACGAATTTTCCATTTACGCATTTTCGACTTGCCATATTTTGCCTTCATTAATTTTATTTTTCGTCACGTCATTTTACGTAGAAATGGTATCTTCTACTCTCTGTCACACTTTTACACATCCGTTGTGATTTACTTTCTGAAAGTGAACAGTCCAGTAGAGATTGTTTTGATGACTGTAGGAATTGATTATCTGGTAGTTAGGGAACAGCTGGCTGTGTTCACTTTCTGCTCGGTCTCGCCTTATGTCTTTTGGCGTGTGCTGAGACTGCTACGCGTGGGGACTACAGTTACCTTTCTTTGTTTGGGAGGTGAGATATTAATTCAGATGATTACGCTGGCACGGGCGGTTGAGCAATTATGGATTTTGATTCGTTTGCCGCGATACCAGGGCCTTCCATAACCAAAGAACCAATCTGGTAGTAGTTGCCAAAGATGTTATCCGCGACTCCATCGCGACGTCGCCAAGATCGAGTAGGGTCTGGATGGGTCTAGTTCACCGTTCTATACGGATCAGAAACTTGGACTACCTATGCAGGGCAGACGGAAAGACCATTATACAGCTTTCATGTCTATTGCCTTCGAAAGATTATGAACATCAAACGACAGAATAAAGTAACTAACTCTAATGTCTTACAACGAGCCAAACTATCATCCATCATAGCAACACTTAGGAGTTGGAGACTAAGGTGGCTGGGTCATGTAAGAAGAATGACAAACATTCATATCTTCAAACAAATATCGTATGGTGAACTTAAGGACGGAAAGAGACGAAAGGACAGACCAGTGCTGAGATATAAGGATGTTTTTAGGTTACGAGTGGGGTAGATGAAGGTTATCTCGTGGGAATCATGTAGTAAAAAAAAGTACCCTCGTCACGCCAAGTGGCGTATAGGGAATATGGTGTTAGTGACCCGTCACACCAAGTGGCGTATAGGGAATATGGTGTTAGTGATCATACATGTTACAGACCTTCGGCACATGATTTTTGGGGTAATGTGGTCGGTGTTACGCCCATGAGGCTTTACTTTCCAAGAAAAAAATCCGGTACCCATTAAAGGTTGGGTGAACCGGAAGTCGTCGGTTGGGATCGAACCGTACCTCTTGTCCTTTGTAGTCCAGTTCACTAACCACTGAGCTATCGCGGCTCCTTGGGAATCATGTGACCGGGGTATAATCACGTGATGAAGGCTGAAAGCCAAATTTCTTAGTTAGATGTTAGACAACAGCTCGCCAACCACCGACGAGTAAAACAATTGCTCGAAGTGTTTTAAGGTGTTTTACTGGCTAGAGTGAGTACCATCTTTGGGACTGAAAACATCCAGATTGAGATAGGAGTAGTTTAGGTAGACTAGTGTAGATTATAGCAGCCTTAATTATAGAGAAGATTGCAATTAAGATAGATTAGTGAGATTCGAATTGATTGGTCCGTTTTGGACAGTGTTAATAAACCCAGAGGTTTGTTAGACGTTAGAAGTAAATAGTTATAGTAAAAGTTAGTCGAAGGCCCCGGTATCACTGCAAACCAATTAACATCTATAAGTGTTTAACCACCCGTGCCAGTGTACTCATCTGAATTAATAATGCATCTCATTTAAGGATAAAAAAACGAAGAAAATCAGCTGCATGCTCCATCATAGCAGCCACAGCACACGCCAAAAGACATACGGCCAAGCGGCACCGAAAATGAATGAAGCTGAGCTGTTCTTCGCCATACAATATCATCATTCATCTTAAGCAATTAAAATATCTAAAAACTATCCGGATGAAAACCACAGCTGACGGTGTGCACAGAGTACTAAACTCAGTAGCTCCGGCAGCAAGTCGGACTTGGAATATGAGGAAACTGCAACAATGAACACTTTTCAGATACGGCCTCAACGGTTCCTGCCGCCTAACCGCCATTTTGACCGGAAGCCCATTAGACGTAGAACCCAGTGATTAGTGATTGCTAGTTCGATAGGAAGGGAGCCGCGATAGCACAGTGGTTCGTGAACTGGACTACAAAGGACAAGAGGTAGGGTTTGATCCCAACCGACAGCTTCCGGGTTCACCCAGCCTTAAATGGGTACCGGATATTTTTCTGGGAAAATAAAGCAGCACGGGCGTTATATCGACCACATTACCCCAAAAATCATGTGCTGAAGGTCTGTAATATGTATGGTCACCAACGCCATATTCCCTATGCACCACTTGGCGTGACGGGGGTACTTTACTTACTACTAATACGATAGGAAATTCAGAAGAACGAAAGAGCGTGATGCAGTTTGGTTAGAGAGATCTTGAATTTGCTTTTGTTATGCTGTTACATTAACAGACTCAGATGCTGGACGTGTTTGAGTCAGCTCCCGACATTTGATTCCATCCGAGTCGCTGAGTTTGATGTCTGAAGTTATAACAAGTCTGTTCATTTTGCCTCAGTCGCTAGATCACGCAGCAAATCATGGAGGCGAAGGCGTGTCTCACAGCAGTAGAGCTGGAAGTTGTTAGCGACCCACAGCTGATGGCTTGCGTCAGGATCGGTGAACCAGAACCATCCAGACCCTGCTCCACCTCTCCGTGGTGCCTTCAGTCCGCTTTTAGACTAACTATCTAGTCTGGCCAAGCGAGTAGGGATCGAAGAGGGAAGACAACCCGGTACTCAAAAATGTCGCGCTGATGTCGGATATGCTAGGCCGACAGGCGCAAATATCACAGTTATACTACAAAAACCACAACACAGCGCAGACACGCCCACTTAACGGCCTTTTGAGGGCGGATGATGAAGAGGTGTACTCCTGTAGTCATTGAGCGAACGTTAGCAAGGATGAAAGTCATAAAGAGGACAAATTCAAGTAACGGCCACTCAACGATAGAAATATGCGCAACAATAATCAATTATAATGATGTTAATATTACTGTATGGCTATCGAGTAAATGAATTTAAATATTTGGGAACTTTGTTAACCTCAGACGGAAGATGTACAAAAGAGGTGAGATGCAGAATGGCTCAGGTAAAAGCAGCTTTCTAAAAAATGAGGAAGATGCTATGCAATCCATTTTAACAATAGAAACAAGAAAAAAGAGTTCTTAAATGTTATGTAGAGCCAGGCTTAACATATGGATGTGAATCATGGACAATAGGACAACAGACAAGAAAATCGCTGGAGTCTGTAGAAATATGGCTCTACAAAAGAATGTTGAGAATACCATGGACAGCTAAAAAGATTATTGAAAACTTTCTGAAAGAGGCCAAAGCAAAAAGAGAGCTAATTTCCAATATTAGGAAGAAACAATCATCATATTTTTATCATGCAATGAGAAGAGAACAACTGGAATATATTGTAACAACTGGGAAAATTGATGGACGAAGAGATAGAGGGAAGCAAAAGAGAAAAGATACCAGACAGCTTAAGAGAATGGCTTGGCAGAAGGTCAACAACAGTAATGATAAATAACTGTCGAGATCGAAAGTTGTGGAGAGACATGATCACCTACGCCAGCAGACCCGGTACTTGATGATGATAATACCTATCAAGGCCCTCTCGGTGAGGGGAGAAAAGAACAGAGCCACTGTTACCTTCCATGAATGTCGTAAGAGGCTACTAAGGAGGATCAGAATCGTCTCCTACACCGTTGACCAGGATGTGCAAGGAACGACCTTGTCGAAGGGATTTTCAGATGCATTTAGGAATGAAAAATGTTGTGATAAACTGTGGAGCGGATATGGGAAATTACCGACTGCAGCGAAACTGGTTCTACGGATAGAATAGAATAGTAGTTAAATGATGGTGTTGTAATAAATGGGGCAGCCCTCACACACACAATCTGTAAGAGTCTCGCAAGTCTATACAAATATTTTCTTTCTATGCTTCTTTTTTTTTGTTCCTTTAAGCTCCTTGTAGGGCATAGGTCTTCAACAAACACTTTCAGCTCCCTGTGGAGCATAGGTCTTCAACAAACACTTTCAGCTCCCTGTGGAGCATAGGTCTTCAACAAACACTTTCAACTCCCAGTGGAGCATAGGTCTTCAACAAACACTTTCAGCTCCCAGCGGAGCATAGGTCTTCAACAAACACTTTCAGCTCCCTGTGGAGCATAGGTCTTCAACAAACACTTTCAGCTCCATGTGGAGCATAGGTCTTCAACAAACACTTTCAACTCCATGTGGAGCATAGGTCTTCAACGCACACTTTCCAAGCCGTTCTGTTTCTTGCCATTCTTTTAAGATCGCTAAATATTTTCCAACCCGCTTCATCTCTGCTTCCATCTGTCTTCTCCAAGAATATTTTTGGTCTTCCTTTTTGTCTCCTCCCCTGGGGGTTCCAAAAAAGGACCTGTTGTGCAATACTCTCAGTTGGCTTCCGCAGTATTGTGTCATATCCAGCGCTATCGATTTCGTTGCCTCTCTTAATCCACTGGTATTTGGCTTGTACTCTCCCATAGTTCTGAAGTGATTTTGTCCTGCCATTTCTATCATTTTATTCTGCACAAGCATCCATCAATGAAAGTCTGTATCTTCGTGATTGTCATTTTTGCTGTTTTCCATGTTTCACAGCCATATAATAGCATTGTTTTAACATTCGAGTTAAAAATAAAAATATTGGCACCAATACAATATTTTCCAGATGACGTGACAAGGCTCTGGTTCTACATCATATTCTTCCCTACACAAGTTAATCGGGTTTTCCCAATCCCTTTGCTGGTCCACATTATAACAGCAACATGTTTCTATAAATATCTTGTGGTAATACTAAACACCGACATATAAATAAAACACACAAAAGAAATAAATGTTCCAAAAGAAAGCAGAATTAACGTAAGTAATATTTCAATTGCAAATGAAAATATTTTATTATGTTGAGAGTTTTTGTAACAAATATTTCAAATGTCACGTTGCTACTTCAATCAAGCAAACAAAGAAGCAAAAATATTTTTTTTTTTTTTAATAAAAAAAGCCCACACAATTTTTGTTTAGCAACGTGAAAAAAAAACCAGAAACTCACTCTTCGTGATTCTTTCATACCGAATAATTCCAATTTTCTTCCTCTTTTCTTCTTCTTCTATCCTTCCTCTGTTGCCGTTGGCGTCGAGGGGAGAAACAATCTGCGATTCTTTGCTCTTCTGTTGGCATCTTCTGATGTTATTCCTCCTAGTGACTCTAGTATTCCCTTTATCCATCTCTTTCTCGGTCTTCCTCTTAATCAGACGTTTTCGTAGCGTTTGTTTATGGCTCTTTGATTCATTGTTAGTTCTTTCTGTCTTGTTATGTGGCCGAACCAATTTATCTGTTGTTTCTTTATGTATTCGATGGCTGGTTCAATTTCGAGTTTCTTCCTCAGGTCAGTGTTTCTTACTCTGTCCCTTAAGCTGTTTCCTGTCATTCTTCTGACACATTTCGTTTCGGTGGTCGTTATCTTTCTTATTGTTCTAGAGTCCAGCGTCCAATTCTGGCACTGATAACTAAGAGTTGGTAGAAAAATTGATTTGTATATTGCCCTTTTTGCTTCCGTAGTTATTGCTTTGTTTTTCAATAGTGTTGATACTTGGCCTATAACTTGGCATGCTTTGTTACACCTTATATCTATCTCTGTTTCTTGGTTATTGTCTTGTGTTAGCGTGCTACCCAGATATTTAAAATTGTCAACTTGCTTCAAAGATGTATTATCTATTATGATGTTTAGTTTTTCTTTCTTTCTCGCTATTGCCATTACTTCGGTTTTGCTTATGTTGATCTTCATGTTGTATTGTTTACAAGTGTTGTTTAGCCTGTTGATATGTTCTTGTAGGTCCTCAGTTGTTTCATGTATCAGAACTTGGTCTTAAATATTTAATTATGACATCACAAAACGCTAATTATAGGCAATTGAAGAGGCAGTTAATTATAATCAGAAAATAGAAGACGGGAGACAGGTTGAGACAGAGACAGATTCAAAGACCTCACATTGTCAGTTACTTAAATAATAAAATTAATGCGTGGCACGAGTAAGGGTTTACCACTAAAAGAGTTTATTTCAACCAATAGATCTGTTGTTACTTCAAGAATCCATATCTTATATTTTTTCACCAAAAATGGGGGCACAATATTGTGGTTTGTATGGAGCGCAGTGAAGTCATATTTCTGATTTATGGAAAACCAAACTCTTGCATTCTTTTATTGAAAATGTCACTTTTCTTCGAGTTACGAGCCCTTTCTTTTACAAACAGACAAGTAACTTGAGACACTCGTACATAAACGATCCAATATCATCTTTAAACTAACAACGATGCCCAATGTTTAAACTTAAAATAAAACGCGTTGAAATAAAACTTGACGAAATCCGACACGATGCATCTTCCTCTTCTGCTTTCCTTCCTCATTTGCCTTTCAGGCACGTGTGACGATTTGCGGTCTTTTGCTCTTCTGTTCGTCTCTGCTGCTGTTATGTTTCCTAGTGCTTCTAATATTCCATCGACCCATCTTTTTCGTGGTCGACCCTTGGGTCTGGTGTTCTCGCAACGTTTATTGAAGGCTCGTTGTGTTGTGTTTTGATCACTTTGCCTTGTCACGTGGTCAAGCCATTTTATCTGTTGTTTCTTTATATATAATATGACGGGGGCTATTCCTAGCTTTTTTTCTCATTTCTTCATTTCTGATCTTTCTCAGGCACGACGTATGTTTGCAGGATATATGGTTACATGACGTATGGTTGCAGGATATATGGTTACATGACGTATGGTTGCAGGATATATGGTTACATGACGTATGGTTGCAGGATATATGGTTACATGACGTATGGTTGCAGGATATATGGTTACATGACGTATGGTTGCAGGATATATGGTTACATGACGTATGGTTGCAGGATATATGGTTACATGACTATGGTTGCATGATATATGGTTACATGACGTATGGTTGCATGATATATGGTTACATGACGTATGGTTGCATGATATATGGTTACATGACGTATGGTTGCAGGATATATGGTTACATGACGTATGGTTGCAGGATCTATCTATCTTTCGTTCACCCGAAGTATTGTCTATATCGGCAATGTCGTTTCCTGTATAAATTTTAATGTCTTTTGTAATTCTTGCAGTGGCCCATATAGATATGTATATAGTGTTGTATCTATGGGCCAATGGATTTTCCTCAGTCTACTATATTCAGTGCAGTCTTGAAGTATGTGTTCAGCAGTCTGGGGCGCCTGTCCATATGTACAAGTAGTTGATGTGCCGATCTTGAATTTTGTATACATATGACTATGGAGTCGATTGTGTCCTGTTCTGATGCGTATAATGATAACTTGTTTATATCTATTCATATTATGAAAGGCATCCTGATTTGGGGCTTGTGGTCCTCTGATTGATTTGATTATCTGTTTCTTATGATGGTATGTAACTGGTGTATCTAGTTGTGTGCCTGTTGAACCTTCCTTTGCCAACTGATCTGCTTTCTCATTTCCTGGTATTCCACAGTGAGACGGGATCCACTGCAGGGCAACCCTGCGGTGCTTGCAGAGTTCAGTCAATAAGGTCTGCAGATGTGGTAATTTTCTGGATTGTAGTGCCTGGAGTACTGATCTTGCATCTATCAAAAACACTACAGGCTGTGGGCTAAGATAACTGTTCAGCAGTTTTTCTATTGCCAACTTTATTGCTTGGATTTCTGCATCATAATTGTGACAATATTTCCCTGTTGCTATTTTATTCATATCCCTAGTGTTATTTGGGTAATCTCTATATGCACCTGTTCCCCCATTCTTTACTGCATTCTGAGCGTTATTCTCAGGCACGACGTATGGTTGCATGATATATGGTTACATGTCGTATGGTTCCAGGATATATGGTTACATGTCGTATGGTTCCAGGATATATGGTTACATGTCGTATGGTTCCAGGATATATGGTTACATGTCGTATGGTTCCAGGATATATGGTTACATGTCGTATGGTTGCAGGATATATGGTTACATGTCGTATGGTTCCAGGATATATGGTTACATGTCGTATGGTTCCAGGATATATGGTTACATGTCGTATGGTTCCAGGATATATGGTTACATGTCGTATGGTTCCAGGATATATGGTTACATGTCGTATGGTTCCAGGATATATGGTTACATGTCGTATGGTTCCTGGATATATGGTTACATGTCGTATGGTTCCAGGATATATGGTTACATGTCGTATGGTTCCAGGATATATGGTTACATGTCGTATGGTTCCAGGATATATGGTTACATGTCGTATGGTTCCAGGATATATGGTTACATGTCGTATGGTTCCAGGATATATGGTTACATGTCGTATGGTTCCAGGATATATGGTTACATGACGTATGTAAAGTAAATAAAGGTACCCTCCACGCCTTGCTAGGCGTATGTGGTATATGGTGTTAGTGACCATATTTTTCTATGACTTCTACACATTTTTGGGTGATGTGGTCGGTATCAAACCAGGCCGCCTTTACTTCCCTGAAAAATCTGTACATAACGTATGGTTGCAGGATATATAGTTGCACGACGTACCGTTGCCGGGCGTATTGCTGTACCAGTCATGATTCAATACACAATAAAGTGATCACTTTCCATTCCTCCATAAAATCCCAACAATAATGTTTGTGACTGATATTTTAGTTTATCATGTTCATTTGCTGATGTAAGAAATGTAAATAAACATGAATATAACGAAAAACGACAGGCAATGAAAACAGTTGAATGAATCCAAATATATAGGAAGTCTCGTGACATATGTAAGGAATTCAAATATATAGGAAGTCTGGTGACATATGTAAGGAATTCAAACATATAGGAAGTCTGGTGACATATGTAAGGAATTCAAACATATAGGAAGTCTGGTGACATATGTAAGGAATTCAAATATATAGGAAGTCTGGTGACATATGTAAGGAATTCAAATATAAAGGAAGTCTGGTGACATATGTAAGGAATCCAAATATATAGGAAGTCTGGTGACATATGTAAGGAATTCAAATATATAGGAAGTCTGGTGACATATGTAAGGAATTCAAATATATAGGAAGTCTGGTGACATATGTAAGGAATTCAAATATAAGAAAGTCTGTTGACATTTTTAAGGAATTCATATATATATATATATATATATATATATATATATATATATATATATATATATATATATAACAAATCTAGTTACATATGACAACATATAAGCAGCATAAATAGACTCAAGATGCAACAAAGCTTGTCACATCATCGGACAGCTATCACCACTATTATCCAACAAGGAAATAACTCTAGAGACAAAACGAGCACTCTACAATACAATCTTCATCCCAACGTTGTGCTACCAATGCCAGACCTGGACATTAGATTTCCACTAAAATGTAAAATGTGCTATCTTCAAGACAGAAAACAATCTGAGGGATGGAGGCAAGGCGGTAAGAGAGCCGGTAGATGTCAGCGACTCATAGCTGATGGCTTGAGCTAGGATCGGTGAACCAGAACCATCCAGACCCTTCTCCACCTCTTCGCGGTGCCTTTACAAACAAACTAACCAGCTTGGTCAAGCAATGGCAGTAGTGATCGAATAGTAAAAGCAAAAAAGTACCAAACAATGCAATTCTGAAGTCGGATGTATTTGGCCGAAATGCCCAGATATCACTGTACAACTTCAAACCTCAGCACAATGTTATGTATGAAAGTGTTCCTTGTTGCAGTTTCCTCATATTCCAAGTCCGGTTTGTTGCAGGAGCTACTGAGTTAGGTGCTCTGTGCACACCGTGAGCTGTGCGTTTCATCCGCATTGATCGTGTTTCGATATTCCAACTGTTTACGATGAATGATGGTATTGTTTGACAGGGAACAGTTGGCGGTGTTCACTTTCTGTGCGGTTTCACCCTATGTCTTTTGGCGTGTGCTGAGACTGCTATGGTGGGGACTACAGCTACCTTTCTTTGTTTCGGAGATGAGATAGTAATTCGAATGATTCCACTGGCACGGGCAAATGAACAATTATGAATTTTAATTCATTTGCAGTGATACGGGGTCTTCCATAACCAAAGAACCAAAGAACCTCAACACAACGCACATACACCATTTAAGGACAAATGACGAAAAAGTTAACCATTTCCTTTCAGTCGTTAACTCTAAACCTAACAGTCGTCATTGGATGAAAGACAGAAAAGAAAGAAGTCAGAGGATTATTATTAGAAGTGAAGAATAGTAAGTAAAAACAGTAAAGAGCTCCCATCACGCCAAGTGGCGTATAGGGGAATATGGTGTTAGTGACCATAATTTTACAGACATTCTGCACATGGTTTTTGGGGTAATGTGGTCGGTATTACAGCGAAGACGATGGCGCTGGATAGGACACGCACTACGGAAGCCAACTGAGAGTATTACACAACAGGCGCTTTTTTGGAATCCCCAGGGGAAAGACAAAGAGGAAGACCAATGAATTCTCGGAGAAGACAGATAGAAGCAGAGATGAAGATGATGGGGAAGACATGGAATGATCTTAAAAGAATGGCAAAAAACAGAACGACTTGGAAAGTGTTTGTTGAAGACCTATGCTCCATAGAGAGCTAAAAAGGTAGAAGAAGAAGTGGTCGGTATTACGCCCGTGTCGCTTTACTTTCCCAGAAAAAATCCGGTACCGTTTTAAGGTTGGATTAACCCGGAAGCCGTCGGTTGGGATCGAACCCTACCTCTTTTCCTTTGTAGTCCAGTTCACTAACCACTGAGCTATCGCGGCTCCCAAAAGTGAAGAATACTTGGAGGAAAAGGTCTAGAACGTATAACTTGCTTGCGTTCGCCCGATGACTAAAGGAGTGTACTTCTTCATCATCCGCCCTTGAAAGGACGCTAAGTGGGCGTGTCTGCGTTGTGTTGCGGTTTGCAGTATAACTGTGATATTTGCGCCTTTCGGCCCAACACATCCGACTTCAGCACGACATTTTTGAGTACCGGGCTGTCTTCCCTCTTCGATCCCTACTCGCTTGGCCAGACTAGACAGGTTAGTCTGTTACTAGAAGCACCACGGAGAGGTGGAGCAGGGTCTGGATGGTTCTGGTTCACCGATCCTGTCGCAAGCCATCAGCTCTGGGTCGCTGACAACTTCCAGCTCCGGTGCTGTGAGGCGCGCCTTCGCCTCCGAACGAATAACTGATATACGTGAAGACATGAAGTTTAAAAAAAAACAATTATTTGGCCACGTGATCAGACAGAATATGTCCAGTCAAAAGTTACAAGAACACTAAACTGATCACGGAAACAGATTCTTGACGAGATATAACAGACGCTCGGACATAGAACAGCCGTAGAGGTCAACAGAAGAGCTAGAGACCAAAAATTACATCTCCCATCAACACTGTAAGGCAAATGAAGAATGAAATAAGGTAAAAGAAGTGCAAAGAAGTACAAAGAAGTGCAAAGAAGTGCAAAGAAGTACAAAGAAGTACAAAAAGTGCAAAGAAGTACAAAGAAGTACAAAGAAGTGCAAAGAAGTGCAAAGAAGTACAAAGAAGTGCAAAGAAGTGCAAAAGAAGTACAAAGAAGTACAAGAAGTGCAAAGACGTGCAAAGAAGTACAAAAGAAGTGCAAAGAAGTACAAAGAAGTACAAAGAAGTACAAAGAAGTACAATGAAGTGCAAAGAAGTACAATGAAGTGCAAAGAGATGCAAAGAAGAAGTACAAAGAAGTACAAAGAAGTACAAAGAAGTGCAAAGAAGTACAAAGAAGTGCAAAGAAGTGCAAAAGAAGTACAAAGAAGTACAAAGAAGTGCAAAGAAGTGCAAAGAAGTACAAAGAAGTGCAAAGAAGTACAAAGAAGTACAAAGAAGTGCAAAGAAGTACAAAGAAGTACAAAGAAGTACAAAGAAGTGCAAAGAAGTACAAAGAAGTACAAAAAGTGCAAAGAAGTACAAAGAAGTACAAAGAAGTGCAAAGAAGTACAAAGAAGTGCAAATAAGTGCAAAAGAAGTACAAGAAGTGCAAAGAAGTGCAAAGAAGTACAAAGAAGTGCAAAGAAGTACAAAGAAGTACAAAGAAGTGCAAAGAAGTACAAAGAAGTACAAAGAAGTACAATGAAGTGCAAAGAGATGCAAAGAAGAAGTACAAAGAAGTACAAAGAAGTGCAAAGAAGTACAAAGAAGTGCAAAGAAGTGCAAAAGAAGTACAAAGAAGTACAAAGAAGTGCAAAGAAGTGCAAAGAAGTACAAAGAAGTGCAAAGAAGTACAAAGAAGTACAAAGAAGTGCAAAGAAGTGCAAAGAAGTACAAAGAAGTACAAAGAAGTGCAAAGAAGTGCAAAAGAAGTACAAAGAAGTGCAAAGAGATGCAAAGAAGAAGTACAAAGAAGTGCAAAGAAGTGCAAAGAAGTACAAAGAAGTGCAAAGAAGTGCAAAGAAGTACAAAGAAGTATAAAGAAGTACAAAGAAGTACAAAGAAGTGCAAAGAAGTGCAAAGAAGTGCAAAGAAGTGCAAAGAAGTACAAAGAAGTACAAAGAAGTGCAAAGAAGTACAAAGAAGTACAAAGAAGTACAAAGAAGTACAATGAAGTGCAAGAGATGCAAAGAAGAAGTACAAAGAAGTACAAAGAAGTACAAAGAAGTACCTATAAATTATTCTTAGGTAGTGCACTCAAGCTGAAAAACATAAATTTATGTGAACTTTACTCAAATTCATGTTGGAAATTTATAACTCAAATGTTAACCAAATTTATAATTTAAACTTTATTCAAAGTCATGCTGGAAATGTATAACTCAAAAGTTAATCAAATTTTTAATTAAAATTTTATTGAAATTCACGTTGGGAGTTTATAACTCAAATGTTAACCAAATGTATAATTAAAATGTTATCCAAATTCATGTTGGAAATGTATAACTCAAAAGTTAACCAAATTTTTAATTAAAATTTTATTGAAATTCATGTTGGAAGTTTATAACTCAAATGTTAACCAAATTTATAATTTAAACTTTAATCACTTTTGTGTTGGAAAACTGAATATTCTAAACCGGAAGGTGTCAAATTAATCACCTATTAAAAGGTCTCTTCTCGTAAAAATGATTCTAATAAACGAATGTGGCCTAGGCTTTTGTTAAACAGGAGCCAAACTAAATATATTGAGCTCGGCAACTCGGGCCATCACTTACGTAAGTAAAATATCATATCCACAAAATCTCATTGAGCAGGACTACTTATTTACTACGTCTGGTGCCACAATCTGGAACCACTCACATGACATATCGATGTAATGATTAAGAAGAATGTATCAGATTCCGGTGAATGTTATTCTATAAATACTGTTTATTTTAAAATTATTATTACCAAAATGCCACGATTAAGTTAAAATTAACAGCCGTATAGAGCCATTTCTAAGAACGTATTCAAACACAAGCATTATTATTAATGCCAAGAGAACGACAACCCTGCATTTTAATTACTTAAAAAATTCCCCCCAAAAAAATTAACATAACCGACAGTGGCTGATTTCTTATGCACGATCTTCCCGTGAAGCCAAAATTTCCGGACAAATTGAACTGTCCAGTTTATGCGTTGACATTATTATCAAACTGGCACTGGAAGTCGGATTGCGAAACTCCAACCTGGCATTGGAAATCAGTTGATGACGAGATCTTAACAGGAGCATCCGAGCCAGATATGCCTTCTCCTTGTCCCATTTGGCACTGGAAGTCACACGACACCGAGCTGGTCAAGATATCGCACTGAGAAGCGGAATTCTTTGTGAGGCCTCGCGGATTCTCCTTGCTTGGATGGTCCATTTCTTCAAAGAAAAATTTTAAAATCTGTAAATGGGTAGATATGGTTCAGAAACATGGACATTAGACAAGAAAACAGAACAGAGAATTAATGCCTTTGAATGTGGATTTATAGAAGAATAGGTAGAATTGGATGGAAGGAAAAGAAAACAAACGATGAAGTCTTAAAACAACTAAAAATGAAAAGAGAACTACTAAACACAATTCAAACAAGACAAATGCGATTTTTGGGCCATGTTAAAGGACACAACAGCCTACTAAAAGTAATCCTGGAGGGGAAAATACAAAGTAAAAGAGGCAGAGGCAGACCAAGACTAACATGGGCGAGTAACATCAAAAGATGGACAAATCAGCCTATGACAACCTGCACCATCAAAGCAAGAGACAGAGAAGAATGTCGCTCCATTGTAGCCAACCTTCGTTGCGGAGATGGCACTCCATGATGATGATGATATGGGTAGGCCATATTTACTTTCATGGGAAGGGGGCTCATGAAGTAGATTACTGTATATACCTTGGAAGAAGTATAGATTAAGAGAGAGAAAGTAGAAAAGAGATCAGAATAGCAAAGGCAGCTATTAAGTTATCATCATTATCAAGTACCGGCCTACTGACGTAGGTGATCATGTCTCTCCACAACTTTCGATCTCGACAGTTATTTATCATTTCTGTTGTTGACCTTCTGCCAAGCCATTCTCTTGATCTGTCTGGTATCTTTTCTTTTGCTTCCCTCTATCTCTTCGTCCCTCAATTTTCCCAATTGTCACAATATATTCCAGTTGTTCCCTTCTCATTACATGGCCAAAAAATTATGATTGTTTCTTCCTAATATTGGAAATTAGTTCTCTCTTTACTTTGGCCACTTTGAGAAAGTTTTCACAACTCTTCTTAACTGTCCAAGGTATTCTCAACATTCTTCTGTAAACCACATTTCTACAACCTCCGGTGATTTTCTTGTCTGTTGTCCTATTGTCCATGATTCACATTTAAGTTATTTTTCTTTGATTGCCGTCTCCGCATCGAAGGTTGACTACCATGAAGCACCATTCCACTCTGTCTCTTGCTTTGATGGTGCAGATTCTCATAGGCTGACTTGTCCATCTTTTGATGTTACTCGTCCATGTTAGTCTTGGTCTGCCTCTGCCTCTTTTACCTTGTATTTTCCCTTCCAATATTACTTTTATTAGGCTGTTGTCTCTTTTAACATGCCCCAACAATTTAATTTTTCTTCTTCTAATTGTGTTTAGTCGTTCTCTCTTCATTTTTAGTTGTTTTAAGACTTTATCGTTTCTTTTCTTTCCTTTCCATCCAATTCTACCAATTCTTTTATAAATCCACATTTCAAAGGCTTCAATTTTTTGTTCTGTTTTCTGTTTGTCTAATGTCCATGTTTCTGCACCATATAGGAATATTGATAAGATGTAACATTTTGCTATTCTTAGTTTTAGCCTTGGTGTTATTTGTTTTGATGTTAGTATACTTTTCATAGCATTAAAATTACTTTTCGCAATACCTATTCTTTTGTTTATTTCAGTTTTACATTTTCCATTATTTAAGTTATAAAAACTTGAAACAAAATATGCTCAAACCATTTAAACAGACTCAACCCATTTGTAGACAAATGTCACACAAACGTGTGTGCCCTATCCAGCGCCATCGTATTTCATGTATCTTTTTATCCACTGGTATTTAACCGGTACTTTTCCATAATTCCATCTTTGACTTGTCCAGGTTTTTGAAGTTTTTGCGGCTTATTGTTTTTTTTTACAATACAGGACAGCCTGTCCCATGCCCAACCTTCCTTAAATCGCCTGTTACGAACATGCCAGGTAGGCAACAGCGCCACAATTCTTTACTCTCCTTCCGGGTTAAAAAAAAAAGGATTAATTCTGAAATAAGAGTAATATTCATGCAACCATTTATCTCGTCTACTAATAAGAAACGAAGATTGACATATGTCGGACATGTATTTAAACGAAACGACAAGAGAACGGTAGACACAGATCCAATCTCTATAATGAAAGCAGCTCACTAAAACAGAAACAATTGGCGGGAGACTCTACAAGCCCTATGTGATGTCTAGCAGCACTGGAAGGATCAAGAATAGATCAAGAATAGATAGAGAATCAACAATAGATAAAGAATCAATACGAGATCAAGAATCAAGAATAGATAGAGAATCAACAATAGATAAAGAATCAATACGAGATCAAGAATCAAGAATAGATAGAGAATCAACAATAGATAAAGAATCAATACGAGATCAAGAATTAAGAAAAGATCAAGAATCAATACGAGATCAAGAATCAAGAATATATAGAGAATCAACAATAGATAAAGAATCAATACGAGATCAAGAATCAAGAATAGATAGAGAATCAACAATAGATAAAGAATCAATACGAGATCAAGAATCAAGAAAAGATCAAAAATCAATACGAGATCAAGAATCAAGAATGGATAGAGAATCAACAATAGATAAAGAATCAATACGAGATCAAGAATGAAGAAAAGATCAAGAATCAAGAAAAGATCAAGAATCAATACGAAATCAAGAATCAAGAATAGATCGAGAATCAACAATAGATAAAGAATCAATACGAGATCAAGAATCAATACGAGATCAAGAATCAATATGAGATCAAAAATAGATCGAGAATCAAGAATAGATAAAGAATCAATACAAGATCAAGAATCAAGAATAGATTGAGAATCAAGAAAAGATCAAGAATCAAGAAGAGATCAAGAATCAATACGAGATCATGAATCAAAAAGAGATCAAGAATCAAGAAAAGATCAAGAATCAATACGAGATCAAGAATCAAGAAGAGATCAAGAATAGATCGAGAATCAAGAAAAGATCAAGAATCAAGAAGAGATCAAGAATAGATCTAGAATCAACAATAGATACAGAATCAAGAAGAGATCACAAATCAAGCATAGGTCAAGAATCAAGAAGATATCAATACGAGATCAAGAATCAAGAAGAGTTCAAGAATCAAGAAGAGATCAAGTATCAAGAAGAAATCAAAATCACGAAGAGATCAAGAATCAGTACGAGATCAAAAATCAAGAAGAGATCAAGAATCAAGAAGAGATCAATACGAGATCAAGAATCGAGAAGAGATCAGCAATCAACAATGCATCAGGTGTCAAGAAGAGATCAAGAGTCAAGAAGAGATCAAGAATCAAGAAGAGATCACGAATCATGCATAGATCAAGAATCAAGAAGATATCAATACGAGATCAAGAATCAAGAACAGATCAAGAATAAAGAAGTGATCAAAATGAGATCAAGAATCAAAAAGAGATAAAGAATCAAGAAGATATCAATACAAGATCAAGAATTAATACTAGATCAAAATCAAGAAGATATCAAGAATAAAGAAGAAATCAGGAATCAAGAAGAGATGAAGAATCAAGATGAAAACAGGAATCAAGAAGAAATCAAGAAGAAATCAGGAATCAAGAAGAGATCAAGAATCAAGAAGAAATCAAAAATCAAGAAAACATCACGAATCAAGATGAGATCAATAAGAGATCAAAAATCAAGAAGAGATCAATAATCAAGAAGAGATCAAGAATGAAGAAAAGATCAAGAATCAAGAAGAGATCACGAAATAAGTAATTTAAAAAAACCTTGGTGACAAAGTCATTCTCCATTGTAATATTCTACAACAGCCTTTCGTTATCTACAGTTAGGCCACATGCTATTATCTAGAGCTTTCCAGTCTTTTCTCCTCATTTACGATCTCACCGAAACGTCTCCATGTTTAATTCCTCCGGATGACCCTGTCTCAAGGTTTTGTTTCTCATACGTGACCGTCATTCAGACCCCACGTGTCTATCACCTCACATCGCCATTTTGAAATTAATAATTGCCATTCCTTACTTTTTTTTTTTTTTTTTGGGGGGGGGGGTACTTGATGAAAGCCTTTTTTTGCCGAAACGGTTAGTTTGTCTAGTCTCTCTACATGTTTAGCTGTTTAATATCATTTTATGTTTATTGTACATAATATGAATAGAAGATTGAGCAACACGCCCGAGAGCAGAGCCGTGTGGCGAGGCACAATGCGGGTCCTGTGCAAGGTCTGACAGTTGAAAGATTGCCGGATACAATAGTCTAGAATTTATGCCCTATGTGCCGTCATCGGCTCGAAAGAAAGAATACAGCCAGACAGACATTCAGACAGACAATCAGACAGACAGGCAGAACATTCCAATGCTAAAGAACATTCCAATGCTAAAGAACATTCCAATGCTAAAGTACATTCCAATGCTAAAGAACATTCCAATGCTAAAGTACATTCCAATGCTAAAGTACATTCCAATGCTAAAGAACATTCCAATGCTAAAGAACATTCCAATGCTAAAGTACATTCCAATGCTAAAGAACATTCCAATGCTAAAGAACATTCCAATGCTAAAGTACATTCCAATGCTAAAGAACATTCCAATGCTAAAGAACATTCCAATGCTAAAGTACATAAGTACATTCCAATGCTAAATAACATTCCAATGCTAAAGAACATTCCAATGCTAAAGTACATTCCAATGCTAAAGAACATTCCAATGCTAAAGTACATTCCAATGCTAAAGAACATTCCAATGCTAAATAACATTCCAAATCTCACTATTCAAATCTCTTTCTTTCTTTCTTTCTTTTTTCTTTCTTCTTCTTCACTTCCTTTTGTGGCCGATCAGGTGTCGAGGGAAATACAAAGTTCCGGTTCTCTCCCTTTTGTTGGTTTCACTCATTGTCAATTAATGTTGTAGCGTTTCCTTGACCTTGACTGTCCGTCTTACTCTGGGTCTGCCTCTTGCTCATCTCCCTTTTCCTCTTTAAATATATGCTTAGTAGGGTAAAGAATAATTGAGCGGTCTTTCTAGATGGACAAACCAGTTTATTTGTTGTTTCTTTATGTAGCTTAGGATTGGTTCAATGTCTACGCTTTCTCTTCCAATATCATTTCTGATTCTGTCTTTTCTGGTCACTCCAAGCCCTTTTCTCAGACATATCATCTCTGTAGTGACAAGCTTTCTTTTATGCTGAGCCGGAAATGACCATGATTGGCAATGGTAGCACAATGTGGGAATGTAATTTTGTACTAGGAGCAAACAGCAATAATAAAATATAACAAAGAGAACTCTACACCTATTGATATAAAAAGAGGAGTAAGACAAGGATGCATCCTATCACCAAGCTTGTTCAATCTATACACTGAGCAAATCTTTAAAAACATCTCAGAGATGCCAGGCCTAAACATTAATGGAAAGATAATCAATAACCTAAGATATGCTGATGATACTGTTCTATTAGCAGAAAATCCTAAAGATCTACAACAATTGTTTAATGAAATAAACACGACAAGCAAAAAATATGGACTAGATATGAATATCAAAAGACTAAAACTATGATCATAAACAAAGACAATTCTCAAGACCTAAATCAAATATCACAGTTGAAGGAATACATCTAGAGACAGTTCAGAGCTACAACTACCTTGCACATACTATAA
The DNA here is from genome assembly GCA_032433765.1 of Megaustenia siamemsis. NCBI lineage: Eukaryota > Metazoa > Mollusca > Gastropoda > Stylommatophora > Ariophantidae > Megaustenia > Megaustenia siamemsis. Next base: position 44,548,665 of record JAVIAB010000107.1, on the reverse strand, counting down.
CCAGTGATGGAAAATGTACAACTGAAAAAAACAAAAGAATAGCAAAATGTTACATCTTCTCAAAATTCCTGTATGGTGCAGAACATGGACATTAAACCCCCCCCCCCCCCCCCACCCCAAAAAAAAAAACAGAACAGAAATTGAAGCCTATGAAATATGGATTTATAGAAGAATAGGTAGAATTGGATGGAAAGAAAAGAAAACAAACGATGAAGTTTTAAAACAACTAAAATGAAAAAGAGAACTACTAAACACAATTACAATAAGACAAATGAAATGTTTGGGGTTTGTTAAAAGACACAACAGCCTAATACAAGTAATATTAGAAGGGAAAATACAAGGTAAAAGAGGCAGAGGCAGACCAAGACTAACATGGACGAGTAACATCAAAAGATGGACAAGTCAATCTATGACAATCTGCACCATCAAAGCAAGAAACAGAGTGGAATGGCGATCCATGGTAGCCAACCTTCGCTGCGGAGACGGCATCCGATGATGATGATGAAACAAAATAAAAATAAACATATATATGTACTTCAAAGCACTAAATATCCTTTAGTTTTTGGGTTCTATGCGAGACATAACAAACTATCTCTAAATTGTGACATACAAACGATAATACCTCAGAAGAGACAAGAAGACACAGATACGATATCTTGGTCTAGCGAGAGACTGACCTTGACTTATCAACAAGCTTCCGGTTAAACGAAATCTCGCCCAATATCCGGTATTCCAATGACGTCATTTCAATCTCACATGGACTAGACTTTTTTGCAATTATGCTTTCAAAATCGATGTAAAGTTAAAGTATTTCGAATATTGATTATTTTCTGTATAGGTTCAGTAGCAGCTGTTTGGTTGAGTCCAGCAAATAACGAATTTTGAAGTGAATTTGTGAAGGCATGACGTCATTTCTTTACTTAATCACGATTACGTATAAGATGGTGGAGTAGAGAGTTCTTCCAGTTAGGAAAGGATTTTTTATTTACTTTCCACATTAAGTCACATCTATCTATCAGTCACGTGTGATAACACTACCTGTCACATCTATCTACCAGTCACGTGTGATAACCTTACCTGTCACATCTATCTAGAAGTCACGTGTGATAACCCTACTTTGACATCTATCTATCAGTCACGTGTGATAACACTACCTGTCACATCTATCTATCAGTCACGTGTGATAACACTACCGGTCACATCTATCTACCAGTCACATGTGATAACCTTACCTGTCACATCTATCTATCAGTCACGTGTGATAACACTACCTGTCACATCTATCTACCAATCACGTGTGATAACCCTACCTGTGACATCTATCTACCAGTCACCTGTGATAACCTTACCTGTCACATCTATCTACAAGGCACGTGTGATAACCTTACCTGTCACATCTATCTACAAGGCACGTGTGATAACCTTACCTGTCACATCTATCTACAAGGCACGTGTGATAACCTTACCTGTCACATCTATCTACAAGGCACGTGTGATAACCTTACCTGTCACATCTATCTACAAGGCACGTGTGATAACCTTACCTGTCACATCTATCTACCAATCACGTGTGATAACCCTACCTGTTACATATATCTACCAGTCACGTGTGATAACCTTACCTGTCACATTTATCTACAAGGCACGTGTGATAACCTTACCTGTCACATCTATCTACAAGGCACGTGTGATAACCCTACCTGTCACATCTATCAACCAGTCACGTGTGACAACCCTACCTGTCACATCTTTCTACCAGTCACTTGTCACAACCTTACCTGTTACATCTTTCTACTAGTCACAACCCTACCTGTCACATCTTCTACTAGTCACTTGTTACAACCTTAGCTGTCACATCTTTCTACTAGTCACTTGTCACAACCCTACCTGTCACATCTTTCTACTAGTCACTTGTCACAACCTTACCTGTTACATCTTTCTACTAGTCATTTGTCACAACCCTACCTGTCACATCTTTCTACTAGTCACTTGTTACAACCTTAGCTGTCACATCTTTCTACTAGTCACTTGTTACAACCTTACCTGTCACATTTTCTACTAGTCACTTGTCACAACCTTGGTTGTCACATCTTTCTACTAGTCACTTGTTACAACCTTAGCTGTCACATTTTTCCACTAGTCACTTGTTATAACCTTAGCTGTCACATCTTTCTACTAGTCACTTGTTACAACCTTAGCTGTCACATTTTTCCACTAGTCACTTGTTATAACCTTAGCTGTCACATCTTTCTACTAGTCACTTGTGACAACCCTACCTGTCACATCTATTTGCCAGTCACATGTGACAACCCTACCTATCACATCTATTTGCCAGTCACTTGTGATAACCCTACCTGTCACATCTTTCTAACAGTCACGTGTGACAACCCTACCTGTCACATCTATCTACCAGTCACTTGTCACACCCCTACCTGTCACATCTTTCTACCAGTCACTTGTTACAACCCAACCTGTCACATCTTTCTACCAGTCACTTGTCACAACTCTACCTGTCACATCTTTCTACTAGTCACTTGTCACAACCCTACCTGTTACATCTTTCTACCAGTCACTTGTCACAACCCTACCTGTCACATTTTTCTACCAGTCACTTGTCACAACCCTACCTGTCACATCTTTCTGCTAGTCACTTGTTACAACCTTACCTGTTACATCTTTCTACTAGTCACTTGTCACAACCCTACCTGTCACATCTTTCTACTAGTCACTTGTCAAAACCCTACCTGTCACATCTTTCTAACAGTCACTTGTTACAACCGTAGCTGTCATATCTTTCTACTAGTCACTTGTTACAACCTTACCTGTTACATCTTTCTACTAGTCACTTGTAACAACCTACCTGTCACATCTTTCTACCAGTCACTTGTTACAACCTTATCTGTTACATCTTTCTACTAGTCACTTGTAACAACTCTACCTGTCACATCTATTTGCCAGTCACTTGTGATAACCCTAACTGTCACATCTATTTGCAAGTCACTTGTAACAACTCTACCTGTCACATCTATTTGCCAGTCACGTGTAATAACCCTAAATGTCAGATCTATCTACTAGTCACATGTGATAATCTTATCTATCACATCTTTTTACTAGTCACCTGTGACATCCCTACGTGTCACATCTATCTGCCTGTCACATCTATCTATCAGTCACTTGTGACAACCCTACCTGTCACATCTATCTACCATTAACTTGTCACAACCCTACTTGTTACTTGTCACAAACATACTTCTCACTTGTCACAATCTACCTGTCACTTGACACAACACTACCTGTCAATTGTCACTACCCTGAATGATGATATCGCATGACAGGGAACAGTTGGCTGTGTTCACTTTCTGTGCGGTTTTCGCCTTATGTCTTTTGGCGTGTGCTGAGACTGCTACGATGGGACTACAGTTACCTTTCTTTGTTTGGAAGATGAGTTATAATTCGGATGATTCCACTGGCACGGGCGGTTGAGCAATTATGGATTTTAATTCGCTTGCAGTGATACCGAGGCCGTCCATAACCATAACCAATAATGTCACTACCCTAACTATCACTTGTCACAACCCTACCTGTCATTTTTCACAACCCAACCAGTCACAATCCTACCTTCACTTGTCACAATCCTACCTTTCATTTGTCAGAACCCTATCAGTCACTTGTCACAACCCTACCAGTCACTTGTCAACGCCCTAACTTTAACTCGTCACAACCTTACCGTTCACTCGTCACAATCCTACCTTTCACTTGTCACAACCCTACCTGTCACTTGTCACAAACCTACCTGTCACTTGTCACAACCCTACCTGATACAATCCTACCTTTCACTTGTAACAACCTATCAGTCACTTGTCACAACCCTACCTTTCACTTGTCACAACCCTATCAGTCACTTGTCACAACCCTACCAGTCCATCGTCACGACCCTACCTGTCACTTGTCACACACCCCTACCTTTCACTCGTCACAACCCTACATTTCACTCGTCACAACACTACCTTTCACTCGTCACAACCCTACCTTTCACTTGTCACAACCCTACCTGTCACTTGTCACAACCCTACCTGTCACTTGTCACGACCCTACCTTTTACTTGTCACAACCCTACCTTTCACTCGTCACAACCCTACCTTTCACTCGTCACAACACTACCTTTCACTCGCCACAACCCTACCTTTCACTTGTCACAACCCTACCTGTCACTTGTCACAACAACTACCTGTTGTCTTGTCACAACCCTACCTGTCACTGTGTCACAACCCTACCTGTCACTTGTCACAACCCTACCTGTCACTTGTCACAACCCTACAGTCACTGTCACAACCCTACCAGTCACTTGTCACAATCTACCAGTAACTTGTCACAACCCTACCTGTCACTTGTCACAACTCTACCAGTCACTTGTCACAACCCTACCAGTCACTTGTCACAACCTACCTTTCATTCGTCACAACCCTACCTTTCACTTGTCACAACACTACCTTTCACTCGTCACAACCCTACCTTTCACTTGTCACCACCCTACCAGTCACTCGTCACAACCCTACCTTTCACTTGTCACACCCCTACCTTTCTCTCGTCACAACCCTACCTTTCACTCGTCACATCACTCACTACCTTTCACTCGTCACAACCCTACCTTTCACTCGTCACATCACTACCTTTCACTCGTCACAACCCTACCTTTCACTTGTCGCAACCCTACCAGCCACTTGTCACAACCCTACCTTTCACTCGTCACAAACACTACCTTTCACTCGTCACAACCCTACCTTTCACTTGTCACAACCCTACCTGTCACTTGTCACAACCCTACCAGTCACTAGTCACAACCCTACCTTTCACTCGTCACAACCCTACCTTTCACTCGTCACAACCCTACCTGTCACTTGTCACAACCCTACCTGTCACTTGTCACAACCCCTACCTGTCACTTGTCGCAACTCTACCTGTCACAACCCTACCAGTCACTTGTTACAACTCTACTGGTTACAACTAGAAAAATACAGGGAAAGAGAGAATGCGGACGACAAAGAGAGACGATATTGTATATCTTGGTGCCATGGCGTGGACAACCGTCAACAAGCAATACTGTAATTATCATCATTGAGGGCAGTCTCCGCACGGAAGATTGGCTACCATGGAGTGCCATTCCATTATATTTATTGCTTTGATAGTGAAAGTTGTCATAGGCTGACTTGTCCATCTTTTGATATTACTCGCCCATGTTAGTCTTTGTCTATCTCTTTTACTTTGTATTTTCCCTTCCAATATTACTTTTAGTAGCTTGTTGTGTCCTTTTAACATGCCCTAAAAAATCATTTGTCTTGTTCTAACTGTATTTAGTAATTCTCTTTTCATTTTTAGTTGTTTTAAGACTGCATGTTTGTTTCCTTTTCTTTCCATCAATTCTTCCTATTCTTCTATAAATCCACACTTCAAAGGCTTCAATTTTTCTGTTTTGTTTTCTTGTCTAATGTCCATGTTTCTGAACCATACAGGAATGTTGAAAAGACATAACATTTTGCTATTCTTAGTTTCGGCCCTGCTGTTATTTGTTTTGTTGTTAGTATATTTTTCATGGCATTAAAATTACTTTTTACATTTCTATTCTTTTGTTTATTTCAGTTTTACATTTTCCATCACTTGTTATAGTATCATGGTAGTTGTAGCTCTCAACCAATTCTGTTCGTTCAACTTCAGCTATAAAAACTACTAATCTCATCCCCACCACCACCCCCGTATTTCTAAATGGTTCTGCCTCTGACACTTCTAATCTAAAACTACCAATCTCAAGTCTTGTTTCTGCCCCCCTTCCCTCGAACAATTTTCCTTGGTCACTGTCCCTACAAACCCCCCGACCACCCCACTCTCATATATCTACGAGATTCCGCCACTGAGACTCCTACCACCAATCCCACAATCTGTTCTCATACTCCCCCCCCCCCCCCCCCCCATCTTCATCAGGTTCCGCCACTGACACTTCTACCACTAATCCCACATTCTGTTTCATCCACCCCCCCCCCCCCAAAAAAAAATTAATAATAATAAATTGTACTTTCCCCCAACCATCTCCATCAGGTTCCGCCACTGACACCTCTACCACCAATCCCACATTCCGTTTCATCATCCGCTTTCCCCCCTCCCCAGGTCTCCATCAAGTTCCGCCACTGACATTTCCTAACCAAATCCCACATTCCGTTTCAGCCCTCACGTTTTCCTCGGATCGCAGTTCTCCCCCCACCAGGAACCAGCAACTCTCCACGCTCCACCAGTTGCTATTATCTTCCCCTGAGTGTTTCAAACCGAGACGCATTTGTTAACGAATAATAAACCTTAAGCGACACAAACAACAGTCGGTCATAACTAGGTCGCAGATATCTCGTCTTAAGCGGAATGCGACACATTCTTGTACCCCAGGTATGCTATTTGGTTAAGTGTGCGTCTTTTTTTTTACAAATAAATTATGTTACAACTTTTAGCGCCGTTTAGTTTAGAACGTTCTTTTTCCGCTGATGTCGTGTTACCACTCGATTAATTACCAAATATGTTGAAACATAATGAATGTAGTAATGTGGATAGTGTAAACAAGTGGTTTATAATGATTCTATGTTCAGTTTGTAAAGTGATTTACGTTCAGTCTGACTGGCAATATGAACGGTGAATTTTGACTGAAGTAAGTGAGTAAATTATCAGTCAATTTAGCTTACTTTTACTCCATCAATGTGTGAGTTTTTCATCAGTTCAGTTTTAGAAACTATCAGTCAAATTAGTTCTACTGTATTTGAAGAAATTATCAGTCAAATTAGTTCTACTGTATTTGAAGAAATTATCAGTCAAATTAGTTCTACTGTGAGAAGAAGTTTTCAGTGAAATTAGTTCTATTGTGTGAAGAATTATCAGTGAAATTAGTTCTACTGTGAAAAGAAGTTTTCAGTAAAATTAGTTCTATTGTGTGAAGAATTATCAGTGAAATTAGTTCTACTGTATTTGAAGAAATTATCAGTCAAATTAATTCTATTGTGTGAAGAATTATCAGTGAAATTAGTTCTACTGTATGAAGACATTATCAGTCATTCACTTCTATTGTATGAAGAAATTATTAGTCAAATAAGTTCTATTGTGTGAAGAAATTATCAGTCAAATTAATTCTATTGTGTGAAGAATTATCAGTGAAATTAGTTCTACTGTATGAAGAAACTATCAGTCAAATTAGTTCTATTATGTGAAGAAATTAACAGTCACATTAGTTATATTGTGTGAAGAAATATCAGTCAAATTAGTTCTATTGTGTGAAGAAATTATCAGTCATTTAGTTCTATTGTGTGAAGAAATTATCAGTCATTCAGTTCTATTGTGTGAATTCCATTGTGTGAAGAAATTATCAGTCAAATTAGTTATATTGTGTGAAGAAATTATCAGTCAAATTAGTTATATTGTGTGAAGAAATTATCAGTCAAATTAGTTATATTGTGAGAAGAAATTATCAGTCAAATTAGTTATATTGTGTGAAGAAATTATCAGTCAAATTAGTTATATTGTGTGAAGAAATTATCAGTCAAATTAGTTATATTGTGAGAGGAAATTATCAGTCAAATTAGTTATATTGTGAGAAAAAATTATCAGTCAAATTAGTTCTACTGTGTGAAGAAATTATCAGTCAAATTAGTTCTACTGTGTGGAGAAAGCATACGTTTTAATGTTTGGACAAGTGCCTAACGGCTGCCGCGTTAATAACCGACCGGAGGTTCATTGAATTCTGTGTCCTAAATCAATCAGTAGTTCTTCTAAGTCCCTTCACGTTCTCATTTAGACCTTTAACCACGGGGTCTTCTGGGTAGCGTTGATGCACTCAACCAGCTTCCTCCCATTTAACACAACTCATTGTGAAGTAACGAAGTCGAGACTTGTCCATTCCCTGTCCCATATTTTCGGCCTGACCTCTATTATACGTTTATCATCGATTCCCAGAAAGATACTTTCTATCAGGCTAGACCAGAGGTATGTATGTCAGGATTTCGCCGGACATGTCCTACTTTTAAGATGTGTATTTTTCTGCGTCCGACCGAACAGCAGACCGGACAGCACAGGCCAAAGTAGCATTTAAAAACATGAAAAATAACTTACGCAAAAAGTCTATGTCAATCATCATCATCATGCGCCATACCGGTTGGCGTAGGTGATCATGTCCCTCCACAATCTTCTATCTTACAGTGCATCGTATCAGTTCTGTTATTGACTGTTTTTCCTATGCCATAACACCAAGCTATCCAGTATTTTCTCTCTCTGTCGTCCGCGATCTCTCTTTCCTTTTATTTTGACAGTTGTAACCAAGTATTCCAACTTTCCTCTTCTCATGATGTGCCCGAAAAATGTTGATTGCTTCTTTCTGATGTTTTTTAAGAGCTCCCTTTTTGTGTTGGCCTCTTTGAGAACTTCCTCATTGGTCTTTTTAGCTGTCCAGGAAACTTTCAACATTCTTCTGAGAAATCCCATCTCATTTGTTTGTCTACTGTCCATGATTCGCTTCCATAGGTCAGAATTGGTTCTATATAGCACCGATGAACACTCTTTCTTATTTTTATTGACATAGATTTGTTGCATAAGATCATGACAAATCACAATCTTATGTTAATGGAAGTGAGAAAGAGACTTCATTGCTGCTATTTGGAGCCAAATATCTACAGCAGACAAACAAATGAAAAGACGATTAGAGGCCACATGAAGATGATTTCTCAGAAGAATGTTGAGAGTTCCATGAATAGAAAAATAACGAGGTCATTCTCAAAGAGGCCAACACAAAAAGGGAACTCCTAAAAACATCAGAAAGAAACAATCGACATTTTTTTCCCGGGCACATCATGAGAAGAGGAAAGTTGGAATACTTGGTTACAACTGGCAAAATAAAAGAAAGAGAGATCACGGACGACAAAGAGAGAAAATACTGGATAGCTTGGTGTCATGGCATGGAAACAGTCAAGAACTGAATTGATACGATGCACTGTAGATAGGAAATTATGAAAGGTCATGATCGCCTATGCCATCCGCTGTGGCACATAATTATGATGACATAAAGTATTGAAAATAACATATTATTATGCCCTTATGTGAAAAGTCCTTCAGATTAAATGCCCTGTTTGGTCTGATGAAATGACCTTTTTTGTGTGTGTTATATTTGCTAAGCCTTGATATGTCCGTACCATCTGAATTCACATTTGTTACAAAACAATTAAATTACAAGTTACAATATTTAATAAGGACGATTTATCTTTCTTAAAAGCCAATTTACAACTTCATTGTGTAAACAAGTTATCAGCTAATCCTCAGATTTGTCAATTTACACTCCAAATTCATGATTAAAGTTTCATATGCCGAAACATTCTCGTTAAATTATAATAACATTAAATCGTAAATCTAACTTCAGCTGCAAGGAGGTAAAAATCTGGCTACTTACATTTGTTTTGTGAAACATAACATCGGATTTACATTGGAGGACAATCAACATTCTAGCTTGTTATAAGTCAGTGAGAGGTGTGAGGATAGATATCCGTCAACGAACTGTTTGCATATTGTCATCTGTTTGGATGTTGTATCCTTCGCATTTCATCCAACTTTGTGGATAGTTCCAGATCTGCTTCAACAGTGCAGGTAATACATCTGTGTTGGTTTCATTGTTTTCTATGTTTGTAGAAAGAAAGAAAGAAAATAAATGAGTTTTAATACGCGAGAAAGGTCATATGTATTATTATTTCTCTTCTTATTTTTTCTACTTCTTCTTTTTCTTCTTCTTCGCAACACACAAATGTAATTATCAGTGACGTCCAAGCATTTTGACATTATCTATCTATCTATCTATCTATCTATCTATCTATCTATCTATCTATCTATCTATCTATCTATCTATCTATCTATCTATCTATCTATCTATCTATCTATCTATCTATCTATCTGTCTGTCTGTCTGTCTGTCTGTCTGTCTGTCTATCTATCTATCTATCTATCTATCTATCTGTATAATCTATCCTATCTATCTAGTTTGCCTTTATATCTGTCTTCTGTGTGTCTGGTATGTCTATCTGTCTGTCGTCTGCCTGTATGTCTTTTGTCTGTATGCCTGGTCCGTCTGTCTGACTGTCTGTATGCCTGGTCTGACTGTCTGCCTGTCTTTTGTATGTATGCCTGGTTTGTCTGTCTTTTGTCTGTATGCCTGGTCTGTCTGTCTTTTGTCTGTATTTCTGGTCTGTCTGTCTTTTGTCTGTATGCCTGGTCTGTCTGTCTGTTGTCTGTATGCCTGGTCTGTCTGTCTGACTATCTGTCGTTTGTCTGTCTGTATGTCTGGCCTGTCTGTTCGATGGCACACATGACACACTTTCTAAACTCTCTATTTCCAACTATCTTCGCTATTAAGCGTCATAATTTGCACAGGACCCGCAGTATGCCTTACTACACGTCCCTACTCTGAGCTAGCCCCTCTCATCCTTAGTATGGGAGCTGATGCATGATGTTCTTACCTCTCACTTCTTTGTCCTTCTTAGTGTCTCTCTCTCTACGTCGCCCAGTTTTACTTTTTTCCGGATGTTTCCAATTTTTATGCGACAGTGCACCATAACAGAATAACAACAACTAGGTGCACTGGCCTCCTCCTTTCTTAACGCCGAGGCATAGTGCGTTGTTATTTAAAATGTCACTCCTCTACAACATTATGTGTCACAAAATGTCCTGAGCTCTGCACACAGCTACAAAGTTCGCCCTTTGTGCACGATCTTAAGACTTAAACCAGGGCTCTATGGTTCCTGTTGAATCCTTATTCTTCTCCACAGTCACGAGAGAAGGGGAGATAAGAAAAGAGTCACTGTCGCTTGCCACGCCTGTCGTAAACAGCGTCAAATTTAGACCTGGTGAGGCACTGTCTAAGCTAAATGAAACTTTGAGGCCACAAGTTGACTAAACTAAATGAAACTTTGATACCCCAAGTTGACTAAACTAAATGAAACTTTGATACCCCAAGTTGACTAAATTAAATAAAACTTTGATACCCCAAGTTGACTAAACTAAATAAAACTTTGATACCCCAAGTTGACTAAACTAAATGAAACTTTCAGGCCCCAAGTTGACTAAACTAAATGAAACTTTCAGGCCCCAAGTTGACTAAACTAAATGAAACTTTCAGGCCCCAAGTTGACTAAACTAAATGAAACTTTGATACCCCAAGCTGACTAAACTAAATGAAACTTTGATACCCCAAGTTGACTAAACTAAATGAAACTTTGATACCCCAAGCTGACTAAACTAAATGAAACTTTGATACCCCAAGCTGACTAAACTAAATGAAACTTTGATACCCCAAGTTGACTAAACTAAATGAAACTTTCAGGCCCCAAGTTGACTAAACTAAATGAAACTTTGATACCCCAAGCTGACTAAACTAAATGAAACTTTGATACCCCAAGCTGACTAAACTAAATGAAACTTTGATACCCCAAGTTGACTAAACTAAATAAAACTTTGATACCCCAAGTTGACTAAACTAAATAAAACTTTGAGACCCCAAGTTGACTAAACTAAATAAAACTTTGATACCCCAAGTTGACTAAACTAAATGAAACTTTGAGGCCCCAGTTGACTAAACTAAATGAAACTTTGAGGCCCCAGTTGGCTAAACTAAATAAAACTTTGATACCCCAAGTTGACTAAACTAAATAAAACTTTGATACCCCAAGTTGACTAAACTAAATGAAACTTTGAGGCCCCAGTTGGCTAAACTAAATAAAACTTTGATACCCCAAGTTGACTAAACTAAATAAAACTTTGATACCCCAAGTTGACTAAACTAAATAAAACTTTGAGGCCCCAGTTGGCTAAACTAAATAAAACTTTGATACCCCAAGTTGACTAAACTAAATAAAACTTTGATAAAGTTGACTAAACTAAATGAAACTTTGAGGCCACAAGTTGACTAAACTAAATAAAACTTTGATACCCCAAGTTGACTAAACTAAATAAAACTTTGAGGCCACAAGTTGACTAAACTAAATAAAACTTTGATACCCCAAGTTGACTAAACTAAATAAAACTTTGATACCCCAAGTTGACTAAACTAAAAAAAACTTTGATACCCCAAGTTGACTAAATTAAATGAAACTTTGATACCCCAAGTTGACTAAACTAAATGAAACTTTGAGATCCCAAGTTGACTAAACTAAATGAAACTTTGATACCACAAGTTGACTAAACTAAATAAAACTTTGATACCCCAAGTTGACTAAACTAAATGAAACTTTGATACCCCAAGTTGATTAAACTAAATAAAACTTTGATACCCCAAGTTGACTAAACTAAATAAAACTTTGATACCACAAGTTGACTAAACTAAATAAAACTTTGATACCCAAGTTGACTAAACTAAATGAAACTTTGATACCCCAAGTTGATTAAACTAAATAAAACTTTGATACCCCAAGTTGACTAAACTAAATAAAACTTTGATACCCCAAGTTGACTAAACTAAATAAAACTTTGATACCCCAAGTTGACTAAACTAAATGAAACTTTGATACCCCAAGTTGATTAAACTAAATAAAACTTTGATACCCCAAGTTGACTAAACTAAATGAAACTTTGATACCCCAAGTTGACTAAATTAAATAAAACTTTGATACCCCAAGTTGACTAAACTAAATGAAACTTTGATACCCCAAGTTGACTAAACTAAATAAAACTTTGAGACCCCAAGTTGACTAAACTAAATAAAACTTTGATACCCCAAGTTGACTAAGCTAAATGAAACTTGATACCCCAAGTTGACTAAACTAAATGAAACTTTGATACCCCAAGTTGACTAAACTAAATGAAACTTTGAGATCCCAAGTTGACTAAGCTAAATGAAACTTGATACCCCAAGTTGACTAAACTAAATGAAACTTTGATACCCCAAGTTGACTAAACTAAATGAAACTTTGAGATCCCAAGTTGACTAAACTAAATGAAACTTTGAGACCCCAAGTTGACTAAACTAAATAAAACTTTGATACCCCAAGTTGACTAAATTAAATAAAACTTTGATACCCCAAGTTGACTAAACTAAATGAAACTTTCAGGCCCCAAGTTGACTAAACTAAATGAAACTTTCAGGCCCCAAGTTGACTAAACTAAATAAAACTTTGATACCCCAAGCTGACTAAACTAAATGAAACTTTGATACCCCAAGTTGACTAAACTAAATGAAACTTTGATACCCCAAGTTGACTAAACTAAATAAAACTTTGATACCCCAAGTTGACTAAACTAAATAAAACTTTGATACTCCAAGTTGACTAAACTAAATAAAACTTTGATACCCCAAGTTGACTAAACTAAATGAAACTTTGAGGCCCCAGTTGACTAAACTAAATGAAACTTTGAGGCCCCAGTTGACTAAACTAAATGAAACTTTGATACCCCAAGTTGACTAAACTAAATGAAACTTTGAGGCCCCAGTTGGCTAAACTAAATAAAACTTTGATACTCCAAGTTGACTAAACTAAATAAAACTTTGAAGCCCCAGTTGACTAAACTAAATAAAACTTTGATACCCCAAGTTGACTAAACTAAATAAAACTTTGATACCCCAAGTTGACTAAACTAAATAAAACTTTGATACCCCAAGTTGACTAAACTAAATAAAACTTTGATACCCCAAGTTGACTAAACTAAATAAAACTTTGATACCCCAGTTGACTAAACTAAATGAAACTTTGAGGCCCCAGTTGACTAAACTAAATAAAACTTTGATACCCCAAGTTGACTAAACTAAATAAAACTTTGATACCCCAAGTTGACTAACTAAATGAAACTTTGTTACCCCAAGTTGATTAAACTAAATAAAACTTTGATACCCCAAGTTGACTAAACTAAATAAAACTTTGGTACCCCAAGTTGACTAAACTAAATGAAACTTTGATACCCCAAGTTGACTAAACTAAATGAAACTTTGAGACCCCAAGTTGACTAAGCTAAATGAAACTTTGAGGCCCCAGTTGACTAAACTAAATAAAACTTTGATACCCCAAGTTGACTAAACTAAATAAAACTTTGATACCCCAAGTTGACTAAACTAAATAAAACTTTGATACCCCAAGTTGACTAAACTAAATGAAATTTGATACCCCAAGTTCACTAAACTAAATGAAACTTTGAGGCCCCAATTGACTAAACTAAATGAAAATTTGATACCCCAAGTTGACTAAACTAAATAAAACTTTGATACCCCAAGTTGACTAAACTAAATAAAACTTTGATACCCCAAGTTGACTAAACTAAATGAAACTTTGATACCCCAAGTTGACTAAACTAAATGAAACTTTGATACCCCAAGTTCACTAAACTAAATGAAACTTTGAGGCCCCAATTGACTAAACTAAATAAAACTTTGATACCCCAATTTGACTAAACTAAATGAAACTTTGAGGCCCCAGTTGACTAAACTAAATAAAACTTTGATACCCCAAGTTGACTAAACTAAATAAAACTTTGATACCCCAAGTTGACTAAACTAAATAAAACTTTGATACCCCAAGTTGACTAAACTAAATAAAACTTTGATACCCCACGTTGACTAAACTAAATAAAACTTTGATACCCCAAGTTGACTAAACTAAATGAAACTTTGATACCCCAAGTTGACTAAACTAAATAAAACTTTGATACCCCAAGTTGACTAAACTCAATAAAACTTTGATACCCCAAGTTGACTAAACTCAATAAAACTTTGAGGACCCAAGTGGACTAAACTAAATGAAACTGTGATACCCCAAGTTGACTAAACTAAATGAAACTTTGAGACCCCAGTTGACTAAACTAAATAAAACTTTGATACCCCAAGTTGACTAAACTAAATAAAACGTTGATACCCCAAGTTGACTAAACTAAGTAAAACTTTGATACCCCAAGTTGACTAAACTAAATAAAACTTTGATACCCCAATTTGACTAAACTAAATAAAACTTTGATACCCCAAGTTGACTAAACTAAATGAAACTTTGAGGCCCCAAGTTGACTAAACTAATTAAAACTTTGATACCCCAAGTTGACTAAACTAAATAAATCTTTGATACCCCAAGTTAACTAAACTAAATGAAACTTTGATACATACCCCAAGTTGACTAAACTAAATGAAACTTTGAGACCCCAGTTGACTAAATTAATAAAACTTTGATACCACAAGTTGACTAAACTAAATAAAACTTTGATACCCCAAGTTAACTAAACTAAATGAAACTTTGATACATACCCCAAGTTGACTAAACTAAATGAAACTTTGAGACCCCAAGTTGACTAAATTAATAAAACTTTGATACCCCAAGTTGACTAAACTAAATAAAACTTTGATACCCCAAGTTGACTAAACTAAATGAAACTTTGATACCACAAGTTGACTAAAGTAAATGAAACTTTGATACCACAAGTTGACTAAACTAAATAAAACTTTGATACCCCAAGTTGACTAAACTAAATGAAACTTTGATACCCCAAGTTGACTAAACTAAATGAAACTTTGATACCCCAAGTTGACTAAACTAAATAAAACTTTGATACCCCAAGTTGACTAAACTAAATAAAACTTTGAGACCCCAAGTTGACTAAACTAAATAAAACTTTGATACCCCAAGTTGACTAAACTAAATAAAACTTTGATACCCCAAGTTGACTAAACTAAATAAAACTTTGATACCCCAAGTTGACTAAACTAAATGAAACTTTGAGACCCCAAGTTGACTAAACTAAATGAAACTTTGAGGCCCCAGTTGACTAAACTAAATGAAACTTTGATACCCCAAGTTGACTAAACTAAATGAAACTTTGATACCCCAAGTTGACTAAACTAAATGAAACTTTGATACCCCAAGTTGACTAAACTAAATAAAACTTTGATACCCCAAGTTGACTAAATTAAATAAAACTTTGATACCCCAAGTTGACTAAACTAAATAAAACTTTGATACCCCAAGTTGACTAAACTAAATGAAACTTTGAGGCCCCAGTTGACTAAACTAAATAAAACTTTGATACCCCAAGTTGACTAAACTAAATAAAACTTTGGTACCCCAAGTTGACTAAACTAAATGAAACTTTGATACCCCAAGTTGACTAAACTAAATGAAACTTTGAGACCCCAAGTTGACTAAGCTAAATGAAACTTTGAGGCCCCAGTTGACTAAACTAAATAAAACTTTGATACCCCAAGTTGACTAAAGTAAATGAAACTTTAATACCCCAAGTTGACTAAACTAAATGAAACTTTGATACCCCAAGTTGACTAAAGTAAATGAAACTTTAATACCACAAGTTGACTAAACTAAATGAAACTTTGATACCACAAGTTGACTAAACTAAATGAAACTTTAATACCCCAAGTTGACTAAACTAAATGAAACTTTGATACCACAAGTTGACTAAAGTAAATGAAACTTTAATACCCCAAGTTGACTAAACTAAATGAAACTTTGATACCACAAGTTGACTAAAGTAAATGAAACTTTGAGAATCCCAGTTGACTAAACTAAATGAAACTTTGAGAATCCAAGTTGACTAAACTAAATGAAACTTTGAGACCCCAAGTTGACTAAACTAAATGAAACTTTGAGAATCCAAGTTAACTAAACTAAATAAAACTTTGAGAATCCCAGTTGACTAAACTAAATGAAACTTTGAGAATCCAAGTTGACTAAACTAAATGAAACTTTGATACCCCAAGTTGACTAAACTAAATGAAACTTTGATACCCCAAGTTGACTAAACTAAATGAAACTTTGAGAATCCCAGTTGACTAAACTAAATAAAACTTTGAGAATCCAAGTTGACTAAACTAAATGAAACTTTGAGAATCCAAGTTAACTAAACTAAATGAAACTTTGAGGCCCTAAGTTGACTAAACTAAGTTCGAGAGCCAAATTCTGCGCCGGTGTTAGGAGCTCGTGCATCCGAACTAAAAGCCATATTCAGTGCTTTCGTTGGTGTCTGGCGGGCGTATTTTATTATGGACAATATGCTGAGGAGGGCATATGTGAAATATAGATTTTATTTTTCAGTTGTGTAATGAAGTTGATCTGTTGACTGAACTAAACTCTGGCATTCAAACACACTTGAGGATGGGCCTGGGTAATCTAGAGGTACGACGTCTGTCTCAGGACAGATAAGACCGGGGTTCGATTCCGTGAGAAGCGGTTGTGTTTTTAAAGAAAAACATGAAACATTATTACGTGGTATCTATATGACGCAACCTTCCCCTGATCTCTTGTATAGTGAGGTTCGATGTCTGGCCTTCTCATCATCATCATGTGACATACCTGTTGGCGTAGGCGATCATGTCTTTCCACAATCTTCTATCCACAGTGCATCGTATCAGTTCTGTTGTTGACTATTTTCCATGCCATGACACCAAGCTATTTTCTCTCTTTGTCGTCCGCGATCTCTCTTTCCTTTTATTTTGACAGTCGTAACCAAGTATTCCAACTTTACTCTTCTCACGATGTGCCCGAAAAATGTTGATTTCACCTTTCTGATGTTTTTTAGGAGCTCCCTTTTTGTGTTGGCCTCTTTGAGAACTTCCTCATTGGTCTTTTTAGCTGTCCAGGGAACTTTCAACATTCTTCTGAGAAATCCCATCTCTGTTGCCTCTAATCGTCTTTTCATTTGTTTGTCTACTGTCCATTATTCGCTTCCATAGCTCAGAATTGGTTCTATATAGCATCGATGAACTCTCTTTCTCATTTCTATTGACAGATTTGTTGCACAAGAAATTTTCATTTTCTGAAATGCCATTTTGGCCTTCACGAGTAACGGTAATAAACAGGAAGGCCCGAGTGTAATCTCGCACGTTAAATATCCCTTGGCATTTAAAAAATCGAAAAAGAGTAGGCTATAAATATGGCAGCTGCACGGGCAAAATTGTAAGCAAAAAAATATATCCATACCGTTTTTGACGGAGTTCGTGCACTTTGGCCAGGATTCGCCTGGGATTGTATCGTGATTCTCGAGGGAGCACCATTGGGTTTGCCCGTTGTTCTGTGATGATGATCTTAACAAGACAAAATACAATTCAAGCTCGCCTTTACAGAAACTAAACACTTGCAGCTTGAGATTCAACCGCGAGATTCAAAAATTAATACCCACTTTAATTTTTGGATGGTAATTACAGCCTGGTAGAAATAGATATAAGGTGTAACAAAGCATGTCAAGTTATAGGCCAAGTATCAACACTATTGGAAAACAAAGCAATAACTACGGAAGCAAAAAGGGCAATATACAAATAAATTTTTCTACCAACTCTGTGCTATCAGTGCCAGAATTGGACGCTGGACTCTAGAACAATAAGAAAGATAACGACCACCGAAATGAAATGTGTCAGAAGAATGACAGCAAACAGCTTAAAGGACAGAGTAAGAAACACCGACCTGAGGAAGAAACTCGAAATTGAACCAGCCATCGAATACATAAAGAAATAACAGATAAAATGGTTCGGTCATATAACAAGACAAAAATATGTCTTTTTCTTTGTTGTTACCATTACTTCTGTCTTTCTGCTAATATGGCTGAGGCCTTTATTTTTGCTTTCTTTCACTGTAATGCCCAACATTTCTTGTAATTCATTTTCACTCTTAGCGATTAAGACAACCATCAGCATACCTCAGATTTATCGCTGTTTACAAGAACAATAAAAAAAAAACCTTTACTGAGATGAAATGTGTTAGACGAATGACAGGAAACAGTCTGAGAGATAAGATCAGAAATGAAGAACTGGGAAAAGCTAGGAATGGCCACCGCCATAGAATATAGAAAGAAATACCAAATAAAATGGTTTGGCCACGTGACAAGACAGAAAGATCAAAACACAACACAACGAGCCTTCAACAAACGTGAGAACACCAGACCCAAGGGTCGATCACGAAAAAGATGGATGGATGGAATATTAGATGCACTAGGAAACATAACAGCAGTAGAAGCGAACAGAAGAGCAAAAGACCGCAAATTATATCTCCCTCGACGCTGAAAGGCAGATGTGGAAGGAAAGAAGAAGAAGATCGCTGTTTAAGAACTGTTCCTGTATTTTTGTTAGTAAAAGTAAAGTAAAGTACCCCGTCACGCCAAGTGGCGTATAGGGAAATATGGTGTTAGTGACCCTATATTTTATTTTACAGACCTTCAGCACATGATTTTGGGGGTAATGTGGTCAGGATTACGCCCGTGCTGCTTTACTTTCCCAGAAAAAATCAGGTACCCATTTAAGGCTGGGTGAACCCGGAAGCTGTCGGTTGGGATCGGACCCTACCCCTTGTCCGTGGTAGTCCAGTTCACTAACCACTGAGCTATCGTGGCTCCCTGTATTTATGTTAGACATGCTCTTATTTGGCTTCTGATTATTTTAAATTGTAGTTGTTCTTAGTTTCAACAATAAAACTGATATCAAACTCATCTCATAAAACTGATATCAAACTCATCTCATAAAACTGATATCAAAATCATCTCATAAAACTGATATCAAACTCATCTCATAAAACTGATATCAAACTCATCTCATAAAACTGATATCAAACTCATCTCATAAAACTGATATCAAACTCATCTCATAAAACTGATATCAAACTCGTCTCATAAAACTGATATCAAACTCATCTCATAAAACTGATATCAAACTTGTCTCATAAAACTGATATCAAACTCATCTCATAAAACTGATATCAAACTCATCTCATAAAACTGATATCAAACTCATCTCATAAAACTGATATCAAACTCATCTCATAAAACTGATATCAAACTTATCTCATAAAACTGATATCAAACTCATCTCATAAAATTGATATCAAACTCATCTCATAAAACTGATATCAAACCCATCTCATAAAACTAATATCAAACTCATCTCATAAAACTGATATCAAACTCATCTCATAAAACTGATATCAAACTCGTCTCATAAAACTGATATCAAACTCATCTCATAAAACTGATATCAAACTTGTCTCATAAAACTGATATCAAACTCATCTCATAAAACTGATATCAAACTCATCTCATAAAATTGATAAAAAACTCATCTCATAAAACTGATATCAAACTCGTCTCATAAAACTGATATCAAACTCATCTCATAAAACTGATATCAAACTCATCTCATAAAACTGATATCAAACTCATCTCATAAATCTGATTTCAATCTCATCTCATAAAACTGATATCAAACTCATCTCATAAAGCTGCGGGTCATTGGGGCACCTCTGTCAGACTTGGTCAACCTGGGGGTCGTTGGGGCACCTCTGTTCGTCTTTGTCAACCTGGGGGTTGTTGGGACACCTCTGTTCGTCTTTGTCAACCTGGGGGTTGTTGGGACACCTCTGTTCGTCTTTGTCAACCTGGGGGTTGTTGGGACACCTCTGTCAGACTTTGTCAACCTGGGGGTCGTTGGGACACCTCTGTCAGACTTTGTCAACCTGGGGGTTGTTGGGACACCTCTGTCAGACTTTGTCAACCTGGGGGTCGTTGGGACACCTCTGTCAGACTTTGTCAACCTGGGGTCGTTGGGACACCTCTGTCAGACTTTGTCAACCTGGGGGTCGTTGGGGCACCTCTGTCAGACGTTGTCAACCTGGGGGTCGTTGGGACACCTCTGTCAGACTTTGTCAACCTGGGGGTCGTTGGGGCACCTCTGTCAGGCTTGATCAACCTGGGAGTCATTTAATTCTATGTTAGTGATTTTGTCCTGCCATTTCCATCATTTTATTCTGCGTAAGCATCCATTAATGAAAGTCTGCACCTTCATGATTGTTAATTGTGTTGTTCTCCACGTTTCACAGCCATATAATAGAACCGACTTAACATTTGAGTTGAAAATTTTAATTTTTGTAATTCAACTAATTTCTTTGGATTTCCATGTTTCCCAGTGCAACGAAAGCTCCTCTTGGTTTTGATATCCTTATTTTGGTATCATTTTCTGTTCCTCCCGCTTTATCTATATTACTGCCCAGATATATGTAAGATTGTACGTCTAGTAGAGGTATTTCTCCTTATTTTATTTGGTTATTGCCAACTGTATTAATTCTCATAATGTTGGTCTTATCTCTATTAATCTTTAGTCCCAGCTGTTGTGATCTGTCATCAAATTCATTCATAAGTAACAAATGGAGGCAATGTCGTAAATTATGTACACGATATTTGGAAGACAAGCCCAATAAATCCTGGCACAACTGTTGTCATGACAACTGGAGTCTGACCCGGTTTAAGGAAGCCATTAACGATGTCCGTGCTGTGACAAGATAATTGTCCAAAGAAGGCAATATTTTATCTCACTGTCGGCTTGGTGTGTCATTCTGGGCTTTTTGATTCCCACTGAATTTAACTGTCTTCTCTCTATCTCTCTATCTCTCTCTCTCTGTTTTCCTACTACCGTTACACTCTTATGTCTCTCTACTTTGTATATTGAACAAAAAGCAGTTAAATCTTCTCAATGCAATTTTCTCATGGGAGGAAATTTGTAAAATGTAGTCTGGAGGGAGAGTTGCATCTCCCCTATCAACTACCTAAGTTTCAGTCTTTTTTAAATGTTGCCTTACATTTATCTCCTCTATCAACTACCTAAGTTTCAGTCTTTTTAAATGTTGCCTTATATTTATCTCCCCTATCAACTACCTAAGTTTCAGTCTTTTTAAATGTTGCCTTATATTTATCTCCCCTATCAACTACCTAAGTTTCAGTCTTTTTAAATGTTGCCTTATATTTATCTCCCGTGTCAACTACCTAAGTTTCAGTCTTTTTAAATGTTGCCTTATATTTATCTCCCCTATTAACTACCTAAGTTTCAGTCTTTTTAAATGTTGCCTTATATTTATCTCCTCTATCAACTACCTAAGTTTCAGTCTTTTTAAATGTTGCCTTATATTTATCTCCCCTATCAACTACCTAAGTTTCAGTCTTTTTAAATGTTGCCTTATATTTATCTCCCCTATCAACTACCTAAGTTTCAGTCTTTTTAAATGTTGCCTTATATTTATCTCCCCTATCAACTACCTAAGTTTCAGTCTTTTTAAATGTTGCCTTATATTTATCTCCCGTATCAACTACCTAAGTTTCAGTCTTTTTAAATGTTGCCTTATATTTATCTCCCCTATCAACTACCTAAGTTTCAGTCTTTTTTAAATGTTGCCTTACATTTATCTCCTCTATCAACTACCTAAGTTTCAGTCTTTTTAAATGTTGCCTTATATTTATCTCCCCTATCAACTACCTAAGTTTCAGTCTTTTTAAATGTTGCCTTATATTTATCTCCCCTATCAACTACCTAAGTTTCAGTCTTTTTAAATGTTGCCTTATATTTATCTCCCCTATCAACTACCTAAGTTTCAGTCTTTTTAAATGTTGCCTTATATTTATCTCCCCTATCAACTACCTAAGTTTCAGTCTTTTTAAATGTTGCCTTATATTTATCTCCCCTATCTACTACTTGCGGCTTCCAACATCATCATCATCGAGTGCCGTCTCCATAACGAAGGTTGGCTACCATAGATCGCGCCATTCTGCTCTGTCTCTTGCTTTGATGGTGCAGGTAGTCATAGGCTGATTTGTCCATCTTTTGGTGTTACTCGTCCATGTTAGTCTTGGTCTGCCTCTGCCTCTTTTACCTTGTATTTTCCCCTCCAGGATTACTTTTAGTAGGCTGTTGTGTCTTTTAACATGACCCAAAAATCGCATTTGTCTTGTTTGAATTGTGTTTAGTTGTTTTCTTTTCCTTCCATCCAATTCTACCTATTCTTCTATATATCCACATTTCAAAGGCTTCAATTCTCTGTTCTGTTTTCTTGTCTAATGTCCATGTTTCTGCACCATATAGGAATATTGAGAAGATGTAACATTTTGCTATTCTTAGTTTTAGCCCTGGTGTTATTTGTTTTGATGTTAGTATGTTCTTCATGACATTACTGACATCAAAACAAATAACATGAGGCTTCAGCACACTATAACATGCCACCTGAGGTTTCAGTACATTGTAATGTTGCCTTCTATTGCCCCTAACTACTACCAGTGGTTTCATTGTCTTCTCATGTTGCCTTCTATTGCCCTAACTACTACCTGTGGTGTCATTGTCTTCTCATGTTGCCTTCTATTGCCCCTAACTACTACCAGTGGTTTCATGGTCTTCTAATGTTGCCTTCTATTGCCCCTAACTACTACCAGTGGTTTCATGGTCTTCTAATGTTGCCTTCTATTGCCTCTAACTACTACCAGTGGTTTCATTGGCTTCTCATGTTGCCTTCTATTGCCCCTAACTACTACCAGTGGTTTCATGGTCTTCTCATGTTGCCTTCTATTGCCTCTAACTACTACCAGTGGTTTCATGGTCTTCTCATGTTGCCTTCTATTGCCTCTAACTATACCAGTGGTTTCATGGTCTTCTAATGTTGCCTTCTATTGCCCCTAACTACTACCAGTGGTTTCATGGTCTTCTAATGTTGCCTTCTATTGCCTCTAACTACTACCAGTGGTTTCATGGTCTTCTCATGTTGCCTTCTATTGCCCCTAACTACTACCAGTGGTTTCATGGTCTTCTAATGTTGCCTTCTATAGCCCCTAACTACTACCAGTGGTTTCATGGTCTTCTAATGTTGCCTTCTATAGCCCCTAAGTACTACCAGTGGTTTCATGGTCTTCTAATGTTGCCTTCTATTGCCTCTAACTACTACCAGTGGTTTCATGGTCTTCTAATGTTGCCTTCTATTGCCTCTAACTACTACCAGTGGTTTCATGGTCTTCTAATGTTGCCTTTTAACTCGCCTATCTGTAAACAGTGGTATCAGTTCCGTCTAATATTGACTTATCTAGATAAACAAGTGTTGATTCGCGAGGCATATCTCCACGAAGTGTTTGTAGGAGTCAGAGTGCCCCAGTCACTCAGTGTTTCAGTGACGGTCTTTGGTTTTTCATATCCCTGGGTCCACTCTGTTTAAAATGATTTTTGAGTGGAGCCCAAATGTTTTTCTTCTGGGATCAAATCGAGCTTGTTGCATGGCGACCACAGTATTTTTCCATTCTCTTGCAATACTGTTTTGGTGATACGAAGGGAGCCGCGATAGCTCAGTGGTTAGTGAAATGAACTACAAAAGACAAGGGGTAAGGTTCGATCCCAACCGACGGCTCCGGTTCACCCAGCCTTTAATGGGTGCCGTATTTTTTCTGGGAAAGTAAAGCAGCACGGGCGTAATACCGACCACATTACCGCAAAAATCATGTGCCAAAGGTCTGTAAAATTTATGGTCACTAACACCATATTTCATATACGCCACTTGGCGTGACGGGGGTACTTTACTTTTTTTTATGTGTTTGAGCAGACTAGGGCCAAATGGAACGTACATCTAGACAAATCGCATCGTCTCATGACAAACGTGTATGATTATGGCCTCAAAACCATTTCTTTGAGAATTTCTTCTCTACCCATCTACTAGTCACCTGTGATAACCCTACCTGTCACATATTTCTACTAGTCACCTGTGATAACCCTACCTGTCACATCTTTCTACTAGTCACCTGTGATAACCCTGCCTGTCACATCTATCTACCATTCACGTGTCTCAATCCTACTTGTCACAAACATACATCTCACTTGTCACAATCTTACCTGTCACTTGACACAACCCTACCTGTCACTTGTCACAAACCTACTAGTCACTTGTCACAACTCTATCAGTCACTTGTCACAACTCTATCAGTCACTTGTCACAACCCTACCAGTCACAACCCTACTTGTCACAACCATACATGTCACTTTTCACTACCCTACCTTTCACTTGTCACAACCCTACCTGTCACTTATCACAACCCTACCTTTCACTTGTCACAACGCTATCAGTCACTTGTCACAACCCTACCTGTCACTTGTCACAACCCTACCTAACAATTATCACAACCCTACCTATCACTTGTCACAACCCTATCAGTCACTTGTCACAACCCTAACTGTCACATCTACACCAAAACTTGTCACAATAAATATAGCATGCCTCTAACTCTGACAACGTAATTCACAACAAATATTTCGATGGAACATTAAAGACCATTTTTACTTGATTTACCTTATATCAGGATAAACGTTTGAAGCTTAAATATAAAAGACACCTTTCGCCAAATCACTGCACCGAGCAGCGGCGCACAGGAGTGACAGTACTGTCAAGAAACCTTGTTCTCAAGTAAGACTTCAAACAGGAATAATATATTCCAAAAATAAAATAAAAAACATAAAAGTTAAGTCAACGAGATAAACTGCCACAGAGAAGGCCCGTCAACAAAGACAAAGACATGAAAACAGAGGCAAAGGATGTAGAGGCCTAAGCGGATAATTTAATGTCACTTTTAATCATCATCAAGTACCATGCCTGCTGGCGTAGGTGATCATGTTTCTCCACAACTTTCGATCTCGACAGTTAATCATTTCTGTTGTTGACCTTCTGCCAAGCCATTCTCTGAAGCTGTCTGGTATTTTCTCTCTTTGCTTCTCTCTATCTCTTCGTCCCTCAATTTTCCCAGTTGTCACAATATATTCCAGCTGTTCCCTTCTCATTTTTTAATATCAAAATAAATAATCAATTGATGTCTTATTTCCGTCTATTCTTAGTTCATATTTTGCATTTATATGTCATAAATACCAGCATATTGTGATGGTTTTTAGGTCACACATACCAGCATATTGTGATGGTTTTTAGGTCACACATACCAGCATATTGTGATGGTTTTTAGGTCACACATACCAGCATATTGTGATGGTTTTTAGGTCACACATACCAGCATATTGTGATGGTTTTTAAGTCACACATACCAGCATATTGTGATGATTTTTAGGTCACACATACCAGCATATTGTGATGGTTTTTAGGTCACACATACCAGGATATTGTGATGGTTTTTAGGTTACACATACCAGCATATTGTGATGGTTTTTAGGTCACACATACCAGCATATTGTGATGGTTTTTAGGTCACACATACCAGCATATTGTGATGGTTTTTAGGTCATAAAAATCCGAGCCCTAGTGATAACAGAGATTGGGTGCAGCTAGATAGGCCCTGTCAAGAAGAGTTACAGGCAGTAGTTGTTTGTTTGTTTGTTTGTTTGTTTGTGTGTTTGTTTACGCCAGCTTTACAGCCCTTGTGAAATCACGAGGAACTGAATTTTTCAGGAAGAACATATTTTCCCTATTTTTCAAACTGACTGCATGCGCTCTAGTGTCCCCCACCATAGAGGCAGATATTCTCATAAATCGGAGGTACTTTTTCTATTTTTATCTTGGATTTTTTTTCTTTTTTCACGTTTTGGGTAGAATTATTCCTTTTAGTGCTTTTATTAGTGACAGTAGTAGGTATGAAAGCGAGTCATGTGCGATATGCAAGACAACACAACGAACATTAGAGGCAGCTGAGATGTGGTTTATCAGAAGAATGATAAGAATTCCATGGATATCAAAAATTACAAATGAAGAATGTTTAAAACGAGCTGGAGAAATCAGATATTATCACCAAAATTAAAAGAAGGATGCAATCTATATACAGAAGCAGAAAACGCAATACGACTTACCGATAGCAACATAGAGTTGTGAAACATGGACAATCTCGCAAACAACCAGCAAGAAAATCAATTCATTGGACACAAAATGTGACAAGAAAGTCTTTAATATACCTTGGATAATAAACAAGAACAATGAAGAGATATTAAAAGCTTTAAATATTACTGATACTGTACTACTAGCAGAAAACCCTAAAGATCTACAACAATTACTTAATGAAATAAACATGACAAGCAAAAAATATGGACTAGATGTGAATATCAAAAAGGCTAAAACTAAGATCATAAACAAAGAAAATTCTCAAAACCCACAAGTGGATATCAAAGTTGAAGGAATAGACCTGGAGACAGTTCAGAACTATAACTACCTTGGACATACTATAACCAGTGATGGAAAATGTACAACTGAAATAAGCAAAGGAATAGGTATGGCAAAAAGTAATTTTAATGTCATGAAAAATATACTAACAACAAAACAAATAACACCAGGGCTAAAACTAAGAATATCAAAATGTTACATCTTCTCAATATTCCTGTATGGTGCAGAAACATGGACATTAGACAAGAAAACAGAACATAAAATTGAAGCCTTTGGAATGTGGATATATAGAAAAATATGTAGAATTGGATGGAAGGAAAAGAAAACAAATGATGAAGCCTTAAAACAACTAAAAATGAAAAGAGAACAACTAAACACAATTAGAACAAGACAAATGAGATTTTTGGGGCATGTTAAAAGACACAACAGCCTACTAAAAGTAATATCGGAAGGGAAAATACAAGGTAAAAGAGGCAGAGGCAGACCAAGACTAACATGGACGAGTAACATCAAAAGATGGACAAGTCAACCTATGACAACCTGCACCATCAAAGCAAGAGACAGGGCGGAATGGCGCTCCATGGTAGCCAACCTTCGATGTGGAGACGGCACTCGATGATGATAATGAAATTAATAAAATAAATAACTACAGAAAATTAAACATAGGAAAAATCAGGAAAAACAAACGGAAAAAGAAGAAATAAAATAGAAATTGAAAAAAAATAACGATGTGCTTGGCCTGTCACAGGTTCACCTGATATAAGTTATGTCTGCTCCGCGGAACCATCTCCGTCTCGCACCGCCGAGCATGGAATCTCATTCTGGCCATCTCTCGGTTCAAGGGACGTGACCCGAGACTTGAATATTCTGTGAAGTAGAGAAGTGAATTTTCCTCATTTACTTCATACCTGGTTGGCTCAAGGCTAGGATATATTTTTATTTGTAATTTCAGTTTGTTTCGAGGAGAGTGCGTAGAGAGTTGGGCACGATGTAACGGGGCAGTAATAAATGTCGCATTTTTCTATGGTTATTTTAAGTTTTAATTGCGTATTAAAGAACGCTTGAATTTCTTTTAACTACGGGCGCTGAAATTCATTTATAACTTAAATTTGACATCCATTGAAAATTGCGTCGTGTTGCCAGCAGTCACACAACGGAAGTCAACTTTGTGCTATTAAAGTCAAACATTGACCTTTTCTAAATCCCATTTAAGAAAGATCAATACATGTGAGATGCGATGCTTGAGAAAAGTAACAAACAACACAAGAAGAGATAGAATACCAAATGAAACCATAAGAAAAATGGTAGGAATAAAACCCTGCCATGAATATATAGAACAACAACTTAAATGGTTTGGCCACCTGGTCAGAATGAATCCTTATCAATCACCATCAAGGGCGTTCTTCTCGAGAATGCATGGAAAAAGACCAAGAGGAAGACCTAGAAGAAGATGGATAGATGCAGTGACAGAGACATGTAACAACAAAGGAAAATCACTAATTCAGACAGTTCGAGCAGCTCAAGAACAACAAATGATATAAACCACGACACCTTTTGGGTATCAGTGAAAAGAGAAAAGAAGAAAAATAATAATTGTGTATTAAATGCAGAATAGGGAGCCGCGATGGCTCAGTGGTTAGTGAACTGGACTACAAAGGACAAGAGGTAGGGTTCGATCCCAACCGACGGCTTCCGGTTCACCCAGCCTTAAATGTGTACCGGATTTTTTTCTGGTAAAGTAAAGCGGTACGGGCGTAATACCGACCACATTACCCCCAAAATCATGTGCCGAAGGTCTGTAAAATTTATGATCACTAAACCATATTCCCTATACGCCACTTGGCGGGACGGGGGTACTTTACTTTTTCATAACAATAGCAAAAACGATGATAATAATTGATAACTATGGCAATAAAGGCGTTGAAAACTGGGCGGTGAAGCTTCCTGTACAAATAACAGCTACTAGAGAATAACATTTGGACGACCACCCAGGAAATACCTGGCCACTGGTCCACCCAGGACAAGAGGTCGTGCTCATTTCACGGACCAGTCGACTTCCTGTTCACTCAGCCAAGAAGTGTGGAGACCTGCTGGGAAAGAAAGGCTGATGTTGATCACATATCTCGAAATGTGTTGGTCGGCTAGAAAAGTATTTACACCTTCACAATCTATTTTCCATCATTTCTTCCTTACTTACTTACGTCCTTACTTATTTAATTCCTTCCTTCCTTACTTATTTACTTACGTCCTTACCTACTTACTTACTTCATTCCTTCCTTCCTTACTTATTTACTTACTTCATTCCCTCCTTCCTTACTTAATTCCCTCCTTCCTTCCTTCCCTAATTCCTTCCTTCCTTACTTATTTACTTAATTATTTACTTCCGTCCTTACTTTTTACTTACTCATTTACTTACTTACTTATTTACTTACTTCATTCCCTCCTTCCTTACTTAATTCCCTCCTTCCTTCCTTCCCTAATTCCTTCCTTCCTTACTTATTTACTTCATTATTTACTTCCGTCCTTACTTTTTTACTTACTCATTTACTTACTTATTTACTCACTTACATACTTATTTACTTACTTACATACTTATTTACTTACTTATTTACTCATTTACTTACTTATTTACTCATTTACTTATTTACTCATTTACTTATTTACTCATTTACTTACTTATTAGGGTCAGAACAGCAGCAAGCTACACAGACCACTTCGAAGTTAGATCAGGTGTAAGACAGGAGTGCGTACTATCGTCCCTACTGTTTATTACATACATGGACCATATATGCAAGCTATCCAACCCATCAGAGACAGAGGAGATCAACGAGCTTTTATTTGCAGACGATCAGGCACTAATATATGAAACAATAGAAGACCTACAAGAACACTTAAACAAACTCAACATCTCAGGCACAAAATAAACATGAAAATCAACATCAACAAAACAGAAGTCATGAATGTCGCCAAAAATAAACAGAACATCAACATAACTATAGAAGGCAGACAACTAAAACAAGTAGAGGAATTCAAATACCTAGGAAGTCTAATGACAAACGATAATTCTCAAACAGCAGAGATAATATCAAGATACAACAAAGCTTGTCAAATCATTGGACAGTTATCACCACTATTGTCCAACAAGGAAATAACACTGGGGGCAAAACGAGCGCTATACAATACAATCTTCATCCCAACGTTGTGCTACCAATGCCAGACCTGGACCCTAGATGCAAGAACAATAAGCAAAATAACCTCTACTGAGATGAAATGTGTTAAACGAATGACAGGAAACAGCCTGAGAGATAAGATCAGAAATGAAGAACTGAGAAAAAAACTAGGAATAGCCCCCGCCATATAATATATAAGGAAACAACATATACAATAGTTTGGCCACGTGACAAGGCAGAAAGAACAAAGCACAAAACGAGCCTTCAACAAACGTTGTGAGAACACCAGACCCAAGGGTCGACCACGTAAAAGGTGGGTCGATGGAATATTAGAAGCACTAGGAAACATAACAGCAGCAGAGGCGAACAGAAGAGCAAAAGACCGCAAATTATATCTCCCCTCGACGCTGAAAGGCAGATGAGGAAGGAAAGAAGATGAAGAAGAATACTTACTTATTTAATTATTTACGTACTTATTTGCTTACTTACTTACTTACTTATTTACTCATTTACTTACTTATTTACCTACTTACTTATTTACTCATTTACTTACTTATTTGCTTACTTATTTACTCATTTACTTACTTATTTGCTTATTTATTTACTCATTTACTTACTTATTTGCTTACTTATTTACTCATTTACTTACTTATTTACCTACTTACTTATTTACTCATTTACTTACTTATTTATTTACTCATTTACTTACTTATTTATTTACTTATTTACTCATTTACTTGCTTACTTATTTACTCATTTACTTACTTACTTATTTGCTTACTTATTTACTCATTTACTTACTTACTTACTTATTTACTTACTTATTTGCTTACTTATTTACTTACTTATTTGCCTACTTATTTACTCATTTACTTACTTATTTGCTTACTTATTTACTCATTTACTTACTTACTTATTTGCTTACTTATTTACTCATTTACTTACTTACTTACTTATTTACTTACTCATTTACTTACTTATTTACTCATTTACTTACTTACTTTTTTGCTTACTTATCTACTCATTTACTTACTTAATTACTTACTTACTTTTTTGCTTACTTATCTACTCATTTACTTACTTAATTCCTTACTAACTTGTTTGCTTACTTATTTACTCATTTACTTACTTACTTATGTACTTACATATTTACTCACCCCCCTCCCTCCTTCTCCTAGCCCTTCTTCCCCTGTTATCATGTATATTTTGTATGTTTATGTTATAGAATCTCTGGTCATTCTTTTAATATGAGCAAGACATTTCATGTGTTGTCTCTAAATGTAGCTTCAAATTGATTCAATGTAATCTTCATCTCTGGAACTAAGTTGTAACATTTATGATAAATCTAACCGCCGTGGGAGGATTTATTAGTTTAACAAATTATTCGTCATCATCATGTGCCTTACCGGTTGGCGTAGGCGATCATGTCCCTCCACAATCTTCTATCTACAGTGCATCGTATCTGTTCTGTTGTTGACTGCTTTCCATGCCACGACACCAAGCTATCCAGTATTTTCTCTTTTGTCGTTCGCGATCTCTCTTTCCTTTTATTTTGCCAGTTGTAACCAAGTATTCCAACTTTTCTCTTCTCATGATGTGCCCTAAAAATGTTGATTGTTTCTTTCTGATGTTTTTTAAGAGCTCCCTTTTTGTGTTGGCCTCTGAGAATTTCCTCATTGGTCTTTTTAGCTGTCCAGGGAACTTTCAACATTCTTCTGAGAAATCCAATCTCTGTGGCCTCTAATTGTCTTTTCATTTGTTTGTCTACTGTCCATGATTCGCTTCCATAGGTCAGAAATGTTTCTATATAGACCGATGAACACTCTTTCACATTTGTATTGACATAGATTTGTTGCATAAGATATTTTTCATTTTCTGAAATGCCATTCTGGCCTGAGCTATTCTGCTTTTGAACGACAACAAACGGTGAAGCACAAAGAAGCATAGTTATAGATAATTGTGCTTCACTGTTTGTTTTTTTGTCGTTGTCCCTGTATTCTGAAGAAGGCCACAGGCCGAAACGTCAGTATTGTGTTGTCTTACTTCCTTGTAAAGCTGTCACCATACCTTGGAGTGTTTATCACACCCCACTACTGGCTCATTATTTGGAAATAGACCTAGAGACAGTTCTGAGCTACAACTACATTGGTCACACTTTAACCAGTGATAGGAAATGTAAAACTGAAATAAACAAAAGAATAGGAATGGCAAAAAGTAATTTTAATGCCACGAAAAATATAATAACATCATAACAAATAACACCAGGGCTACAGCTAAGAATAGCAAAATGTTACATCTTCTCAACATTCCTGTGTGGTGCAGAAACATGGACATTAGACAAGAAAACAGAACAGAAAATTTGAGCCTTTGAAATGGGATTTATAGAAGAATATGAAGAATTTGATGGAAAGAAAAGAAAACAAACGATGAATTCTTAAAACTAAAAATGAAAAGAGAACTACTAAACACAATTCAAGCAAGACAACTGAGATTTTTGGAGCATGTTAAAAGACACGACAGCCTACTAAACGTAATCTTGGAGGGGAAAATACAAGGTAAAATAGGCAGAGACAAACCTAGACTAACATGGACGAGTAACATCAAATAGGACAAGTCAGCCTATGATAACCTGCACTATGAAAGCAATAAACATAGAGGAATGGCGCTCCATGGTAGCTACCCTTCTATGCCGAGGCGGCACTCAATTAACAATTTTTGGGGAAATACAGAATTCTGTCTCGAGTGAAAGACCCTGTATATACTAGTGGTTACGTTTTCCTGCTTTTTGTCTTAGAGACACGCCCGTTCAACCACACATTTTAAAGTCCTAACTTCCTTTAACCAAATCCTTTGATCTAAAAAGTGTCAACAAATCTTTAAATACCTTTAACCCAGAGTTCAGGTCAAGTTCAAAGGTTAAAAATTGAGAATTAATTTGAATGGTATTTTAAAAACCTGGATCAAAGCCCTGTTTACATTATTTCTTCAGTACAAAACGTTAATCTTGTGGCCGTTAAGATATAATCAGTGATTGACTGTTCACGGAACAAATATTTGCTGAAATTAAAAGGTGACTTTTTACATTCGTTCTAATTGGACAAGTTCGTATGTGGGCTCCGTCATGTCAGATCGACTATTTTAGGTTATTTCCTAAACACAAATATACATACAAAACACAAGAGGTTAAATAGTGTTATGTTCGCTGGTTAGACATGTCAACAATTTAAAGTCAAAATGAGTGTTTGTGTTTGTCTGAAATTTCATTTGAATGTACAAATAGTAGAAGTTGATTTAGCATGACAGCTATTTGGACGGACAGGTATTGGTGTCAGTTCGTTGTGCACACGGCAGTGATTTAAAGAGAGAGAAATAAAGTGTACGCCAAATTACAAAAACTCATAAATAAAAAAGGTCTCCTCACGCAGTACGACTTACCGATAGCAACGTACAGTTGTGAAACATGGACAATCTCACAAACATCATCATCATCATGTGCCTTACCGGTTGGCGTAGGTGATCATGTCCCTCCACAATCTTCTATCTACAGTGCATCGTATCAGTTCTGTTGTTGACTGTTTTCCATGCCATGACACCAAGCTATCCAGTATTTTCTCTCTTTGTCGTCCGCGATCTCTCTTTCCTTTTATTTTGCCACTTGTAACCAAGTCTTCCAACTTTCCTCTTCTCATGATGTGCTTGAAAAATGTTGATTTCACCTTTCTGATGTTTTTAGGAGCTCCCTTTTTGTGTTGGCCTCTTTGAGAACTTCATTTGTTTTTTAGCTGTCCAGGGAACTTCAAACATTCTTCTGAGAAATCCCATCTCTGTGGCCTCTAATCGTCTTTTCATTTGTTTGTCTACTGTCCATGATTCGCTTCCATAGGTCAGAAATGTTTCTATATAGCACCGATGAACTCTCTTTCTCATTTCTATTGACATAGATTTGTTGCATAAGATATTTTTCATTTCTGAAATGCTATTTTGGCCTGAGCTATTCTGCTTTTTATTTCCTGTGGTGCATCTCCCATCTGATGTTATTATTGTGCCCAAGTATTTGAAACGTTGCACTTGTTTCAGATTTGTCTCGTTTATTTTTATGCTGCATGATGGTGATGATTGTTTCTTCGATATAACCATTACATCTCACAAACAGCCAGCAAGAAAATCAATTCATTGGACACAAAATGTGACAAGAAAGTCTTTAATATACCTTGGATAATGAAAAAGAATAATGAAGACATGTTAAAAGCTTTAAACATTAAAAAGAACTGGCTTGTAAACACCATTCTACAGAGGAAATTAAAATACTATTGTATCAGGAGGAATTATTTACGTCAGGAGGAGAGTTTTGACGCGACAGTATGACGCTTCTTGATGGAGATTTCTTGACGTCACATCACTCACGGCCGGACAGCTGATTTTGGATGGCTGGTCAATCAGGAAGAAGTATTATTTACGTTCAGGGACAGCTGGTCAATCAGGAAGAAGTATTATTTACGTTCAGGGACAGCTGGTGAATCAGGAAGAAGTATTATTTACGTTCAGGGACAGCTGGTGAATCACTCGTGAATCAGCTGTTATACTCAGCTGCTCGCTGCCCTGGTCTCTGGCCGTGCAATATGACAGGCGACACACTTGAGCTGTGGCCCTGACCTTACTGGCCTCCTGGATCTTGGTCAAGCACGAGCTTTTCTACTTATCCACTCATATGTAAGCGGAAAACCGTTCCCCATTGAACGACCTCCTCAGGTCTAATTCTAACCTACTTATTTATTCGTCTCGTGGACTTTAATTCTCTGGAAACTTCTAATGTAATCCTCGAGGTTTCTTCTTTAACTGTTCAGAACTCTTTACATCTAACGGTACTTAGTCTACACTTAGTTAATCACTGCTTACTAAGTTGGCTATGGTTAGCCCCTAAGGCGGACCGCACATGTGGCCTTTCTCTCTCTCTCTCTCTCTCTCTCTCTCTCTCTCTCTCTCTCTCTCTCTCTGTCTACAACTACGGTTGTGTCATCTCTGATGTTCTCATAGAAAATCATCCCGTTTCTTTGTGTCTCCTCTTTAAATATTTGTCGGCTCCTCCAATCAAATCGATCCACGTATTTAATTTCTCGACTAATACACCCCCGCAAATCTCGAGATAGTCTGTTTCATATTTTTTTCTTATTTCTCGTGGACTCTATTATCGTTTCCGGTTGCTTGTCAACTATTTCGAAACTCACGCTAATACACCCCCTCACCTCGAGATGTGTTTCTATTTATTTTAATTTCACGTGGGTTATCACTTCCAGTTGGCTTGTCTTTCACCTCTGACAATCCCGCTTTCTCGCTTCCTCTCCTTCTTTCTCGTAGTATCTCACCCCCCCCCCCCCTCTTCCCGTCTACATTATGTCCACGTCAAAAGACAACACAGCGGGCTGGAAAGAACAATAATAAAAGGCATGGTTTCTGGGCGACCTATCGGGGCAGACCAAGAAGAAGGTGGTTTCAAGACAACAAGGAGACCTTGAAAGTGACAACAGATGAAATTAGAGATCTGGCTAGAGAGAGATATATTTTCAGACGGTCTGTGGTGAATGCAACGCTCTTCAAATGACATGCGACCTGATGATGATGATTATGGTTTACGGAGAATATGATTTTCATCATCATCATGTGCCAAACATGTTGGCGTAGGCGATCTTGTCCTACCACAATTCTCTACACACAGTACATCGCTTCAATTCTGTTCTTAGCTGTTTTGGCACTAGTCTTTATTTGCCTTTCAGCGTGCAGGGGGAGATATAATTTGCCATCTCTTCCTCTTCTGTTGACCTCTCCTGCTGTTATATTTCCTAGTGTTTCTTACATTCCATCAATCCATCTTTTGCTTTCCTGTTGACCTATCCTGCTGTTATGTTTCCTGATGTTTCTAATATTCCATCAATCCATCTTTTGTTCTTCTGTTGACCTCTCCTGCTGTTATGTTTCCTAGTAAAAAAAAGTAAAGTACCCCCGTCACGCCAAGTGGCGTATAAGGAAATATGGTGTTAGTGACCCTATATTTTGCAGACCTTCAGCACATGATTTTTGGGGTAATGTGGTCAGTATTACGCCCGTGCTGCTTTACTTTCCCAGAAAAAATCCGGTACCCATTTAAGGCTGGGTGAACCCGGAAGCCGTCGGTTGGGATCGAACCCTACCCCTTGTCCTTTGTAGTCCAGTTCACTAACCACTGAGCTATCGCGGCTCCTATGTTTCCTAGTGTTTCTAATATTCCATTAATCCATCTTTTGCTCTTCTGTTGACCTCTCCTGCTGTTACGTTTCCTAGTGTTTCTAATATTCCATCAATCCATCTTTTGCTCTTCTGTTGGCCCCTTCTGCTGTTACGTTTCCTAGTGTTTCTAATATTCCATCAATCCATCTTTTGCTCTTCTGTTGGCCTCTTCTGCTGTTATGCTTCCTGGTATTTCTAATACTTCATCACTCAATCCTATGTTCTTCTGCTGGTCTCTCCTGCTGTTAGGTTTCATATTGTTTCTAATATTCCACCAATCCATGGTTTTCGTGGTCGGCCCTTGGGTCTGGTGTTCTCGTAATGTTTATTAAATGCTCGTGTTGTGTTTTGATATCTCTGTCTTATCACGTGGCCAAACCACTGTGTCTGTTATTGTTGCTTTATGTATTCTACGTCATACCCAACATATGATGATCAGAGAAGGCTCTTGTGGCCATCACCAGTCCCATATCGGGACAAGCTGTATGGAGATGTCACCCGCCCTGAGTTGTCGCATGTTTTTTTTTTTTTAAACTCATTAATAATGACATCTAAAGATGAACGTACTAGAAGAATGTCCTAGCTTATTTTTAGCATTTTTCCTCGGCTATTCATTTCTGATCTTATCTCTCATGCAGATAGATATGTGGGTGGATTAATAAAGAATGGAATCACAGTTGGATATTATCCACATTTCCTGTGCAGTTTCATTTCCCACGCTTTATCAACCAAACTGAAATCCAACATCAGCGTGTGGCCAGTCTTACATGGCAGTCCATTTTTGTAAAACCTGGCACAAGACATTCTAGCCAGGAACGCGACGCGTTTCTCTGCCATAATGAATGACAAGCCAAAAATAGTATTTCCCCTGTTGCTCCTATGTTGATTTTTTTGTTAACCTGAAATATAAAAATATATAATCAAGAACGACCACCTATAGATGTGGAGCATTAAGCTGCCGACTGTGTTGTGGTATTTCAAAAAATAACAAATCGTGTCAGAAAAATATAATGAATTGGTTCATTCATTCGTTGAGTTTATTTTTAAGTATTACACTCCCAGGTAATCTTTGTGACGTTTCACTCATGCGAAATAGTATCATTGTATACAAGATCTAAAACTAAGAATAGCAAAATGTTATATCTCCTCAGTATTCCTGTATGGTGCAGAAACATGGACTTAGACAAGAAAACAGAAAAGAAAATTGAAGCCTTTGAAATGTGGATCTATAGAAGAATAGGAAGAATTAGATGGAAAGAAAAGAAAACAAACGATGAAGTTTTAAAACAATTAAAAATTAAAAGAGAACTAATAAATACAATTCAAACAAGACAAATGAGATTTTTGGGGCATGTGAAAAGATACAACAACCTAATAAAAGAAATATTGGAGGGGAAAATGCAAGGTAAAATAGGCAGAGGCAGATCAAGATTAACATGGACGAGTAACATCAAAAGATGTACAAGTCAGCCTATGACAACCTGCACCATCAAAGCAAGAGACATAGCGGAATGGCGCTCCATGGTAGCCAACCTTCGATGTTGAAACGGCACTCAATGATGATGATGTCCGCTTTTGCTGTGTATTTTTAGCTTTAAAACTAAACGTTCATTAAATTCACCCATCGTCTAACACTAAGACAAAATGTTCAGGAAATTCACCCATCGTCTAACACTAAGACTAAATGTTCAGGAAATTCACCCATCGTCTAACACTAAGACTAAACGTTCTAAATGTTCAGGAAATTCACCCATCGTCTAACACTAAGACTAAATGTTCAGGAAATTCACCCATCGTCTAACACTAAGACTAAATGTTCATTAAATTCACCCATCGTCTAACACTAAGACTAAATGTTCATTAAATTCACCCATCGTCTAACACTAAGACTAAACGTTCATTAAATACACACAACGCCTAACTTTAAGGATGGATAAATGCAAAAGAAATAGAACAATGACATAGTTAAAGGTTTACTTAATAAACGACACAAATTTGAACGACGGTTCGGCTCAACAGGCCTTCAACAAGAACAAACAAACAACACACATACACAGATATGTAAGTCAATAAAACTTTCTACATAGCTAACTATTAATGAAGCAAACGAAACAAAGTAATATCGACCTGTACAGACCACTTCGAAATTCATCATCATCAAGTACCAGGCCTGCTGACGTAGGTGATCATGTCTCTCCACAATTTTCGATCTCGACAGTTATTTATCATTTTTGTTGTTGACATTCTGCCAAGCCATTCTCTTAAGCTGTGTGGTATTTTTTCTCCTTGCTTCCCTCTATCTCTTCGTCCCTCAATTTTTCCAGTTGTTACAATATATTCCAGTTGTTCTCTTCTCATTACATGGCCAAAAAAATGATGATTGTTTCTTCCTAATATTGGAAATTAGCTTAATTTTTGCTTTAATCTCTTTCAGAACATTTTCATTACTCTTCTTATCTGTCCATGATATTCTCAACATTCTTCCTCATTTGCCTTTCAGCATCGAGGGGAGATATAATTTGCGGTCTTTTGCTCTTCTGTTCGCCTCTGCTGCTGTTATGTTTCCTAGTGCTTCTAATATCCCATCCATCTATCTTTTTCGTGGTCGACCATTGGGTCTGGTATTCTCACAACACTTTGCTGAACGCTCATTGTGTTGTGTTTTGATCTTTCTGCATTGTCATGTGGCCAAACCATTGTATCTGTTGTTTCCTTATACATTCTATGGCGGGGGCTATTCCTAGCTTTTTTCTCAGTTCTTCATTTCCGATCTTATCTCTCAGACTGCTTCCTGTCATTCGTCTAACACATTTCATCTCATTAGAGATTATTTTGCTTATTGTTCTTACATCTAGGGTCCAGGACTAGCATTGGTAGCACAACGTTGGGATGAAGATTGTATTGTATAGTGCTCGTTTTGCCTCCAGAGTTATTTCCTTGTCGGACAATAGTGGTGATAACTGTCCGATGATTTGACAAGCTTTGTTGCATCTTGATATTATCTCTGCTGTTTGAGAATTATCGTTTGTCACTAAACTTCCTAGGTATTTGAATTCCTCAACTTGCTTTAGTTGCCTGCCTTCTATAGTTATGTTGAT
Organism: Megaustenia siamemsis; assembly: GCA_032433765.1. Taxonomy (NCBI): domain Eukaryota; kingdom Metazoa; phylum Mollusca; class Gastropoda; order Stylommatophora; family Ariophantidae; genus Megaustenia; species Megaustenia siamemsis. Next base: position 44,509,228 of record JAVIAB010000107.1, on the reverse strand, counting down.
GTTCTGTTTATTTTTAGCGACATTCACATCGCCAAAACAATCAAACGCTCCTAACATGGCGGCAGGTAATTTAATTAACAACAGTTTTCCCCAACATGAGGTTTTGTTGAAGTTCGATGTGCGGTTGCTTTGTCCATGAATCGATTAACCTGTTTCCGCCATCGATTTCACGATCTATCGCTGGTCTACACTTCGTGTGGGGTCGGGTTCAATTCTACAAATGTGGCGAATTTTTTTTCTTCTTTCTTTCTTTCTTTCTTTCTTTCTTTCTTTCTTTCTTTCTTTCTTTCTTTCTTTCTTTCTTTCTTTCTTTCTTTCTTTCTTTCTTTCTTTCTTTCTTTTCCTTCCTTCCTTTCTTTCTTTCTTTCTTTCTTACTGTCTTTCTTTTCTTTCTTTCTTTCTCTTCCTTTCTTTCTTTCTTTTCTTTGATTCTTTCCTTCTATCTTTCTTTCTTTCCTTCCTTCTTTCTTTCTCTTTCTTTTTCTTCCTTTCTTTCTTTCTCTCTCTCTCTCTCTTTTTTGTTTTCTTTTCTTCTTTTCTTTCTTTTTTTTCTTTCTGTATTTCTTACATTCTGTTTTTCTTTCTGATTTTCTTTCTTTCGATCGTTCATTCTCTCCTTCCTTCTTTGTTTGTTTCTTTCCTTCTTTGTTTATTTTTATTCTTTATTTCATTCTTTCTTTCTTTCCCTCTTTGTTTCCTCCTTTGTTTCTTTCTTTCCTTTTCTTTTTTTGACCAACACGATTTCGAAGTTCACCCAGCCTCTTAAAGAAAGTACTAGAAATTTTCCCTGAGATAAAAAAAGCGCGGCCTTGCGGGATACTGACCACTTTACCCACAAACAAGTTAACGGTTACAGAAAAAATATGTAGATTAGAACTATTTCAAACAAACAGCAACTTCGCTTCCCATTGGTCAAGTCCCAAATGCCACTTTTCAAATTATGGTTAGTATCGACTATCAGTCACATCAGTCAGATTATAGACTCTTCTGTGGTATCGATCCCACCCAGATCCCCTGTAACATCGGAAGATCGTTCCGGAAACAGCTTCTTCTGTCCATATAATCTGCGTGCAAGCCTCTTATCTCCATAGAAGCACCAAGTTGTTGCTATGGGCAAGAATCAGTGCTATTATCTTCGGTATTATTTGAGGACGTAGAGAACTTTTTCTTTCTGATTTATTCTATACCAGATAAACAAGTTGGTGGGCCAAGGTATCAAGGCTCTTGTTATTGGTGTTGTTTTTTTTATTAATTAGCCGATTGGACTTTGCCTCTTTTATTTTTTGGTCAGTGCAATGCATCCTGTCAACCTAGAATTTCTTTTCCTATCGAGAAGGAGAAGGAAGGGAGAGAAGGAAGGGAAGGAAGGGAGTGAGTGAGTGAGTGAGTGAGTGAGTGAGTGAGTGAGTGGGAGGGGAGGCAGGCAGGCCAGATTGCACTCCCCTAGAGTAGTAAAATACTGCTGCGAGACGACACGTTTATATTTATTTACCCATGACAAAGGCGGATCTGTCGGGCCTAAAGGCTTAAATATCACGACACTGGCGTAAATTAGCGACATAGCGCATCCACGCCCACGAATGAACGCTAAGAAGAAGTACTGTCTGCTGAAGCTGCTTCGTAATGTCCTTGGGAAACTGGAGACCTCAAATAATAAATGAATATTATTATAGTGAAAGGGGGAGGGGGAGGGGGGCTTATGACGCGATCAGCGAATCATTTCAGAGGAAGAGGTATGTTCACAGCATTGGGGAAGGAGGCGAAGGCGCACCTCACAGCAGTGGAGCTGGAAGTTGTCAACGACCCACAGCTGATGGCTTGTGCCAGGATCAGTGAACTAGAACCATCCAGACCCTGCTCCACCTCTCCGTGGTGTCTCTAGTAACAGACTAATCTGTCTACTCGGCTAAGCGAGTAGGGATCGAAGAGGGAAGATAATCCGGTACTAAAATGTCGTGCTGAAGTCGGATGTGTTGGGCCGAAAGGCGCAAATATCACAATTTATATAATTTATATAAGTTATACTGCAACCCACAACACAACGCAGACACGCCCACTTAACGTCCTTTTAAGGGCGGATGATGAAGAGGTGTACTCCTTTATTCATTGGGCGAACGCAAGCAATCAAGCAACACTGGGGGGGGGGGGGGGGGATCACAAATAAACAGCAGGAAAAAAAAAGAAAAGAAAGTTAACAGACAGCCATTGTTTCTTTTCCGGTCACATTCTGTTGTTTCTTTTCCGGTCACATTCTGTTGTTTCTTTTCCCGTCACTTTCTGTTGTTTCTTTTCCCGTCACATTCTGTTGTTTCTTTTCCCGTCACTTTCTGTTGTTTCTTTTCCCGTCACATTCTGTTGTTTCTTTTCCCGTCACTTTCTGTTGTTTCTTTTCCCGTCACATTCTGTTGTTTCTTTGCCCGTCACATTCTGTTGGTGATTATTTGTGAATTTCTTTTCCGAATCTTGATAAGCGAACAGATAATATTTAGATCGCAAAGTCATAGTACTATCTCGTGGTGATATTAGAAGCACTAGGAAACATAACAGCAGCAGAGGCGAACAGAAGAGCAAAAGACCGCAAATTATATCCCCCCCCCCCCCTCGACGCTGAAAGGCAGATGAGGAAAGAAAGAAGAAGAAAAAGAAGAAGATTTCGTGGTTCCGTGCTACTCCAACGGTGTTTATTACTTCACAAAACACACATCTACCCCCACACCAAACACACACCACACATCAAGCAAATTCCAAGTTGTAACGATTAAACGGACGGGCGAAGTATGTCGTGCATAAAGAAACGTTAATACAGAGGTCAAAAACAAACATCCGCTGAAGAATGCACTGGTTTGGTTAAGTCATGTTAAAGTTTACAACGGAGTGTTAAGCTATTCCCCACCGACTTGGTATGTATTCACACCTATCTTTCCATGGTCTCCTCCAGTCACTCCCTAAACGTGCCCTTAAAACGATATCCTATTTTATTTTTTAGTTTGGTTTTGACTGAAAAGATTAACTTATTTATTTACCTTGGCCCATTTAGTGTTGCCCATTCGACAGGCAAACACATGGTTCGACAACAATGCCACCGGCCGGGTATGTTCAACCCGAATGTGACAAGTCTGTGACGGTGGATGTGGCGGAAGAATTAGAATTGATCAACGGCCTAGAAAGCGAAAACAGCAAAGTGTGTGGTACACATGAGGCATATTCAGAACACGAAAGACGAATCTGGCAGACCACCGTGAAAGAGATTGGAGCGTCTTCACGTAACATTCCAAAGAAAGCCATGGGGAGAAATTCTAAACTAGCAGAAAATCCTAAAGATCTATAACAATTACTTAATGTAATAATCATGACAAACAAAAAATATGAACTAGATATGAATATCAAAAAGACTAAAACTATGATCATAAGTAAGTAAAAGTAAAGAGCCCCCGTCACGCCAAGTGGCGTATAGGGAAATTGGTGTTAGTGACCATACATTTTACAGACCTTCAGCACATGATTTTTGGGGTAATGTGGTCGGTATTACGCCCGTGCCGCTTTACTTTCCCACAAAAAATCCGGTACCCATTTAAGGCTGGGTGAACCCGGAAGCCGTCGATTGGGATCGAACCCTACCTCTTGTCCATTGTAGTCCAGTTCACTAACCACTGAGCTATCGCGGCTCCCTATGATCATAAACAAAGAAAATTCTCAAGACCTACAATTAAATATCAAATTGAAGGAATACATCTGGAGACAGTCCAGAGCTACACTGTCCTTTAGAGTGACACTTCACTTCTCCAAACTCCTATCAGGGCGTGGAGGGAACCTTTAGAGTGACACTTCACTTCTCCAAACTCCTATCAGGGCGTGGAGGGAACCTTCAGAGTAATACTTCACCTCTCCTAACTCCTATCAGGGCGTGGAGGGAACCTTTAGAGTTACACTTCACCTCGCCAAACTACCTATCAGGTCATGGAGGGAACCTTTAGAGTGACACTTCACCTCTCCTAACTCCTATCAAGGCGTGGAGGGAACCTTTAGAGTGACACTTCACCTCTCCAAACTACTATCAGGTCGTGGAGGGAACCTTTAGAGTGTCACTTCACCTCTCCTAACTCCTATCAGGGCGTGGAGGGAACCTTTAGAGTGACACTTCACCTCTCCAAAATACTATCAGGTCGTGGATGGAAGATTCTTTAAAGTGTCACTTCACCTCTCCAAGACTTTCAGGGCGATGCAACGTTCTGTGGGAGATCTGGCTAGAGACAGATTCTTTCAGACGGGCTGTGATGAATGCAACGTTATGTGGGAGATCTGGCTAGAGACGGAGATTCTTTCAGACGGGTTGTGATGAATGCAACGTTCTGTGGGAGATCTGGCTAGAGACAGAGATCCTTTCAGACGGGCTGTGATGATGCAACGTTCTGTGGGAGATCTGGCTGGAGACAGATTCTTTCAGACGGGCTGTGATGATTGCAACGTTCTGTGGGAGATCTGGCTAGAGACAGAGATTCTTTCAGACGGGCTGTGGTGAATGCAACGTTCTGTAGGAGATCTGGCTGGAGACAGAGATTCTTTCAGACGGGCTGTGGTGATTGCAACGTTCTGTGGTAGTGAGATCTGGCTGGAGACAGAGATTCTTTCAGACGGGCTGTGGTGATTGCAACGTCTCTGTGGGAGATCTGGCAAGCGACAGAGATTCTTTCTAGACGGGCTGTGGTGAATGTAATGTTCTGTAGGAGATCTGGCTGGAGACAGAGATTCTTTCAAAGGGCTGTGGTAAATCCAACGTCTCTGTGTGTAGTGAGATCCTATGTCTAGCCTTCTCTGTGTAGTGAGATCCTATATCTAGCCCTCTCTGGGTAGTGAGATCCTATGTCTAGCCCTCTTTGGGTAGTGAGATCCTATGTTTAGCCCTCTTTGGGTAGTGAGATCCTATGTCTAGCCCTCTTTGAGGTAGTGAGATCCTATGTCTAGCCCTCTTTGGGTAGTGAGATCCTATGTTTAGCCCTCTCTGGGTAGTGAGATCCTATGTCTAGCCCTCTCTGGGTAGTGAGATCCTATGTCTAGTCATCTTTGGGTAGTGAGATCCTATGTCTAGCCCTCTCTGGGTAGTGAGATCCTATGTCTAGCCCTCTTTGGGTAGTGAGATCCTATGTCTAGTCATCTTTGGGTAGTGAGATCCTATGTCTAGTCATCTTTGGATAGTGAGATCCTATGTCTAGCCCTCTTGGGTAGTGAGATCCTATGTCTAGTCATCTTTGGGTAGTGAGATCCTATGTCTAGCCCTCTCTGGGTAGTGAGATCCTATGTCTAGCCCTCTTTGGGTAGTGAGATCCTATGTCTAGTCATCTTTGGGTAGTGAGATCCTATGTCTAGTCATCTTTGGGTAGTGAGATCCTATGTCTAGTCATCTTTGGGTAGTGAGATCCTATGTCTAGCCCTCTTTGGGTAGTGAGATCCTATGTCTAGCCCTCTTTGGGTAGTGAGATCCTATGTCTAGCCCTCTCTGGGTAGTGAGATCCTATGTCTAGCCCTCTCTGGGTAGTGAGATCCTATGTCTAGCCCTCTTTGGGTAGTGAGATCCTATGTCTAGCCCTCTTTGGGTAGTGAGATCCTATGTCTAGCCCTCTTGGGTAGTGAGATCCTATGTCTAGCCCTCTCTGGGTAGTGAGATCCTATGTCTAGCCCTCTTTGGGTAGTGAGATCCTATGTCTACTCCTCTCGGAAAACGGCGAAAAAATAGGTCTTGTGTGCTCTAGCGCCCGTTAAAGAACTCTGGGCAATTTAAAATCAAAAAGAGTAGGCCAAATTGGCCGCTGCTAGGGCAAAATTATTAAACAGAATCTAGCTATACTCAAAATGGTTGTTTCGGAATGAAAGGGGCGGGTATCACGACAGTCGCAAACTAGCGACACATGGTACATACTTATTTAGAGGGGGCCTCAGTAACCTAGTTGGGGGCCTCGGTAGCCTAGTTGGGGGCCTCAGTAACCTTGTGGGGGGCCTCGGTAACCTGCTTGGGGGCCTCGGTAGCCTAGTTGGGGGCCTCGGTAGCCTAGTTGGGGGCCTCGGTACCCTAGTTGTGAGCCTTTGGTAGCCTAGTTAGGGCCTCACTAGTGTAGTTGAGGGCCTCGGTAGCCTAGTTGGGGGCCTCCTAGTTGGGACAACCACCCGACTGGGCTACCAACGTTCGGACAATCCGTGTTCGATTCCCGCTGGAAGTAGTGTGAACTGTACTCGTGGTTAAAAAAAAAATACCCCCGCGGTCGACCCAGCCGCTGGGAGAAATGGGTACCGGGGTATTACTCTGGGAAGGTGAGAATGCCGCCTCGCATAGTGACTTTCGATGCTTGAAGCGACACTATCCAGATGTCTCCGAACGCTTCCTGATAGGCGACCGAGCACATATGGGTGAAAATTCGCGTGCTAAAACGCCGATTGAAGTCTAGTACTTTACCTTTACCTTACTTAACTGCTGAACGCTTGAACAAGAAGGATAAGATGTCTGTTTTTATTTTAATTTTAATCTTCAGTTTGTTTCACCTTTAATGTTCTCATTTTTAATGTTTTCACTGTTGATGTTATCACCTTTGATGTTTAGATCGTTAATGATATTTGTCAAGAATTAAGTTCTAAACTTGCCGTAAACAATCAAAATAGCATGACGAGCATTATTTTACACGGTAAATCCTACAAGTATTTGTTAGAACTATTTTTTGTCACGGTAGTGCGAAGTTTGCTGGGGTGATTTTCCTGCGTGGCATGCTACAGTGATTAAAGAGCAACAGATGATTGGTCAGTGTTTGGTGTGAATTGTTCTATTTATAAAACAATCGACCTCCTCAAATTTAAGGCAATCCCAAAGAACGCGCAGAGTTTACAAATGGTTTCGTCACAATTGTGGTGATTTCACAGTCAGGTGCTATTAATATATAACGGCCGTGGTCTGTAATATATTCAGGAGGAGTAAGTATTCAAATTAAATTATTTCTTGTGTTCTGGCTTTTCGTTTTGCCTTCTTCGTTTTTTTGTTTTTTTTTTTTTTTTTAGCTGTCCGTGGTATTCTAAACATTGGAGATAAACAATAATACAAGAATATTATTAAAGAGGGAAAAGCGAAAAAGATGGAGCGATCGAATATTAGAAGCAAAAATTTAAAAATACAAAAAAATGTTATGTTAGAAGCTTTACGTGATAAGTGGACGACACAGACTAAACGACGTTTCGGCCCAATAGGCCTTCAGCAGGAACAAACAAGAAAAACACACACACAAAACTAAAAACGAAACATTCAAAACAACCCCTTACGAATATAAGAAGCACTAGGAAACATAACAGCAGCAGAGGCAAATAGAAGAGCAAAAGACCCCAAATTATATCTCCCCTCGACGCTGAAAGGCAAATGAGGAAGGAAAGAAGATGATGAAGATAAAGAGGGAAGCTTTAAAGGTGATAGGTCAGCGAATAACTTCAGAGGAAGAGGTATGTTTACATCACTCGGGGTAAAAAAAATCACAAATAATCAACAACATAAAAAAAACAAAGAACAATATATGGTCGGAAGCAGGATCGAACTCGTACTTCTTGGCACTGCGCCTTGCCACGAGAACCAAACGCTAGAGCACACGGCCAACTCAGCTACCTAAAAAAAGAGTAGCTATCATTGACGGTGTTTTTGGCGGCGTTTGGAACACAAGTATTGAGACCCTGAGAGATCATCATCGAGTGCCATCTCCACAACGAAGGTTGGCTACCATGGAGCACCATTCCACTCTGTCTCTTGCTTTGATGGTGCAGATTGTCATAGGCTGACTTTTCCATCTTTTGATGTTACTCGTCGATGTTAGTCGTGGTCTGCCTCTGCCTCTTTTACCTTATATTTTCCCTTCCAATATTACTTTTAGTAGGCTCTTGTGTCTTTTAACATGCCCCGAAAATTTCGTTTGTCTTGTTCTAATTCTAGGGGAGATACTTGTCTAAATATGAAAATAAAGATATATCATTTATTCCTGAGTTGGTGATCGTAACCCTATACTATAGTCATGAGTACACATGTGATCGTGACCCTACACTATAGTCATGAGTACACATGTGATCGTAACCCTATACTATAGTCATGAGTACACATGTGATCGTGACCCTATACTATAGTCATGAGTACACATGTGATCGTGACCCTATGCTATAGTCATGAGTACACATGTGATCGTAACCCTATGCTATAGTCATGAGTACACATGTGATCGTAACCCTATGCTATAGTCATGAGTACACATGCGATCGTAACCCTATGCTATAGTCATGAGTACACATGCGATCGTAACCCTATGCTATAGTCATGAGTACACATGTGATCGTAACCTATGCTATAGTCATGAGTACACATGTGATCGTAACCCTATGCTATAGTCATGAGTACACATGTGATCGTGACCCTGTACTATAGTCATGAGTACACATGTGATCGTAACCTATAGTCATGAGTACACATGTGATCGTGACCCTATACTATAGTCATGAGTACACATGTGATCGTAACCCTATACTATAGTCATGTGTACACATGTGATCGTGACCCTATACTATAGTCATGAGTACACCTGTGATCGTGACCCTATACTATAGTCATGTGTACACATGTGATCGTGATCCTATACTATAGTCATGTGTACGCATGTGATCGTGACCCTATACTATAGTCATGTGTACACATGTGATCGTGACCCTATACTATAGTCATGTGTACACATGTGATCGTGACCCTATACTATAGTCATGTGTACACATGTGATCGTGACCCTATACTATAGTCATGTGTACACATGTGATCGTGACCCTATACTATAGTCATGTGTACACATGTGATCGTGACCCTATACTATAGTCATGTGTACACATGTGATCGTGACCCTATACTATAGTCATGAGTACACATGCGTGAAAGACATCGCCAATGATAAAGTATAAAAGTAAAGATCGCCAAGTGGCATATAGGGAATATGGTGTTATAGTTTGTTTCAGATTGTTTGCCTCCCTAATTCCAGTAATATCTCGAAAACCGTCTGATAGAATACCATGATTTTTTGCATGCGACCTTAGATTTTCAATGACGTAACGAATTTATCATTTAAATTATCGTATGTGTTACCGTTTCCTCAAAGCGGCAACTTCCTTTGATCTCCTTCATATTTGTATTTATTTTGACACAAAAAACAGAATGTACGGTAAATGAAGATCTTTTACACTTTTTAGAGGAAAAGGCGTAACTTTTATTTTTATATAAGGGACATTATTACTTTATAATAAGAGAGTAAGTAAGTAAGTGTTCCTGTCATGCCTGAAGGTGTATAGGGGAATAAACCGCCACAATTGCACTTTTTCACAACATGCTACCCATTTGGATTGGGCTCTTTTAATTATACAACTAATATTGAATCAAATCAAAATATGCCGAACATTCACCGAATAGAAATTATTTATTTTAAGAACACAGAATACATCGTCAACTCACTAAAAAAAACAGTTCCTGAAATGGTCCGTATCCAGAGTTTCCAACTCCAACAAAGTCACTTCAGTAAGTTCAAACAAATGAGTTTTATTCAGAATCTGCCGAATCTAATAGACGTATTACCATTTTTGGTTGAATAACCCACAGACCATCGTTTCTCCAATACTTATCTTCCTCAACCATAACATGGTCTTCACAACTAGCCCAATAATCTTTGTCTATGTTTGAAATAGCAACATTGGTAAGCTCTTTAACATCAGATAATTTGAAAGTTTTATTTTCGGATGCTACTTGCCCTTTGATCTTTGCCCAAACTAATTCAATAGGATTTAGGTGTGAGTGATATGGAGGCAGCCTCAAACATCTATGACCATGTTCTTCAATTAATTTATCTATTTGAAATATCTTTGGCCGTTGTATCTGTTTTACAAGTGAAAGTAATTCAGGCTTGAGATACATATCGTTAAATGGTATTTGTTCCCTTGTCAGCCATGTCTTTATTTCAGCTTTAGTGCTTGATGATGTTGGAACTTTATCTTCTTGTGCCACTTTGTTATGGTAAGATGCATTATCCATGATCAAACAAGATGGTCGATCTAATAAAGGCAAAAGAGTGTCTTTAATCCAATCTCTGAACATATGACTGTTCATCTCTGAATGATAATCCTGGTTATCAGTTGACTTTGCAATAAAAACAAGTTCAGCATTCTCCACCAGGCCATTATTTTTGCTCCCAGCATGTGCCACTATAAGGCGCTTTCCTTTGCTGCTAGGTACATACCTTTTAATAGTCCCATCTAATGACTGCCATTCTTTTTCATTTGTGTGGTGGGCATTAATCCATGTTTCGTCCAAGTACACAATGTCATAATCTTCATTACGCATTTGTCTAACTTCACGTAAATATTTGCTTCTTGCAGCTACTAAATGAGGTTTCTCGCAAATGATGTTTCTTCCACAAGAATATTTTCTAAAAGTGAAGCCTAAACTCCGCACACTTCTCCATAGTGTAGTTTTTGATACAGCAATACTGGTGTTCTTTTTAAGCCAAATCTTAAGTTTCCTTATGGTAACTTCTTCCCCTAAGTCAAACATTTTACAAATCTCTCTGCGGACAAGTTCTCTGTCAAAACTGTCTAACAAATGTTTTCTTCCTCGACTTCTTTCTTTCCTTGAACATTCACATTGAACATTTTTCACTGATCTATGAAACGACCGTTTACTTAAACCTAACACGTGCATCGTTCTCTTTTCAGGATTTGATATGCTGTGATATAGACTCCCTCGTTTTGCCTCTCTACAAAAATATAAATATAATTTCTTTGTAATATTTTGTTCAGTAACAAATTTCAACTTTAAACTCATTGTTAAGGGCACAACTCACAAAACACGCCTATGTAAATAATTTGATTTTATATTTTTGGTGACGTTATACTAATGACGTGATACAAAAAGTTGACAATTTTAATCCAGTAAGTGCAAAACCAGAATTGCGCACCGAATATAAGAGAAATTTGCTACACATATGTGCAAATATTGACAAAAATCTGACATTTGCAATTCAATAGTGTAAACCGGTGCCTTTACCCACCAACATATAAAGGAAATTCCCAAATGAAGATGTTTAAATCATTCTTGAAGTGATATGGAAGGGGTAAATACTCTTAAATTTTGATTCAAATGTGCCCAAGTTTAATCATACTTTTATCCTCCTGGTAAGCAAGCGCACAAGAAAAACCAGCAGTTTGTTTGCAATGAATTTATTTTTTCTATTACGTTATGAGATTCAGTAGGTTACATGCAAAATATCAGCACTGTAGCACAAATGGTTGCTGAGCTGTGGTTTTTTGAAGTGAGGCAAAAAATCTGAAGCGAACTATAGTGACCATACATTTTACAGACCTTCGGCACATGATTTTTGGGGTAATGTGGTCGGTATTACGCCCGTGCTGGTTTACTTTCCCAGAAAAAAAAATCCGGTACACATTTAATGCTGTGTGAACCCGGAACACAATAGCCTAATAAAAGTAATATTAGAAGGGAAAATAGAAGGTAAAAGAGGCAGAGGCAGCCCAATACTAACATCGATCCCAACCGACAGCTTCAGGGTTCCCCCAGCCTTAAATGGGTACCGGATTTTTCTGGGAAAATAAAGCTGCATGGACGTAATACCGACCACATTACCCCGAAAATCATGTGCTGAAAGTCTGTAAAATGTAAGGTCACTAACACCATATTCCCTCTACGCCACTTGGCGTGACGGGGCTCTTTACTTTTTTTTACTTACATTTATATACTGCTGCTGCTTATTGTTTGTTCTTTGTCATCTCTCGTCATTATTTGTTTTACTTCCGCTATGTCTACCGTATGTACAAGTCAAACACCAGTGGATAAAGAGATACAGCGAAGACGATGGCGCTGGATAGGACACACACTACGGAAGCCAACTGAGAGTATTACACAACAGGCCCTTTTTTGGAATCCCCAGGGGAAAAGACAAAGAGGAAGACCAAGGAATTCTTGGAGAAGGCAGATAGTAGCAGAGATGAAGATGATGGGGAAGACATGGAATGATCTTAAAAGAATGGCAAAAAAACAGAACGACTTGGAAAGTGTTTGTTGAAGACCTATGCTCCACTGGGAGCTAAAAAGGTAGAAGAAGAAGATGTCTACCGTGTGTTACCGGGGCCTCATTATGTGGGAAGTAAAGAATAGTGACACTGTGACCTTCCAGGCATGTCGTAAGAGGCGACTAAGGAGGTTTATCGATGGCTTGACAATCTGTCGTTGTAAAAAGTATTGTTATGGAAACAGAACCATAGATTTTAGAAGCAGCGATCTCTGCAATATGTGCCATTTTGGCACGCAAGGTTTCTGTTTTTGAGATTGTGGTTCTGCCCTATGTGCCGTCTTCGGGTAGAAAGGGTAATAGATAGATATATAGATATGTCTACTCCACTACAGTTTTTGAGCTTCATTCGGAAATGTATTTGTGATTCTTTCCGCCCGCTGTTTTTTTTTTAGATCTGTGATTTGCTATCTGGTTTGGATTTATGTACTCCACCCGTGTATTACTGGTGCCTAATAAGGGAAGTAAAGAATAGCTGGAATATATTGTAACAACAGGGAAAATTGAGGGACGAAGAGATAGAGGTAAGCAAAGAGAAAGGTATCAGACAGCTTAAGAGAATGGATTGGCAGAAGGTCAAAAACAGAAATGATAAGTAACTGTCGAGATCGAAAGTTGGGGAGAGACATGATCACTACGCCAGCAGGCCCGGTACTTAATGATGATGATGATGAAGGAATAGTGACACTATGACCTTCCAGGCATGTCGTAAGAGACGACTAAGGAGATTGATCGATGGCTTGACAAGCTGTCATTGTAAAAAGTATTGTTATGAAAACGGAGCCATAGATTTTACAAGCAGTGATCTCTGCAATATGTGCCATCTTTGCACGCAAGGTTTCTGTTTTAGAGATTATGGTGCTGCCCTATGCGCCGTCCTCGACTCGGAAGGACAATAGATAGATAGATACATTTGTGTGTTTAATGTGTATAGTTTGTTTGCTATATCTGATGAAGGATTTTGCCGAAATGTTGTAGCTTGTTTTGTCCTTCTACTAGTTTAGCTGATCTATACGTTTTTATGTTTATTTTGTATGTTTGTGATTGTTTACTGATCGTCCATGATTCACTTCCATATAAAAGAAATGTCACTATGTTATATTTGAGAACTCTTCTTCTTTCTTCGATTAACAATGATAGGCTGCAAACATTTTTTGTTTTCATTTTATGGAGAGCTGCTTTTGCCTGGGCTATTAATTGTATTAATATAAGGATATACAAAGATAAATGTTAGACATTATAGTGAAGGAAAGCAAAAATAAAGGACTCAGCCTCAATAGCAAAAAGACAGAAGTAATGTTAGCAACAAAGAAAAAGACATCACCACAATGCACAATATAAAGACAAGTGGGAAAACAGGTAAATGAATTTAACTATCTGGGAACAATGTTAACCTCAGATGGTAGATGTACAACAGAGGTGAGATACAGAATGGCTCAAGCAAAAGCAGCTTTAAAAAAAAAAATGAGAAAGATATTGTCAAATCCATTTCGATAATAGAAACAAGAAAAAGAGTTCTTAAATGTTATGTAGAGCCAGTCTTAACATATGGGTGTGAATCATTGACAACAACCAAGATAATCACTGGAGGCTGTAGAAATGTGGTTTACAGAAGAATGTTGAGAATAACATGGACAGCTAAGAAGAGTAATGAAAATGTTCTGAAAGAGGCCAAAGCAAAAAGAGAACTAATTTCTAATATTAGGAAGAAACAATCATAATTTTTTTGGCCATGTAATGAGAAGAGAACAACTGGAATATATTGTAACAACAGGGGAAATTGAGGGACGAAGAAATAGAGGGAAACAAAGAGAAAAAATACGAAGAGTAAGAAGAAGAAAAGGACGAGGAAGAAAAGGAGAAGGAAGAAGAGGAGGAGGAGGAAGAAGAGAGGAGGTGGAGGAAGAAAATGAGGAAGAAGAGGAGGAGGAGGAAGAGGAGGAAGAGGGGAAGGAAGAAAAGGAGGAAGAAGAGGAGGAGGAGGAAGAAAAAGAAGAAGAAAAGGAGGAGGAAGAAGAGGAGGAGGAGGAAGAAGAGGAATAGGAGGAGGAAGAAGAGGGGGAAGAGGAAGAGGAGGCAGAAAGCTGCCTTTCTTTATTTGGATCCTTCAATGTGATGAGTTTTAATCTGTAATGATTCTACTAACACGGGCGGTTGAGCAATTATGGATTTTTTTTTTCATTTGCAGTGATACCGGGGCCTGCGACTAACCACTAACATAATAGTCTTGGCTGTACCATTGCCACCTTTATTGAAGGCCGAACGCTGAGGGGACTTTCCCAAAAGCGCCCCAAGCTTGTGACGTCGTCAGCTATAGACCGCTGACGTCATTTTAACCACAACCGCCCATGCTCGCAATGCTGACGTCACAAATCTTGGGTGGTCCCTCCCTCAGCGAGCAGGCATTCAATAAAGATGGCAATGGCTCAACTATCGGCTTAAGAAGAGAACAAGAGACAAAGCAGTAAATCTCATCAGACATGAGGCGTCGTGGTTTCTGTCTTTGGAACTGACTCACCGATTCTTCTTCTTCTTTCCTTCCTTCCTCATCTGCCTTTCAGCGTCGAGGGGAGATATAATTTGCGGTCTTTTGCTCTTCTGTTCGCCTCTGCTGCTGTTATGTTTCCTAGTGTTTCTAATATTCCATCGACCCATCTTTTTCGTGGTCGACCCTTGGGTCTGGTGTTCTCACACCGTTTGTTGAAGGCTCGTTGTGTTGTGTTTTGTTCTTTCTGCCTTGTCACGTGGCCAAACCATTTTATCTGTTGTTTCCTTATATATTCTATGGCGGGGGCTATTCCTAGCTTTTTTCTCAGTTCTTCATTTCTGACTCACCAATTTGTATGTTCAATTATGTCTAGTCTCGTGAAGTAACATCATGACGTGCCTTATCTTATTTCAGGCTGACGTCCGCACACGTTCATCCATCTACGTCAGAGTGTAAACATGGGACAAAGTAAGTTAATTAATCTTATATTTTTCTTCAACCAATGTTCTTATCTATTTGCATATTCATCATCATCATCGAGTGCCGTCTCCACATCGAAGGTTGGCTGCCATGGAGCGCCATTCCACTCTGTCTCTTGCTTTGATGGTACAGATTGTCATAGGTTGACTTTTCCATCTTTTGATGTCACTCGTCCATGTTAGTCTTGGCCTGCCTCTGCCTCTTTGAGCTTGTATTTTCCCTTCCAATATTACTTTTATTAGGCTGTTGTGTCTTTTAACATGCCCTAAAAATGTCATTTGCCTTGTTCTAATTGTGTTTAGTAATTCTCTTTTCAATTTTAGTTGTTTTAAAACTTTTCTATATAGTTTGTTTTCTTTTCTTTCCATCCAATTCTATCTATTTTTCTATAAATCCACATTTCAAAGGTTTAAATTTTCTGTTCTGTTTTCTTGTTTAATGTCCATGTTTCTGCACCATACAGGAATATTGAGAAGATTTAACATTTGCTATTCTTAGTTTTAGCCCTGGTGCTATTTGTTTTGATGTTAGTATGTTCTTCATGACATTAAAATTACTTTTTGCCATACCTATTCTTTTGTTTATTTAAATTTTACATTTTCCATCACTGGTTATAGTATGTCCCAGGTAGTTGTAACTCTGGACTGTCTCCAGATGTATTCCCTCAACTTTGATATTTAATTGTAGGTCTTGAGAATTTTCTTTGTTTATGATCATAGTTTTGATATTCTGCATATTACTCCATAAAAAAAAATATAAAGTAAAAAAAGAAAAAAAAAGGTATATGGTTTATGCTTTACGTAATAAGTGGACGGCACAAATTAGAACGACGTTTCGGCTATAGGCCTTCAGTATGAGCAAACATACAACACACTAATAAATGTGTATTTAAACTATTTAAAAAGTAGTAATAAATATATCATAATTTCGAAGTAAAAGAAAGAATAAGAGTAAGGATAAGAAGAAATAAGAGTAATGATAAGAAGAAATAAGAGTAAGGTTAAGAAGAAATAAGAGTAAGGATAAGAAGAAATAAGAGTAAGAATAAGAAGAAATAAGAGTAAGAATAAGAAGAAATAAGAGTAAGAATAAGAAGAAATAGAGTAAGAATAAGAATAAGAAGAAATAAGAGTAAGAATAAAATGAAATAAGAGTAAGAATAAGAATAAGAAGAAATAAGAGTAAGAATAAGATGAAATAAGAGTAAGAATAAGAAGAAATAAGAATAAGAATAAGATGAAATAAGAGTAAGAATAAGATGAAATAAGAGTAAGAATAAGAAGAAGATAAGAATAAGATGAAATAAGAGTAATAATAAGAAGAAATAAGAGTAAGAATAAGAAGAAATAAGAGTAAGAATAAGAATAAGAAGAAATAAGAATAAGAATAAGATGAAATAAGAGTAAGAATAAGAAGAAATAAGAGTAAGAATAAGAAGAAATAAGAGTAAGAATAAGAATAAGAAGAAATAAGAGTAAGAATAAGAAGAAATAAGAGTAAGAATAAGAAGAAATAAGAGTAAGAATAAGAAGAAATAAGAGTAAGAATAAGAAGAAATAAGAGTAAGAATAAGAAGAAATAAGAGTAAGAATAAGAAGAAATAAGAATAAGAAGAAATAAGAGTAATAATAAGAAGAAATAAGAGTAAGAATAAGAAGAAATAAGAGTAAGAATAAGAAGAAATAAGAATAAGAATAAGAAGAAATAAGAGTAAGAATAAGAAGAAATAAGAGTAAGAATAAGAATAAGAAGAAATAAGAGTAAGAATAAGATGAAATAAGAGTAAGAATAAGATGAAATAAGAGTAAGAATAAGAATAAGAAGAAATAAGAGTAAGAATAAGAAGAAATAAGAGTAAGAATAAGAAGAAATAAGAATAAGAAGAAATAGAGTAAAAATAAGAAGAAATAAGAATAAGAAGAAATAAGAGTAAGAATAAGAAGAAATAAGAGTAAGAATAAGAATAAGAAGAAATAAGAGTAAGAATAAGATGAAATAAGAGTAAGAATAAGAAGAAATAAGAGTAAGAATAAGAAGAAATAAGAGTAAGAATAAGAAGAAATAAGAGTAAGAATAACAATAAGAAGAAATAAGAGTAAGAATAAGAAGAAATAAGAGTAAGAATAACAATAAGAAGAAATAAGAGTAAGAATAAGAAGAAAAATAAGAAGTTTTTAGTTGGAAATTATTTATTTTTAATTTTAAAAACTTATCTGTTTGTGTGTTGTATGTATGTTCCTGCTGAAGGCGGATTGAGCCGAAACGTTGTCCTAATTTTGTCGTCCGCTTATTACGTAAAGCTTTAAAATATACTGTTTATTCTAATTTTGTTCTCTC
Source organism: Megaustenia siamemsis (assembly GCA_032433765.1). NCBI lineage: Eukaryota > Metazoa > Mollusca > Gastropoda > Stylommatophora > Ariophantidae > Megaustenia > Megaustenia siamemsis. Next base: position 44,491,798 of record JAVIAB010000107.1, on the reverse strand, counting down.
TCTTTTTTTTTTATTTCTCCTTATTAGTTTTACTGCAGCTTGTCATTTATAAGCATTTCTTTGTTTTGACCTTGGGAGCCGCGATAGCTCAGTGGTTAATGAACTGGACTACAAAGGACAAGAGGTAGGGTTCGATCCCAACAGACTGCTTCCGGTTCACCCAGCCTTTTTATGGGTACCGGATTTTTTTCTGGGATGGTAAAGCGGTACGGGCGTAATACCGACCACCTTACACCAAAAGTCATGTGCCGAAAGTCTGTAAAATATATGGTCACTAACACCATATTCCCTATACGCCACTTGTCGGGACGGGGGCACTTAACTTTTTTTTTTTTTAAACGCACTATTTGACACCTAGTAGTAGACTCCGTAAGTCATAGTTGACTGTAGATGTTTCAGCGTCCCTAGAAATATTATTTTTCTTTTCTTTCGCCGTGTATTCCCTTTTTCTATGAATGTTTCTGCTTCTTGATTGAGTTGAAGTTTTAGGGTGTGTTTTCAAAGATTGCGGTCTGCAGCTATGTTTTCTCAGGCTGCAGGGTTTATGCTCAGAGTCTTTATGTCACGTTTATACACGTCTACAAATCGAAGATTTGGGCGTTCCCTTAGTCCTTTTGCCATGTGCTAGTTTTCCATAGAGTGTATGTTTTGACTCCTAGAACATCTAGGACTGCTGATGTTTCCTTGCTATTTAACATCTCCCCAGACAGCTCAAAGAGACGATCATTCACGCCTGGAGTCAGTAAGAACACAGAGATCGCTTCACCGCCACTTGATGATGGTGTTGACGGTTCCAGCGGAAGCATGAGAGTACACCCAGAGGGGGATGAAGAAGGTATCGTTGCATCAGGAACGACAACTATTGCAGCAGCCACTTCATCTTCTACACCGAGAGGTAAAATATGTATGGTTTGTTCAACATTCAACATTCTTGTTTGAGGTTTGTTCAACATTCAACATTCTTGTTTGAGGTTTGTTCAACATTCAACATTCTTGTTTGAGGTTTGTTCAACATTCAACATTCTTGTTTGAGGTTTGTTCAACATTCAACATTCTTGTTTGAGGTTTGTTCAACATTCAACATTCTTGTTTGAGGTTTGTTCAACATTCAACATTCTTGTTTGAGGTTTGTTCAACATTCAACATTCTTGTTTGAGGTATGTTCAACATTCAACATTCTTGTTTGAGGTTTGTTCAACATTCAACATTCTTGTTTGAGGTTTGTTCAACATTCAACATTCTTGTTTGAGGTTTGTTCAACATTCTTGTTTGAGGTTTGTTCAACATTCTTGTTTGAGGTTTGTTCAACATTCAACATTCTTGTTTGAGGTTTGTTCAACATTCAACATTCTTGTTTGAGGTATGTTCAACATTCAACATTCTTGTTTGAGATTTGTTCAACATTCAACATTCTTGTTTGAGGTTTGTTCAACATTCAACATTCTTGTTTGAGGTTTGTTCAACATTCAACATTCTTGTTTGAGGTTTGTTCAACATTCAACATTCTTGTTTGAGGTATGTTCAACATTCAACATTCTTGTTTGAGATTTGTTCAACATTCTTGTTTGAGGTTTGTTCAACATTCAACATTCTTGTTTGAGGTTTGTTCAACATTCAACATTCTTGTTTGAGGTTTGTTCAACATTCAACATTCTTGTTTGAGGTATGTTCAACATTCAACATTCTTGTTTGAGGTATGTTTACAGCACTCGGAAAAAAAGGTCACAAATAATTAAATCAAAAACAGAAGAAAAAAACTGAACAATATACGGTCCGAATTCATTCATTCATCGTGTGCCTTCTCCGCAACGAAGGTTGGCTACCATGGATCGCCATTCTACTCTGTTTCTTGCTTTGATGGTGCAGGTTGTCATAGATTGACTTGTCCATCTTTTGATGTTACTCGTCCATGTTAGTCTTTGTCTGCCTCTGCCTTTTTTACCCTGTATTTTTCCTTCCAATATTACTTTTATTAGGCTGTTGTGTCTTTTAACATTTATTTGTCTTGTCTTGTCTTGTCTTAATTGTATTTAGTAGTTCTCTTTTTATTTTCAGTTGTTTTAAAACTTCATCGTTTGTTATCTTTTGTTTCCATCCAATTCTACCTATTCTTCTATAAATCCACATTTCAAAGGCTTCAATTTTCTGTTCTGTTTTCTTGTCTAATATCCATGTTTCTGCACCATACATATATTGAGAAGATGTAACATTTTGCCATTCTTAGTTTCAGCCCTGCTGATATTTGTTTTGTTGTTAGTATATTTTTCATGGCATTAAAATTACTTTTTGCCATACCTATTCTTTTATTTATTTCAGTTGTACATTTTCCATCACTGGTTATAGTATGTCCCAGGTAGTTGTAGCTCTGGACTGTCTCCAGATGTATTCCCTCAACTGTGATATTTAATTGTAGGTCTTGAGAATTTTCTTTGTTTATGATCATAGTTTTAGTCTTTTTGGTATTCATTTCTAGACGGTCCGAAGCAGGATTGAAACCCGTACTCCTTGGCACAGTGCATTGCCGCGAGAAACCAACCGTTAGAGCACACTGCTAACTCAACTGTCCCAATGAGTATGAGTTCGATCCTGCTTCGGACCATATATTATTCTTTCTTTTTTTCTGTTAATTATTTGTGATTTTTTTTTCCGAGTGCTGTAAACATACCTCTTCCCCTGAATTGATTCGCTGATCTGTCGCCTCCGAAGTTTCCCTCTAGAATAATATTCATTTGTTATTATTTGTCAACATTCTTGCTTGCCATTGTGTGTGTGGTGTGTGTGTATTTACTGTCATCACCAATTAATATGCTTCTGACGTAGGCAATCATGTCCCTCTCTTTCTTTCTGGACGTACAGTTTTTTTTTTTTTTTTTGTTTTTTTTTTTGCCAATTCAGTTGTTAACTTAGCAGACAGATTCATAGAACAAGAGAATACACGGCGAAAGAAAAGAAAAATACACACACACATTTCCTAAGGGCTCTGCAAATTCTATTGTCAACTTTGACTAATGGAGGCTACTACAGTAAACTTTGACTAATGGAGGCTACTACAGTGAACTTTGACTGACGGAGGCTACTACAGTGAACTTTGACTGACGGAGGCTACTACAGTGAACTTTGACTGACGGAGGCTACTACAGTCAACTTTGACTGACGGAGGCTACCACAGTGAACTTTGACTGACGGAGGCTACTACAGTCAACTTTGACTGACGGAGGCTACCACAGTGAACTTTGACTGACGGAGGCTACCACAGTGAACTTTGACTGACGGAGGCTACCACAGTGAACTTTGACTGACGGAGGCTACTACAGTCAACTTTGACTGACGGAGGCTACCACAGTGAACTTTGACTGACGGAGGCTACCACAGTGAACTTTGACTAACGGAGGCTACTACAGTGAACTTTGACTGACGGAGGCTACCACAGTGAACTTTGACTGACGGAGGCTACTACAGTCAACTTTGACTGACGGAGGCTACCACAGTGAACTTTGACTGACGGAGGCTACCACAGTGAACTTTGACTGACGGAGGCTACCACAGTGAACTTTGACTGACGGAGGCTACTACAGTCAACTTTGACTGACGGAGGCTACTACAGTCAACTTTGACTGACGGAGGCTACTACAGTCAACTTTCACTGACGGAGGCTACTACAGTCAACTTTCACTGACGGAGGCTACTACAGTCAACTTTGACTGACGGAGGCTACTACAGTCAACTTTGACTGACGGAGGCTACTACAGTGAACTTTGACTAATGGAGGCTACTACAGTCAACTTTGACTGACGGAGGCTACTACAGTGAACTTTGACTAATGGAGGCTACTACAGTCAACTTTGACTGACGGAGGCTACTACAGTCAACTTTGACTGACGGAGGCTACTACAGTCAACTTTGACTGACGGAGGCTACTACAGTCAACTTTCACTGACGGAGGCTACTACAGTCAACTTTGACTGACGGAGGCTACTACAGTCAACTTTCACTGACGGAGGCTACTACAGTCAACTTTGACTGACGGAGGCTACTACAGTGAACAACGACTGACGGAGGCTACTACAGTGAACAACGACTGACGGAGGCTACTACAGTCAACTTTGACTGACGGAGGCTACTACAGTGAACAACGACTGACGGAGGCTACTACAGTCAACTTTCACTGACGGAGGCTACTACAGGTAACTATGACTGACGGTGACTGCTACAGTCAACTTTGACTGACGGTGACTGCTATAGTCAACTATGACTGACGGTGACTGCTACAGTCAACTATGACTGACGGAGGCTACTACAGTGAACAACGACTGACGGAGGCTACTACAGTCAACTATGACTGACGGTGACTGCTACAGTCAACTTTGACTGACGGAGGCTACTACAGTGAACAACGACTGACGGAGGCTACTACAGTTAACTATGACTGACGGTGACTGCTACAGTCAACTTTGACTGACGGAGGCTACTACAGTGAACAACGACTGACGGAGGCTACTACAGGTAACTATGACTGACGGTGACTGCTACAGTCAACTTTGACTGACGGTGACTGCTACAGTCAACTATGACTGACGGTGACTGCTACAGTCAACTATGACTGACGGAGGCTACTACAGTTAACTATGACTGACGGTGACTGCTACAGTCAACTTTGACTGACGGAGGCTACTGCAGTGAACAACGACTGACGGAGGCTACTACAGTTAACTATGACTGACGGTGACTACTACAGTCAACTATGACTGACGGTGACTGCTACAGTCAACTATGACTGACTGTGACTGCTACAGTGAACTATGACTGACGGTGACTACTACAGTCAACTATCACTGGCGAATGCTACTACAGTCAACTATGACTGACGCTGACTACTACAGTCAACTATGACTGACGAAGGCTACTACTAACTTCCTAACAAACTATTCTCTTGAACTGTCTGTTATTTACTCTCTCTCTCTCTCTCTCTCTCTCTCTCCCCCCTCACTTCCTCTTATACATACCTCTTCGGTGTACCGAGGGAAAGTTCTAGTTCTTGTCCTTTTGGCAGCCTCAACCATTATCAGTTGATGTTGTTGTAGTGTTTCTTGGATGTTGTTGTAGTGTTTCTTGGATGTTGTTGTAGTGTTTCTTGGATGTTGTTGTAGTGTTTCTTGGATGTTGTTAGTCCATCGTAAACTGCGTCAGCCTTTCTATGGGCTTCCGGTTCCAAGATGGCGGAATAGTTTGTGTTTCATCTACCGCAGCGGAGGCGAAGGCGTGGCTCACAGCACCAGAGCTGAAAGTAGTCAACGACCCACAGCTGAAGGCTTGCGCCAGGATCGGTGAACAAGAACCAACTAGACCCTGCTCCACCTCTTCGTGGTGCCTCTAGTGACAGACTAACCTGTCTAATCTGGCCACGCGAGTAGGGATCGAAGAAGGAAGGCTCAAAAATGTCATGCTGAAGTCGGATGTGTTTGGCCGAAAGGCGCAAATATCACAGTTATACTGCAAGCCACAACACAGACACGCCCACTTAACGTCCTTTTAAGGGCGGATGATGAAGAGATGTACTCTTTTAGTCATCGAACGAACGCAAGCAAGTATCTACCACTGCAGGATTTGTGTTTGGAGACTGGTTGATTTCGGCTTTCAAATGTTAATCGTTGCGTTAAAGTCAACCGGATGTTGCACTTAACAGCTTTACGCCGGTGCTGCGGAGTCTGTGCGGCTGGCGACGCTTGGAACCTTTTAGACAAATCAAATCTTATGAATGCGACCTTCTTCCGTTGTGGTGTCGATAAGCGGTTTATGTCATTCCTTTGAGAGCTGTTCAATAACCGTCGTTGGATTTGTTCGGCACCGATTACTTACAGCTCCATAATATGGATTGTTCTGCCAGGTCAACCGAAGGTTCCACTTTAGGCGATTCTGCGCCATGGCTACGTGTTTCCTGCGTTTTGGCTGCTTTCTTTGGAATGTATCGGACATTGTGGGCGCTTCGGTTGTTTGTGTGTTCTACGTCATCATGATTGACGATCGTATATCCCTTAACCCGGTCGTGCGCTCGAAATGACGGATGAGGTGATAAATAATTCAAAGCTGTTCGTGAATTTTTAGCCCTGGTGTTACTACCGGTTCTTTATATTAATCAAGTGCGATGTTACCTAATTTCAGGAAAGCTTCGAGGAGATTGTGGGTAGATTTAATAACCAGTTTATCGGTTCACACTGCAGATCTTACTTGGCAGGAGATCGGAGCGCTTGTGGACCGTTGTTCGATGAGCGATGACGATAATCCGACGACTATCACTACTCGTCTACATTATCTGAAACAAGACTGGAACCAAAATTGACATTGTCGGAGTACAGTGACCGTGGTTCTAAGACGACAACCGTTATCTATTTTCTGACAAGCCTGAGGAGATAAAACAATTAACTGCTCAATAAGAGAAAAAGAAAGAAGAAAAATTCCAATTAATCCACGTGGCGTATAGGGAATGTGGTCTTAGTGTCCAAATTTTTTTATATTTTGGAGACATTATTTTTCGGGTGATGTGGTCGGTATTACGCCAGTGCCGTCTTATTTTCCCAACAAAAAAAATCCAGTACCCATTTAACTGGATGGACTCGGAACCCATCAGCCGGGCTCAAACCAGAATTCTGGTCATTACAAGTCCAGATCGCTAACTGGCGAGCTACCGCGGCTCCCCAGGGATGAAAGCTCTCAGCGAATCATAGCTGACTACTAGTGTTAGATTCAGTGAACCAAAACTGATCAAGATCGCATCCCGCCTTCGTGCTAAAGTCGGATGTGTTGCGCCTAAAGGGACAAATATCAGTTTTACTGTGAACCACAAAACGACGCAGTCGCGCCCACTTAACGTCGTTTTAAGGGCGGATGACGAAGCGATGTGATCCTTTAGTCGCAGGCTGAACGCCAACGAAATAACGGTCAAATGAAGACGGCCAACCAATGGACCAGGCAGACGTCATCAATGCCCTCCTGAAATGTGGAAGGACACAGGACTTCGACAACCACGAGTCCACGTCACTCTTTCAAATGAAAGAGATGGGCGTTAAGATGGGCACAGACAGAAACAAGAAACTTAGTGGCCGTGTAAGAAGACTTATCAACCAACACAGAACTGGAGTCGTCAGTCGCTGGACACTGCGGGACTTGCTGAGGAAGGGATCTGAGCACCTAGGGACATGTTTGGAGTGCAATGATGACACACAAATAATTCAATAACATGTCATGATGTTCCACCCATTATTGTCTTGCTTCGTTCTCTTTTCTTATCCACTCTTATTTTGCTTCATCCTCACACTCACATCTCATCCACTACTACCGATAAATACAATCTACTGCCTTTCATGAAATCGCAGCCAAGCTAATTCAATTCCTCTCTTAATATCTACAGCGTAATTGGTTGTATGAATAAACCAATGGGCTTCTCCATTTTCACCCCCTGTGCCAGATAATTTAACCATCTGCGTTCTCAACTTTTTCAAAAACACATTTAATAAACACATAACAAAAGGGTGTGGTTAAACAGACATTTCTTAAAATCTTCAGTTACTTAGCTCTTATTTTCCTGGAAAATAAAGCAAGGATGTCCTAAATTATCTGAGCTATTCCATTTTTCAATACAATTTGTAATGACATACACAAACCTTTTAAATAAATAATGTTATTCAAAGTCAGTATTTGCAAGTAGAATTTAATGACAGTTATGGTTGGTAAGACATACAAATGAAAAGACGATTAGAGGCCACAGAGATGGGATTTCTCAGAAGAATGTTGAAAGTTCCTGGACAGCTAAAAAGACCAATGAGGAAGTTCTCAAAGAGGCCAACACAAAAATGCAGCTCCTAAAAAACATCAGAAAGAAGCAATCAACATATTTCGGGCACATCATGAGAAGAAGAAAGTTGGAATATTTGGTTACAACTGGCAAAATAAAAGGAAAGTGAGAAAATACTGGATAGCTTGGTGTCATGGCATGGAAAACAGTCAACAACAGAACTGATACGATGCACTGTAGATAGAAGATTGTGGAAGGACATGATCGCCTACGCCAACCGGTATGGCACATGATGATGATGGTTGGTTGGTTAGTCGATGGCCCGGGTATCACTGCAAATGAATTAAAATCTATAATTGCTCAACCGTCCGTGCCAGTGGAATCATCCGAATTAAAATTAATCTCATTAAAGGATCCAAACAAAGAAAGGTAGATACAGTCCCCATTATAGCAGCTACAGCACACGCTAAAAGATATAAGGCAAAGCAGCACCGAAAGTGAATGCAGCTGGACTGTCCTTCATCATACGATATCATCATTCATCGTAAGCATTTGGAATATCGGAACACGATCCGGATGAAAAACACAGCACACGGTGTGCACAAAGCACTAAACTCAGTAGCTCCAGCAGCAAGCCAGACTTTGAATATGAGGAAACTGCAACAAGGAACACTTTTCAGACACAGCCTATAATGGTTCCTGCCGCCTATCCGCCATATTGACCAAAAGTTCACGTCCTCCCGAAAATGTTGATCGTCATATTTTGTTAAAAATGTATAGCGCTTGACGATGTTAGAACAACGTTTTTGTTTCCAAATCCAAACATATAATACACAGTCCAGTGACGACCACATACATTCATTTATCAACAAACACATCATAGGAAGAGACTTCCAAAACTTACCAGCATCTCTCGTACCTCAGACTGGTTCGCCGAAAGGCATGGACAGACCCACCTTTCGGACATCAGACACGTGGGCAAAGTAAAACAAGAATTTCTTGTTATCGAATGAAAACAACTTTAATATGAATTGTTCAGTCTGGTCAAGTGGCCGTCTATTAATTCTGTTCTAAACTAGTGATCTGGGCGACAGCCCGATGGATAATCACGACCAGGTTCTAATAGAACTAGGGAATAATAGAACGAAGAAGTATGTGTTAGCACTCGGAAATAATGACAGACAAACAACAACAAAAAAACAACAAAGAACAATATATGGTCCGTAGCGGGGGATCGAACCGGTACTCAGTGGCATATATTGTTCTTTGTTTTTTTCTGTTGTTGTTTGTCTGTCATTATTTCCGAGTGCTAACACATATTTCTTCGTTCTATTATTCCCTATTATCGCCTCGGAAGTTCCCTATATAATAATATTTATTTATTATTATTTGTATCTAATAGAACTATACTGTGATATATTACCGTCATACATATCGACTTGCCAGGTTGAATGCCGGTAATAAACGTGCTATGCTAGTAACACATATTATTTTATTGCAGGAAAGAAAGAAAAACGAAAACGATTTCGAATCTTATTCCCTCTCAGGCGAAACTCATCAGGTAGGTGGGGCCGGAAGAAAGGGACATCATCACAGAATGGAATCAGGTCAAGGTCAAACCCAAGCAATGAAGTGCGGATGGAGATGACCGAGCTGGACCAGAGTAAGTTTTTGATTTACAAGTTTGACAATTTACGTAATTATTGTGTTTCCATGCAATCCATTTTTGACAATAGAAACAAGAAAAAAAGTTCTTAAATGTTATGTAGAGCCAGTCTAAACATATGGATGCTAGTTATGGGCAATAGGACAACAGAAAAGAAAATCACTGGCTGTAGGAATGTGGTTTTACAGAAGAATATTGAGAATACCATGGACAGCTAAGAAGAGTAATGAAGAGGTTCTGAGAGATGTCACAGCAAAAAGATAGCTAATTTCCAATGTTAGGAAGAGACAATCATCATTTTTTTGGCCATGTAATGAGAAGAGAACAGCTGGAATATATTGTAACAACTGAGAAAATTGAGGGACGAAGAGATAGAGGGAAGCAAAGAGAAAAAATACCAGACAGCTTAAGAGAATGGCTTGGCAGAAGGTCAACAACAGAAATGATAAATAACTGCCGAGATCGAAAGTTGTGGAGAGACATGATCACCTACGCCACTAGGCCCGGTACTTGATGATGATGATTGTGGTTCCAGTATACGCTTATAGAAGCTCAAGGGTTAGTGAACTGGACTACAAAGGACAAGAGGTAGGGTTCGATCCCATCCAACGGCTTCCGGTTCACCCAGCCATTAATGGGTACCGGATTTTTTTCTGGGAAAGTGAAGCGGCACGGGCGTAATACCGACTACATTACCCCAAAAATCATTTTTTTTACTGTGGATAGAGAATTGTGGAAGGACATGATCGCCTACGCCACGCCAACCGTTGTGGCACATGATAGTGAGTAGGCCTACATCATCATCAAGTTCCGGGCCTACTGGCGTAGGTGATCATGTCTCTCCACAACTTTCGATCTCGACAGTTATTTATCATTTCTGTTGTACCTCCTTCTGTCAAGCCATTCTCTTAAGCTGTCTGGTATCTTTTCTCTCTTAGCTTCCCTCTATCTCTTCGTCCCTCAATTTTTTCAGTTGTCACAATATATTCCAATTGTTCCCTTCTCATTACATAGCCCAAAATGATGATTGTTTCTTCCTAATATTGGAAATTAGCTCTCTTTTTGTTTTGACCTCTTTCAGAACATTTTCATTACTCTTCTTAGCTGTCCATGGTATTCTCAATATTCTTCTGAAAAACCACATTTCTACAGACTCCAGTGATTTTCTTGTCTGTTGTCATATTGTCCATGATTCACATCCATATATTAAGACTGGCTCTACATAACATTTAAGAACTATTTTTCTTGTTTCTATTGTCAAAAATGGATTGCATAGCATCTTCCTCATTTTTTTTAAAGCTGCTTATGCCTGAGCCATTCTGCATCTCACCTCTTTTGTACATCTTCCGTCTGAAGTTAACAAAGTTCCCAAATATTTAAATTCATTTACCTGTTTTAATATTGTTCCACTTGTCTTTATTTTGCACTGTGGTGATGTCTTTTTCTTTGTTGTTACCATTACTTCTGTCTTTTTGCTATTAAGGCTGAGTCCTTTATTTTTGCTTTCTTTCACTATAATGTCCAACATTTCTTGTAACTCATTTTCACTCTTAACGATTAATACTATATACTAATTTATTTATACTAATAATATAAGGAATATTGACACTGTGACCTTCCAGGCATGTCATAAAAGGCGACTAAGGAGGTTAATGGATGGCTTGAGAAGCTGTCATTGTAAAAAGTATTGTTAAGGAAACAGATCCATAGATTTTAGAAGCAGTGATCTCTGCAATATGTGCCATTTTGGCACGCAAGGTTTCTGTTTTTGAGATTGTGGTTCTGCCCTATGTGCCATCTTCTGCTCGAAAGGACAATAGATAGATAGATTAATACTGTATCATCAGCATACTTTAGATTATGAGTAGTAAAGTAAAGTACCCCCGTCACGCCAAGAGGCGTATAGGAAAATATGGTGTTAGTGACCCTATATTTTACAGATGTTCAGCACATGATTTTTGGGGTAATGTGGTCGGTATTACGCCCGTGCTGCTTTACTTTCCCAGAAAAAAATCCGCTACCCATTTAAGGCTTGGTGAACCCTGAGATTATGAGTAGGCCTACAGTAAATAACAAATATGACCCTCTGCTTATTTCATAAACATTATTTATCAACAATTGTAATTGTGTTTGTGTGGCGTGTCACGCTTTGATTTTACATAGTGCATCTACCATGAAGATCTAAGTTAAGATTTTGATAACATTCTGACAGCTGAAGTTTTAAATTGAATCTCCTGATCTCCCTCAAGGTTGGACTGTTGACGAGTTCGAAGGTCAAGAGGCCGGAAGTCAGTCGGAGGCTGTTGGTTTCCATGACAACTGTAAGATCGCTAATTTGTTTGTTAACTACTGTTCTAAAAGAATTTATAAAAGAATAGACACACAAGCTATCAGAAAAATCATATTGTGAGGTAAAGTACATATTATATGAGGCAAAGGCATACAAAGATTATAGTTGACTGATAATATCTTGACAAGAAATGATAGACATAATAGTAAAAGACAGCAACAAGAAAGGTCTCAGTCTGAATAGTAAGAAAACAGAAGTAATGGTTATATCGAAGAAACAATCACCACCATCATGCAGCATAAAAATAAACAAGACAAATCTGAAACAAGTGCAACGTTTCAAATACATGGGCACAATAATAACATCAGATAGGAAGATGCACCACAGAAATAAAAAGCAGAATAGCTCAGGCCAAAATAGCATTTCAGAAAATGAAAAATATCTTATGCAACAAATCTATGTCAATAAAAATGAGAAAAAGAGTTCATCGGTGCTATATAGAACCAATTATGACCTATGGAAGTGAGTTATGGACAGTAGACAAACAAATGGAAAGACTATTAGAGGCCACAGAGATGGGATTTCTCAGAAGAATGTTCATGTTGAAAGTTCCCTGAACAGCTAAAAAGACCAATGAGGAAGTTCTCAAAGAGGCCAACACAAAAAGGGAGCTCTTAAAAAACATCAGAAAGAAATAATCAACATTTTTTGGGCACATCATGAGAAGAAGAAAGTTGGAATACTTGGTTACAACTGGCAAAATAAAATGAAAGAGAGATCGCGGACGACAAGGAGAGAAAATACTGGATAGCTTGGTGTCATGGCATGGAAAACAGTCAACAACAGAACTGATACGATGCACTGTAGATAGAAGATTGTGGAGGGACATGATCGCCTACACCAACCGGTATGGCACATGATGATGAAGATAATATCTTAGAATAAACTTAGAATATTCAACTCAAACGTAGTGTGTTCAGTAATATCAGAATTTATCAGCCCTCAATCTATCTTTAATTCTTAATCTTATATTATTTATTAATTATATTATAATTATATTGGAAAGGCAGCTACAACGCACAAGATTTAATAAACTTAAAGATAGAGCATGGGCCAACACAAAGAAGACAAGGCCAAGCACATCTTGTTCCTTCTGTATCTGGACTGTGGTATATACAACATTGGCAGATCCAGCCTTCAGAGAAGCTGCTCACCAAACCAGCATCCAGCATAAGCCACTAAACATTTTACAAAACTACTGGATTATCATGATTGCTTGCTACCAACCGTGTGTTAAGATGTCAAAGGTTATACATATATATATATATAGAAAAAGAGAAAAAAAACTGCGAAAGAAAAGAAAAAAAATAACATTTTCGGGGGACACTGCAAAATCCATAGTCATCAATGACTAAGGCGGCTACTACTATAAATGATTATTAATGAATGTGAAAGCTGGAAACCAACAAAAGGGAATGGGGGGAGAAAAAAAAGATGAATTTGAAGACAAATGCCTAAGATTAAGATAAGAAGAATATTTTTCTATACTATGGCATAAGTTCAAGACTATCTATCTATCTATTGACCTTTCGAGCCGTAGCCGGCCCATAGGGCGTAGACCAAGATACACCTTCTCTTATCTGAATTTTTGTTCTAGCAGTTTTCAATTCTTTTAATGATATTTTATCAAATCTCGCCATTTGTCTCTGTTCTGTGCAAGCAGCTCTATCTCATTGAGGGAGCCGAATCCTGCTGCTCTTGCCTCTCTCATCAATGTTCATCTCAGTGTCTCTCTGGGTCTTCCTCTTTTTCTCTTACCTGCTGTTTCTCACATGAGGGCTTGCTTTGCTATTCGATTATTATATCTTCTCATCACATGTCCAACATATGACCATCGTCTTTTCTTTATTACTGAAGATATTAGTGGTTGATTGGCGATTTCTCTAATTTCCCCGTTTGTTTTGAATTCGTTCCACGCTATACTAAGTTCGAGACTACTTTAGAGATAAAAGAAATGCAACAAATGATTGGTCTCCTCTACAATTTCATTTTGCAGGAGATGGACACAATGTCGTCAATGTCTGGGCATGTGTTGAAGGGAGACTACTATGAAATCTCAAGATAGGTTCTTCTATAGGTAACATTAGGATACAGAGGGACAGGAAGTCCTAGAGAGACATGGAAAAGAACACTTATAAGAAAAGCAAAGTTGGCAGGCATTGACTCATTGGAAAAGATCGAACTTCTCACCAAGAAAACAGATGAATGGCAAAAAATACTATGAGCTCTATGCAACATCTAGTGGCGGAAAGGATCAAGATCAGAATAGAATCTAGAGATCAACAGGAGAACCTATTACAGTTGAGTTATTGACAGCACCTGTTTACTAAAAATTAAAATACCATCAAACTCAAGACGATGATCAACAAAGTAAGAGATGCAACCTATAGACAGGGTGTACAGAATCCATGGTAACTGCCAAACTTCAAAGTGGAGATGGGATAAGAAGATAATGATAATTGCTCTGACTTGTTTTTGTTATTTACTTAATTAACTCATTGTTAATGAGTTATTGAGTTATTTGCGGGTCATCATCATTGCATTCCGAACATGTCCATAGGTTCTCAGATCCCCTCCTCAGTGTTCAGCGACTGACGACTCCAGTTCTGTGTTGGTTGATAAGTCTTCTTACACGCCCACTAAGTTTCTCATTTCTGGCTGTGCCCATCTTAACTCCCATCAAAATGTTTGATTATCAATGATATGTCATGATGGCTTGGCAGAACGTCAACAACAGAATTGATAAATAACTGTCGAGATCGAAAGTTGTGGAGAAACATGATCACCTACACCAGCAGGCCTGGTACTTGATGATGATGATGATGATGAATGTTTGATTTTAAGTTTGTCTTTCTGAATATTAAAAATAGGACTAATTCGAATGTCATTAGATAGATCATCATCATATTTTTCTATTGATGGTTTGTTACGATGAACGAAATATAATTACTTCATAAGTACATATTTAATTCCTAATTGGGGACTGGTTGGTAACGGTGCAACACGCCAGCCTCAAGACAGACAGAGATTGTGAGTTCAAATCCCTGCTGCATCAGTCAGGATTTTTATTTATGATTTCTCTCTGCAGCAACCACCCCTGGTCTCAGCAGCGAGGCTCGGCTTTAAACATCAATTACTCATCGACGGAAAAAAATTTGAGTACCTCCGAAGACGGAATTATCTGCCTATGCAACTAGGGATCCCTGTGCTGCACACGGCTGCCAGAAAAAAAAAGATTAACACGCAAAAGCCAGTTCCTAGTCTCTAGGGACTTTGTCCGATGTGAAAGCTGGCGACTGCAATATATATATATATATATATATATATATATATATATATATATATATTGTCCTTTCGAGCCGAAGACGGCACATAGGGCAGAACCACAATCTCAAAAAAAGAAACCTTGCATGCCAAAATGGCACATATTGCAGAGATCACTGCTTCTAAAATCTATATATATATATATATATTATTCCAAACCACCTTTGTTTATGTCAATATTTATAAAACATTGTTAGATGCAATATCTTATTTTATTAGCATCTATATTTGTTTTTATTTTATTTTTTTTGTAATCTAGATGAGAAGAAACCTGTCTCCAATGACAACAAGCCAAACTCAAAACCAGCTAAATGGAACAATGGATCACAACGATCATCTAGCAAGAAAAAGAAAAAGGAGAAAGAGAATTCTAAGAAAGAAAAGAAGAAGAATAAGAAACAAAGTCTTGGAGAAAATGTTGATGTCATTTTAGAGAATACAGAGAAACTGAAAGATCAAAATTCAAGAGATCCTCAATTATATGAATTGAAAGGGAAGGTTAATGGGGCATTGCATGAGGTGGTTGTGGAAAGGGAGTTCACAAAAACTCATCATCAAGAGCCAGAGGCAGATATTAAATTATCAGCTTCAAAGGTCATAGTTGAACCAACCCCTAAATCATGTGAGATTCTGAAAACACAAGTCCATCAAGAAAATAGTGAACGAACTGTAAAACACCTGAGCACCCCATTTACCAGTTTTAAATCAACCACAATAGAGAAAGAAAGTTTACCAATCGAATTGGAAACTGAACGAGAAATGAAATTAGAAAAATTAGAAACTACAGAAACTGGATCAGAACTGACTACTGAAATCACTCAAGAAATCATGAATAGATCTATAAAAGATACTACCAACTCTACAATTAATTCAGACGTACAATCAGAGTTGCAAATGTTGGCATCTGGCAGTGACACTGTTACTCCCAACTCTACAATTAATTCAGACGTACAATCAGAGTTGCAAATGTTGGCATCTGGCAGTGACACTGTTACTCCCAACTCTACAATTAATTCAGACATACAATCAGAGTTGCAAATGTTGGCATCTGGCAGCCACACTGTTACTCCCAACTCTACAATTAATTCAGACGTACAATCAGAGTTGCAAATGTTGGCATCTGGCAGCCACACTGTTACTCCCAACTCTACAGTTAATTCAGACGTACAACTAGAGTTGCAAATGTTGGCATCTGGCAGCCACACTGTTACTCCCAACTCTACAATTAATTCAGATGTACAATCAGAGTTGCAATTGTTGGCATCTGGCAGCCACACTGTTACCCCCAACTCTACAGTTAATTCACACATACAACCAGAGTTGCAAATGTTGGCATCTGGCAGCCACACTGTTACTCCCAACTCTACATTTAATTCATACATACAACCAGAGTTGCAAATGTTGGCATCTGGCAGTGACACTGTTACTCCCAACTCTACAGTTAATTCAATTATACAACCAGAGCTACAGATATGTACATCTGGCAGTGACATTGATAATGCAAATGTTTTATCTACTGTAAACAGAAATGATGTATCATTTTTTACCACAACGAGGCTTCCTGCCAAGGAACAAACAGCTGTAGCAGATTCCTTGCAAAAAGACTCCGAGGTTGAGGCAGATGAATTAAAGATGTTGTCCCAAAATCATGGTGCCAATATTGATATTAGGAACTCACCCCAAAATCATGGTGCCAATATTAATATTAGGAACTCACCCCAAAATCATGGTGCCAATATTGATACATCCAGAGTTTCACCTACAAATTTTGATGACAAGAATGATATTTTTGAAAATTTGCCTCAAAATCATGGTGTCAATTATGATGCATTTGGAAATTTACCTCAAAATCTTGGTGTCAAATATGATGCACCTGAAAGTATGCCTCAAAATCTTGGTGTCAATTATGATGCATCTGGAAATTTACCTCAAAATCTTGGTGTCAAATATGATGCATCTGGAAATTTACCTCAAAATCTTGGTGTCAAATATGATGCATCTGGAAATTTACCTCAAAATCTTGGTGTCAATTATGATGCATTTGGAAATTTACCTCAAAATCTTGGTGTCAAATATGATGCATCTGGAAATTTACCTCAAAATCTGGATGACAAATATGATGCATCTGGAAATTTACCTCAAAATCTTGGTGTCAAATATGATGCATCTGGAAATTTACCTCAAAATCTTGGTGGCAATTATGATGCATCTGGAAATTTACCTCAAAATCTTGGTGGCAATTATGATGCATCTGGAAATTTACCTCAAAATCTTGGTGTCAAATATGATGCATCTGGAAATTTACCTCAAAATCTGGATGACAAATTGGATGTTTCTCTTCAAGATGTTGGTTCCATCCCTGAAACATCAGAAGCTGTTCCTGAGAACATTGATGTCTTTACGGATGCATTAATTTATCCAGACTTTGGTAATTCTTTTGTTGGTAAAGATAACGATAAAATTGATAAAATTCCTAGAGATTGGGTTTCTTTAGAAAACATGACACCCAGAGAGGAGATTCCACGTGCAGACATCCCTTCAAGTAACATGGCTGTTGTTCAACTGAATTTAGAAACTATACACAGTTCATGTGATGATTTTTATCATTTCAAAAGTGAGGATACACAACAAATGAAAGCTGTCAGTTGTGATTCGAAATCATTTGTTTCGGATGAGATTCAGTATGAAGAAATTGGGGTAAAGACGTTGTATGAGAAGAAGTATGAGCTTATTGCCACTGAAAGCAATGAGGGACTAGCTATAACATCACTTCATGATATTGACGGAAAATCAGACTATGAAGATGTTGAGATCAAGGTCATGACAATGCAAAAGGTCACAAATTTGGGGTTAGGTTTAAAGGATGATGTAAACATTTCACAGAATGAAAAAATAGAAATAAATTCATCGGAGAATGGACTGATGGAGAAAGAGAAAGAGAAAGAAGTTGATTTTAAAATGATGTCCATAAAGAAAGGAACAAATAAAAAACATCATGGAGATGAAAAGACAGAAAAATCAAAGGCAGAGACGTTGCGGAATATTCCAAAGAAATTAAATAACTGGTTTCATAGAAAGGATGATCATAAACATGGAAGTGTGAAGATGGTTGTTGGTGAGCCGGTGACAGATTTAAATAAAGATGATCAGCAACATGTTGGCTCTGTGGGGACGGCTGTTGATGAGTCAGTGATAGATTTGAATAAAGATGATCAGGTTTTTGAAAGTACATTGTGCTATGCTGAGTATGGTTCACCAGAACTTAAAACTGCAACCTCCATTTTTACAGATAAATCTGACTTCTCTTTTGAAATAAACAAAACACCCCCAGATGGCATAAACTCAACAGAATCTGCTTCAAGCTCAGATGAACACAGCACAGCTATCTCCCTTAGCCCCATCAGCCCAACATTTTACTCCCGCAGACTCACTTCTTCCACATCAGACAGTGAAAAAAGTGATGGATCCAATTATCTTAAAAGGATTTCTCTCGGATCACGTCTCCGAACAGCCATTCTCAGAAAAAAGAGCAGCAATGCTTCAGACAGTTCTCAGGATGTGAAGAGAATTTCACTAACTCAACCAAAAACTGTTAAATTAACAGACTCAACAAGTCCACCCTCAAATACAATATGTACATCAGAATCAGAAGAGCCACATTCGTCAATCAATAAAGGTACATCTAATTCTTTATTCTCCTTTGACACATCCTCTAATTCACCAGTTGATAAGAGCATCACAATGCAAGAATCCTACATTGAGTTCCCATCATTTGATGTGAACTTTAACAATAGCCACATTGCTGATCTAGACCTAACGTCTCCAATAGAAGCCAAACCTAAAGAACTGTTTGAGGACAATGCAAATTACCCTGATGAAAGCACAAAAGAAACAGTACTTGAGTATATATCTTGTGTGCATGTCAGTGCACCATTAGACAGATCAGTAAATGACATTTCAGATGGCAAAGAGAAATCAAATTCCCTGATGACTGAGATTATTTTATCAGATGGGGAGGGCGAAGAAGACTCTCTGTTGGATCAACATGCAAACAGAGACAAAACAGCTTTATCTGAGCAGAACATGGAAGTGGACACAGACAAAATATCCTTTAATAAATCAAATATTTATGTAGACAATGATGAACCAGCAAAAACAGCTTTATCTGAGCAGAACATGGAAGTGGACACAGACAAAACATCCTTTAATAAATCAAATATTTATGTAGACAATGACGAACCAGCAAAAACAGCTTTATCTGAGCAGAACAAGAAAGTGGACACAGACAAAACATCCTTTAATAAATCAAATATTTATGTAGACAATGATGAACCAGCAAAAACAGCTTTATCTGAGCAGAACATGGAAGTGGACACAGATAAAACATCCTTTAATAAATCAAATATTTATGTAGACAATGATGAACCAGCAAAAACAGCTTTATCTGAGCAGAACATGGAAATGGACACAGACAAAACATCCTTTATCAAATCAAATATTTATGTAGACAATGATGAACCAGCAAAAACAGCTTTATCTGAGCAGAACATGGAAGTGGACACAGACAAAACATCCTTTATCAAATCAAATATTTATGAAGACAATGATGAGACAGCTTTACATAAACAGAATATTGGAATGAAGAGAGACAAAACAGCTTTATCTGAGCAAAATGCTGAAATAAACAATGGTGGAACAGCTTTATGTCAGCAGAGTGTTGAAATAAACAGCAATGAAGCACCATTCTCGGAGCAAAATATTGAAATATGCAACAACAAACCAGCTTTTTATGAACCAATTTTTGTAAGTGAAGATCACAATGATGCTGTATCTGGTAATTTTGTTGTGAGTAGCAACGATAACACAGCTTTGGAATTAGATATTGGTCAAAGTACTGTAATTGAACCAGAAGTAAAAGCTAACAGTTGTACAGCTCATCTGGAGTCACCAGGAGCTGTGTCCACTGAACTAGTCTTGCCAGATTTACTGAGCTTTGAGAAATCAGAGGAGATAACATTACAGCAAGCAGTCCTTACAAGAGTGGGCCAGTTGGGAAAGTTTGTGGATGACAAGAAAAATGAAGCCAAAATTGGATCCCAAATTGAAGCTGAAAATATTCCAGATTTGGCTATCACAGAAAAAATGTGTGCTTCAACAACAACAGCAGATGAGTTACTTTTCGTATTGCCATCATCAGTGCCTTCCTCCTTCAATGTCATGAAAGACAATATTATTCCTCCTACTCAGCAAACTCCTTTAGAAATATCTGCATCTTCATTTGATGATGAATACCAACACAAACAACTATCAAAGTCACAAGACTTAGATATCGATGAAACAAAATTAATTCCTTTACCAGAAGTCCTTCAGTCGACACATGGTAGTCAAAATTTGAAAATAAATTTCACTGATTACATCTCCAGCTCAAAAAATCATAAATCAAAAACACTTGTCCAACAAGATGATTATTTTCCACCCAGAACTATTGCTGAATATCAGATTGGAATATACTCTGATCTTCTTGGAGATCAGTCAGGACTTTTTGATTTAGATGAAGTTGAGATTGGTATGTGCAGAGATTTTCAAACAAGTTATGATGACAGAGGTATTATTTTGTAACTGTATGTTCATTTTTGTAACCTTTCTTGTTCTTTTTAGTAATTATCCTGTGTGTGCATTAATTGAGTTTGTCAATCTTTTTATTTTTATTTTTTTTTTTTAAAAAAAAAAAAGCTTTTTAACTTTTGCTGCTGCTACCGTTTCTTCTTTTTCTTCTTCGGCTTTCAAGTGTTTTGATCATGTGAACTTGACTCTTTGAAATGTGGATATAAAGAACAATTGGATGTGAAGAAAAGAAAACAAATGATGAAGTTTTAAAACAACTAAAAATTAAAAGAGAACTCATCATCATCATTTAGTGCCATCTCCGCATCGAAGGTTGGCTCCCGTGGAGCGCCATTCCACTCTGTCTCTTGCTTTGATGGTGCAGATTGTCATAGGTTGACTTGTCCATCTTTTGATGTTACTCGTCCATATTGGTCTTGGTCTGCCTCTGACTCTTTTACCTTGTATTTTCCCTTCCAATATTACTTTTATTAGGCTGTTGTGTCTTTTAACATGCCCCAAAAATGTCATTTGTCTTGTTCTAATTGTGTTTTGTAGTTCTCTTTTCATTTTTAGTTTTAAAACTTCATTTGTTTTCTTTTCTTCCCATCCAAGTCTACCCATTCTTCTATAAATCCACATTTCAAAGGCTTCAATTTAAAAGAGGACTACTAAACACAATTCAAACAAAACAAATGAGATTTTTAGGGTATGTTAAAAGACACAGCAGGCTACTAAAGTAATCTTGGAAGGGAAAATACAAAGTAAAAGAGGCGGACCAAGGCTAACATGGACGAGTAACATCAAAAGATGGACACGTCAGCCTATGACAACTTGCACTATCAAAGCAAGAGACAGAGTGGAATGGTGCTCTAGCCAACTTTCAATGTGAAGACATCATCATCATGTGCCATACCGGTTGGCGTAGGTGATCATGTCCCTCCACAAACTTCTATCTAAAGTGCATTATATCAGTTCTGTTGTTGACTGTTTTCCATGCCATGACACGAAGCTATCCAGTATTTTCTCTCTTTGTCGCCCACAATTTCTCTTTCCATTTATTTTGCCAGTTGTAACCAAGTATTCCAACTTTCCTCTTCTCATGATGTGCCCGAAAAATGTTGATTGCTTCTTTCTGATGTTTTTTAAGAGCTCCCTTTTTGTGTTGGCCTCTTTGAGAACTTCCGTCATCATGATGTCATGAAGACATCACTCAATGATAATGATGAATGAACTCGACTATGTCCTATTCCATGATGGAGGGGTAGGAATAACATCATGACACAAGATGAGCTAGTTCCATCATCGGTACTCATATGTTCATGTGTGTCCTCTAAACTTGCTCTGTTGCTGACACCACTCTGTCTTCGGCAGGCTGGGTCTTGGTTTGATGTATGAGTTTTCCATTTTGTAGTGTGGATGCCAGCTAGGGTATGTCTTCTGACGTGGCCATAGTATTTTAATTTCTTCTGCAGAATGGTGTTTTTAAACCAGTTCTTTTTAATGTTTAAATCTTTTAATATGTCTTCATTGCTCTTTTTTATTATCCAAGGTATCTTACGGATTTTGTTATTTCTAATAATAGGCCAAATTTTGTACCCAAGGTTAGTCATTTCTTTATGAAAAGCTTGGTTCCAACAGACGACAGAATATACATGGAAAACAAACCAGTGGAAGAGATCAATCACTTTATCTATCTTGGAAGTCACATTGATGGAGAAGGGGATACAAGTAAAGAAATTAGATTCGGAATAGCTAAAGCAGCAATGTCTTTCAGAAGCCTTGAAAAGTTGTGGAAATCAAAACTCATCAGCACAAACACAAAACTTAGACTATACAAATAAAATATACTATCAACCCTTACGTATGTGTGTGAAAGCTGGAAAACAACGAGAGAGATAGAAACAAAGTTGAAAGCGTTCAAAAATAAATGTCTAAGGAAAATACTTGGTATAGCGTGGAACGAATTCAAAACAAATGAGGAAATTAGAAAAATCGCCAATCAACCACTAATATCTTCAGTAATCAAGAAAAGACGATGGTCATATGTTGGACATGTGATGAGAGGAGATAATAACCGAATAGCAAAGCAAGTCCTCATGTGGAAAACAACAGGTAGGGGAAAAGAGGAACACCCAAAGAGACGCTGAGAAGAACACTGATGAGAGAGACAAGGAATCAGCTCCCTCAATGAGATAGAGTTGCTTGCACAGAACAGAGACAAATGGCGAGATTTGATAAAAGATCTTTACAAGGATTGAAAACTGCTAGAATAAAAATTTAGATAAGAGGAGTATCTGGGTCTATGCCCTATGGGCCGGCTACGGCTCGAAAGGTCAATAGATAGATAGATAGTCATTTCTATCAATATTTCTACCATTTTTTCTATCTCTTTCTTTTCTCTTCTTAATTTGGCCACAGACTGACTAGCAGAAAGGGGAAGGGGAGTGAGGGATAATAAGGGCATGTCACATTTTTTCCCATTTGTAAGACCTTTCTTTGGTCCAGAATGCCTTTAAAACGGATGGAACATATGTAAATGTGCCCAATTTATCTCAGTCTTGGTACATTACAAATGGTATTTTTTAGCACTGTTAGTAAATTTGATCTAGATTTTGCTGATGAAATAGTGCTCCTAAGTGACGATATCAACAAGATGCAAAATATCACAGATACTCTATCATCCATTGCGGAAGGAATAGAACTTTAACTCTTTCCGTACGGAAGTTTTTTGTCATTTAAATGGAAGGAAATTTCAGGGACAACATTTTTCATGTTTTAAGAATCAATCTACATATTTATATTTATTTAACATATAACATAATGTATATGAATTGTTAGATAATTGAACAAGGAATTAGATTTCATCAATACAGGATATAAAAAGAATAAGGTTTGTTGACAGTTCACATTAATCAAATTGAGAGTCACGCACTATGTAGTGAAAAGTACGCGACTGAAATCGGCATGGCGGACAGTGTGGCGAAACGTGCGGAAAGAGTTAAATCAACAGGGATAAAATAAAAACAGAATAATGAAATGTAACATTACTCCAGAGGGCAATATCTATCTATTGACCTTTCGAGCCGTAACCGGCCCATAGGGCGTAGACCAAGATACACCTTCTCCTATATGAATTTTTGTTCTAGCAGTTTTCTTTTAAAGATATTTTATCAAATCTCGCCATCTGTCTCTGTTCTGTGCAAGCAGTTCTATCTCATTGAGGGAGCCGATTCCTGCTGCTCTTGCCTCTCTCATCAATGTTCTTCTCAGTGTCTCCCTGGGTCTTCCTCTTTTTCTTTTACCTGTTGTTTCCCATATGAGGGCTTGCTTTACTATTCGATTATTATCTCTTCTCATCACATGTCCAACGTATGACCATCGTCTTTTCTTTATTACTGAAGATATTAGTGGTTGATTGGCGATTTCTCTAATTTCCTCGTTTGTTTTGAATTCGTTCCATGCTATACCAAGTATTTTCCTTAGACATTTATTTTCGAATGCGTTCAACTTTGTTTCTATATCTCTTGTTGGCAATATATATATATCTAAATTGTCAAGCATCGGAAAGAATAGATCTATATATATATATATATATATCTTGGTAGAAATATAGAACAAGAAGGTGAAACAAAGAAAAAGATCAGAAGCAGGGTAGCAAAGACAGCAGTGAATTTAAAAAACCTGAAAAAAAAAATATGGAAATAAAAAATACCAAGCAAAATAAACCAAACTTAGAATATTCGACTCAAAACATATAATCAACCGATACCTATGCATGTGAAAGCTGGAAAACAAAAGAGACAGAGAAAACTAAATACTCTTGAAGACAAATGCCTAAGAAGAATACTCTGTGTATAATGGAATGAATTCAAGACTTATGTAGAGATAAGAGAAATGGCTATGCAACCAACAGTCTCATCTACAATCAGGAAGACAAGATGGATATGTGTCTGGCATGTGTTGAGAAGAGACAACAAAATGATTCCACAGCAGGCTCTTCTATAGGATACAGAAAAAGAGAGGAGGACCTGGAGAAACACTGAAAAGAAATATGATAAGAGAAGCAAAGTCGGCAGGCATAGACTCATTAGATAAGATCAAACATTTCGCCAAGAATAGAGATGGGTGGGGAGAAACACTACAAGCCCTGTGCGACATCTAATGGCATGGGAGGGATCAAGTAAATATGAAACAACATTTTAAAAATATTTTATAAATAATATAGACAAAATTTGGAAGCCACGATAGCTCAGTGGTCAGTGAACTGGACTACAAAGGACAGAGGGCAGGGTTCGATCCCAACCGACAGCTTTCAGTTCACCTAGCCTTAAATGAGTACCGGATTTTTTTCTGGGGAAGTAAAGCGGCACGGGCGTAATACCGACCACATTACCCCAAAAATCATGTGCTGAAGGTCTGTAAAATTTATGGTCACTAACACCATAATCCCTATATGCCACTTGGCGTGACGGGGGTACTTCTTGCAGTGGCCCATATAGTCTATAGTGTTGTATCTATGGGCCAATGGATTTTCCTCAGTCTACTATATTCAGTGCAGTCTCGAAGTGTGCGTTCAGCAGTCTGGACGCCTGTCCACATGTACATGTAGTTGAGGTGCCTATCTTGAATTTTGTAAACATGTGACTATGGAGTTGATTGTGTTCTGTTCTGAAGCGTATAATGATAACTTGTTTATATCTATTCATATTATGAAAGGCATCCTGATTTGGGGCTTGTGGTCAGTACGAGACTTGAATCAGCATCTTAGCATGCATGTTTTCATCCACATGTGCTCTACCATCTATCCAGAAGTGTTCGGAGACTTCTGGACAGTGTCGCTTCAAGCATCGAAACTCACAATACAAGGCTGAATTCCTCACCTTCCCAGAGTACTACCCTGGTACCCATTTTTGCCAGCTGCTGGGTCGACTGTAAAAAAAAAAAAAAGTAAAGTACCCCTGTCACGCCAAGTGGCGTATAGGGAATATGGTGTTAGTGACCATAAATTTTACATACCTTCGGCACATGATTTTTGGGGAAATGTGGTCGGTATTACGCCCATGCCGCTTCACTTCCCCAGAAAAAAATCCGGTACCCATTAAAGGCTGGGTGAACCCGAAAGCCATCGGTTGGGATCGAACCCTACCCCTTGTCCTTTGTAGTCCAGTTCACTAACCACTGAGCTATCGCGGCTACTGGTTCGACTGGGGGTATTTTATTTTCCAACCAAGAGTACAGCTCACACTGCTTCCAGCGGGAATTGAACACAGGTTGTCCGAACGGTCCGTAGCCCTTTCTGGTGGTACAGAGGCCCCCAACTCTTGTTAAATTTGATAGTTATGCAGTTGCAACACTTTTGGTAGTCTTCTTGGTGCTTACACTTTTAGTAGTTTTGATAGAAAACATTCACAATATTTTTAGCAAATTTGAACTACAAAATATATCACACTGTTGTTCAGTTTAATAGATAATAGCCACAGTACTTTGGAAACACACTCTAAAGGTCCACCTCAAACAAGAAGCAGACAGATTCATAGAAAAAGAGAATAGACGGTGAAAGGAAAGAAAAGAAAAAACATTTCTACGGGTGCTGAAAAATCCAGTCGACTATAACTGATGGAGGCTACTACTACTACTTCTTCTTCTTCTACCTTTTTAGCTCCCAGTGGAGCATAGGTCTTCAACAAACACTTTCCAAGTCGTTCTGTTTTTTTGCCAATCTTTTAAGATCATTCCATGTCTTCCCCATCATCTTCATCTCTGCTTCTATCTGTCTTCTCCAAGAATTCCTTGGTCTTCCTCTTTGTCTTTTCCCCTGGGGATTCCAAAAAAGGGCCTGTTGTGTAATACTCTCAGTTGGCTTCCATAGTGTGTGTCCTATTTGAAAAATGGCTCTTTCAACATATCCAGTAATTTAATTGACATGATTTACATATTAACAAACATTACTGTGCTTTCAATTAATTTTAATGATGAAGTTTACCAGGTAATTAACTGTTTGAATGATAATGTTTACAGTAATTTGGTAAATCTGATATATAACATTTATACAACATTAGGTGTATTACATTTACAACATATTTGGCACATCTAATATATGACATTTACAGCACATCTGGTAAATATTAAAGATAATACTTGTATTTACATCATTAATTTTCTTATTTCTAAGAATATATAATGGTAAAGTCCTAATTTAGGGACATAAATTATTTCAATTCAGAAGAGCAATATCCCCTTGAGTGACATTACACTTTATTCAGTGGTTCTCTAATCTGCCATTAGAAGACCCCAAATTATAGAGAAAAGAGAAACAATACAAAGGGTAAAGTCTTATGTTTCCTAACCCAAACCCTAACTAAAAATTAAAATAAATTGTGTTATTGGTAAACATTTATAAATATAGAGACAGTGTGTAGTATTTAAGAACCATAATAGTTTTGGTGTTATGCCAACTAAGGGGAAATCATTTTAATAATTTATGTCACTAAACTAGGACTTTACCTATATAATATAAAATATTCATAAAATTTGAAAGTTATACTTGACAGTATATACTGATCGTTTCACTTTGTTGTCAGATCACTTTAATGCATCCACAATCAAGGAAACCACTGCAGTTCCACACCTGTGTAATGGAAAAGAGGCACATGACTTCTTTGTTGACAGCCTTTCAACTGGAGCTCTTCAGTCTTGTGAAAGCTTTTCCATAAATGATGCTCATTTTAACAGTGACCTAGAGGCAATCAAATACAGTCAGAAAACATCACTTTTTTCACCAGACATGATCAATCATTTTCAAACTGAAGACGCTGAAAACACAGGACAAGCTCAGAATGATGAGGTCACACACGGACATAATGCTGGAAATGAAAATGGCATAGACAATCATTTTAACTATAAAGTGAACAGAGATATTTCTGATTGTACCGTCTTTTTGGGCAGCTCAAAAAATGTGAATAATACTGAAACAAACAGACACCAAAACGGTATCAACGGTAAAGTGGAAACACTCAGTAGCATTTGTGGAAGTCTAGAGGATGATCTAATCAGTTGCACCCAACATGAAGTCAGGCAGAAGGATATGGAAGGTTCTTCGCTGAAGCTTATATATTCTAATAACAACAGCAACATCACAGAATACAGCAAGCATCAAGGATCTTCTGTAACCAAAGATAAAAAAGGTAGGTATATACCTGTCTATATGCCATTCTAGCATTCATGAACCACGTATGCCATGCCGAATGTCTCATGAAGCACATATGTCATTCTGGCAGTCATGAAGCATGTATATCATTCTGGCAGTCATGAAGCATGTATGCCATTCTGGATGTCTCATGTATCACATATGACATTCTGGATGTCTCATGTATCACAATAGTCATTCTGGATGTCTCATGTAACACATATGCCATTCTGGATGTCTCATGTATCACAATAGTCATTCTGGATGTCTCATGTAACACATATGCCATTCTGGATGTCTCATGTATCACATATGCCATTCTGGATGTATCATGAAGCATGTATGCCATTCTGGATGTATCATGAAGCATGTATGCCATTCTGGATGTATCATGAAGCATGTATGCCATTCTGGATGTATCATGAAGCATGTATGCCATTCTGGATGTATCATGAAGCACGTATGCCATTCTGGATGTTTCATGAAACATGTTTGCCATTCTGGATGTATCATGAAGCACGTATGCCATTCTTGATGTTTCATGAATCACATATGCCATTCTGGATGTCTCATGAAGCATATATGCCATTCTGGATGTCTCATAAATGATGTATGCCATTCTGGATGTCTCATAAACCGCCTATGCCATTCTGGATGTTTCATGAATCATGAATCACATATGCCATTCTGGATGTTTCATGAACCACCTATGCCATTCTGGATGTCTCATGAATCATGTATACCATTCTGGCTGTCTCATGAATCATGTATACCATTCTGGCTGTCTCATCAATCACATATGCCATTCTGGATGTCTCATGAACCATATATGTCATTTTTGACTGTCTCATGAACCATATTTGGCATTCTGGCTGTCTCGTGAACCATGTTTGCCATTCTGGATGTCTCATGAACCATATATGTCATTTTGACTGTCTCATGAACCATATTTGGCATTCTGGCTGTCTCGTGAACCATGTTTGCCATTCTGGATGTCTCATGAACAATGTTTGCCAATCTGGATATCTATTGAAGCACATATGCCATAATTGAAATATCTGAGAGGAATAAATCTTGTTAAAAGTGAAATAATGCAACAATTCACATACATAAACTTTGTTCACAGTGAATTAATGCACCAATTCACATACATAAACCTTTGTAACAGTGAGTACATGCACCATTTCCCGTATATGAATTTTTTAGCAGTAATAAAGACACCATTTCATATATATAAATCTTGTTAACAGCGAGTAAAGACACCATTTCATATATATGAATCTTGTTAACAGCAAGTAAAGACACCATTTCATATATATTAATCTTGTTAACAGCGAGTAAAGACACCATTTCATATATATTAATCTTGTTAACAGCGAGTAAAGACACCATTTCATAAATATGAATCTTATTAACAGCGAGTAAAGACACCATTTCATATATATGAATCTTATTAACAGCGAGTAAAGACACCATTTCATATATATGAATCTTGTTAACAGCGAGTAAAGACACCATTTCATAAATATGAATCTTGTTAACAGCGAGTAAAGACACCATTTTATATATATGAATCTTGTTAACAGCGAGTAAAGACACCATTTCATATATATGAATCTTGTTAACAGCGAGTAAAGACACCATTTCATATATATGAATCTTGTTAACAGCGAGTAAAGACACCATTTCATATATATCAATCTTGTTAACAGCGAGTAAAGACACCATTTCATATATATGAATCTTGTTAACAGCAAGTAAAGACACCATTTCTTATATATGAATCTTGTTAACAGCGAGTAAAGACACCATTTCATATATATGAATCTTGTTAACAGCGAGTAAAGACACCATTTCATATATATGAATCTTGTTAACAGCGAGTAAAGACACCATTTCATAAATATGAATCTTGTTAACAGCGAGTAAAGACACCATTTCATATATATGAATCTTGTTAACAGCAAGTAAAGACACCATTTCATATATATGAATCTTGTTAACAGCGAGTAAAGACACCATTTCATATATATGAATCTTGTTAACAGCGAGTAAAGACACCATTTCATAAATATGAATCTTGTTAACAGCGAGTAAAGACACCATTTTATATATATGAATCTTGTTAACAGCGAGTAAAGACACCATTTAATATATATCAATCTTGTTAACAGCGAGTAAAGACACCATTTCATATATATGTATCTTGTTAACAGCAAGTAAAGACACCATTTCTTATATATGAATCTTGTTAACAGCGAGTAAAGACACCATTTCATATATATGAATCTTGTTAACAGCGAGTAAAGACACCATTTCATAAATATGAATCTTGTTAACAGCAAGTAAAGACATCATTTCATAAATATGAATCTTGTTAACAGCAAGTAAAGACATTGTTTCACATAAATCTTGTTTGTACTTTTCTTTCAGAAGTAAATTCAAACGTTGAGTCCGCTGATGTCTGATTGAGACGCAAAAACTTTTGGAGACAGAAATGCCTTCACCATCAGTTGCGACATCAACAGGCGTAGGTGCTCATGTATCCCTACGCCTTTTTGTACATGGCTGCTCATTTTAGTTTAAGTGATATTTCATTTATTATTAGAAAAAGGACAAATTGAAGTCACACCTCTCAACTGAAATCAGGTCATGTCACTGTCCGTCAACGTGTAATCAAACCAACCTGCCTTATTTGGACCAAACTACAGGCACTATCTTTTGACAATAGTGGATAATCTATTCAAGATGGAAAGAACTAGAAAGAGTTCAAGAATTTACCTAACTTGGACATATTATAACACATGAAGGAAAGCATAAGGCTGAAATAAACAAAAGAATATGAATAGCAAAAGGTAATTTGTAGATATGGCTAGAGACAGAGATTCTTTCAGACAGGCTGTAGGGAAGGCAACGTTCTGTAGGAGATCTGGCTAGAGACAGAGATTCTTTCAGACAGACTGAAGGGAAGGCAATATTCTGTAGGAGATCTGGCTAGAGACAGAGATTCTTTCAGACGGGCTGTAGGGAAGGCAATGTTCTGTAGGAGATCTGGCTAGAGACAGAAATTCTTTCAGACGGGCTGTGGTGAATGCAACGTTCTGTGAGAGATCTGGCTAGAGACAGAAATTCTTTCAGACGGGCTGTGGTGAATGCAACGTTCTGTGAGAGATCTGGCTAGAGACAGAGATTCTTTCAGACAGGCTGTGGTGAATGCAACGTTCTGTGGGAGATCTGGCTAGAGACAGAGATTCTTTCAGACAGGCTGTGGTGAAAGCAACGTTCTGTGGGAGATCTGGCTAGAGACAGAGATTCTTTCAGACAGGCTGTGGTGAATGCAATGCTTTGAAATGTATTTACAATCTGATGATGATAATTCTATACAAGTCTCTATCACAAATAATTTTTTCTTTTTTGCGTTCACCAGCTTTCCCCTCTGGTAAAGTCGCTAAAGACAAGGAACTGAATTTTGCGTATTAGTCCATTTTTCCCTGTCAGCCGTGTGCACAGGATCCCTCGCCATACAGGTAGATAACTTCGTCTTCAGAGGTACTCATATTTTTTCCGTCGATGGGTAATTGACATTTCAAGCCGGGCCTCGCTGCTGAGACCAGGGGTAGTTACCGCAGAGAGAAATCACAAAATAAAAATCCCAACTGGATCAGGCGAGATTTGAACTCACAACCTCTCTGTCTCAAGGCCGGTGTCCTGCCTCGAGACCAACCAGTTCTCCTATCACAAATATGAGTTTTTAAAAAACATTAGTTTCTATTAAAGTCATATGTATCATTAAGACAACACTTATTAAGTATATTTCAAAACAGAAAAAGGCAACTAAAACAACAGCTCAAAACAGCTGTGAAAGTGTCCTGCAGAAGACAATCTCTCTTGTCTAATTGTTCATATTTTTATGGCATTTCATTGCAATATTTTGTTTCATGTTATATTCTTATTTGCTTGCCAAATTTATTCATTAGATGTATCACAATGATTAATTAGAATGTATTTTTCTCGTATTGCCATAATATCAATATATATTTTCCAAAATTACGTGGAATTTTTTTTTCCAGACTCTATAACATATTAACCTTGCTGTAGCATAACTCCAGTGAGGAAATTCTCAAAGAGGCTAACACAAAAAGGGAACTCCTAAAAAAACATCAGAAAGAAACAATCATTATTTTTCGGACACATCATGAGAAGAGGAAAGTTGGAATACTTGGTTACAACTGGCAAAATAAAAGGAAAGAGAGAAAATACTGGATAGCTTAGTGTCATGGCATGGAAAACAGTCAATAGATAGAAGATTGTGGAAGTACATGATAGCCTACGCCAACCGGTATGCCACATGATGATAGCATAATCAGTATGTACATATTGGAGTTAAAGAATTAACACAATTATTAGAAGACCAAAACCTAATTTGCATTAAATGAGCCAAAAATTTTCCTTTTTATAGACCCATCTGAAAAAAAAATACGGGTACCTGGCTTACTATGTTGGGAAAGGTATTGAGTTATTTGCAGGTCATCATCATTGCACTCCGAACATGTCCATAGGTGCTCAGATCCCCTCCTCAGCAAGTCCTGCATAATATCAAGCACTGGCCCCCTTACATCCCACAAAAAAAAAAATGTATGTGGCCTAGTACAGTGAGAGTGAGAGGCAAGACCAGCAACTGAATTTGAAAGGGTTGCTCAGAACAGGAACATGTGATGAGATATAATGTGTGTCTTGTGTAAAGTCAGACACTTAACTCTTTCAGTACGGACGGTTATTATCAATTTAGCGGTAAAGATTTCAGAGACAAAATTTGTAATGTTTTAAAATGTTAATCTACATGTTTATATTTATCTAACACTTAACATATTATATATGACATTTTTAGATAATTAAACAAGGAATTATATTTCACTAATACCAAGATGATACAAGACATGTAAAAAGAATATGGTTTGATGACAGTTTACACTAATAAAACTGAGAGTGAAGCACTGTGTGGCTAAACATACATGACCGAAATCGGCATGGTGCGACGAAACATTTAGAAAGAGTTAAAAGCAAAGGTGGCTAGATATGGAGATTAATTGTCTTAAAAGGAAAATATAGATATGCAATTTATTCCCGAGTTGTGTTCATAACCCTATGCCAGCTACGATGAAGTCAAACCCATCATCAAAGGCCAGTATCATGAAAAATGGAAACAAGAACACCCAAAGTATAACGAGAGGGAGGATACCTCCAACTATCAAAGAGGGATCAAGTCATCATACTTCGCCTACGCACTGGCCACAACAGAATGAGAAATCACATGTTCACCAAACTCAAAATAGGAACTACCAGCCAATGTCACTGTACACTGGACAACAAAACATGTTCTACAGGATTGCCCCCAGTACACAGACCTGAGAAGGACAATGTGGCCCACACCCACCTCCCTGGAAGAGAAACTATACAGGGCAACCGAATCACTTTAACAGACAGCTGCCTTCATAAGAGAGTCTGGAATCCTAGATTGAATGAGCTATGATTGCACAAGAAGAAGAATAACCCTATGCTATAGTCATGAGTTCACATACGTGAAAGACATCGCCAATCATAGCTACTTTTTCAGGTAACTGATTTGGACGTGCGCTCTGGTGTTTGGTTCTCATGGCAGGGCATTGTGCCGGGGAGTACGGATTCAATCCTGCTTCGGACCAGCTATTGTTCTTTGTATTTTTATGTTGGTTTTTTTGTGATTTTTTTCCAAGTGGTGTAAACATATCTCTTCCTCTGATGTTAATTGATGATCGAGCTTCAGACCCTGATGTTCGGCATGAAAAACAAGCCCTCTACAACAACGCTAATCAATCCCAGGGTATTAATATTTCTCAAATATTTATTTAATTTGTAACATTTTTATGAATTTATAACTTATTTCTTTCCTCTTGCCTTTTTTCATGACTCTTTCCCGCTTTATTTATACTTATTATATTTATATTCTATATTGTTGCTTGTCATTGCATTCTTTTTTGTTGTACTTTGACATCATTCCTTGGCGTCCATATCTTGAAGCAATGATTATTCAATGTATATATTTTAATGATTGATTATTATATTTTAGATTATTCATTGCTTTGTTATATTTTTATTACTTTTTTAACTGTTAGATTTGTTTTGTATCCCCTAGTTAAAATCCTCAGCAGTGGGGAAGTTTTTTTTTTCGGACTGACAAGGCTCCAGGGTTCACCCAGCCTCTAAAAATGGGTACCAGAGATTTTTGTGGGAAGTAAAGGCGGCCAGGCGTGATACCGACCACATCACCCAAAAATGTGCCGTGGTTATAGAAAAATATGGTCACTAACACCATATTCCCCGTACACCTAGAAAGGTGTGAAGGGAACCTTTACTTACTTTATTTAGTTAAAGGCTTTCAGCTGAAATATCAGAAGTTAGAACAGAGAATTAAAGTCTTTGAAATGTGGATCTATAGAAGAATAGGTAGAATTGGATGGAAGAAAAATAAAACAAACGATGAAGTCTTAAAACAACTAAAAATGAAAAGAGAACTACTAAATACAAGACAAATGTGATTTTTGGGCCATGTTAAAAGACACAACAGCCTACTAAAAGTAATCCTGGAGGGGAAAATATAAGGTAAAAGAGGCAGAGGCAAAAGATGGACAAGTCAACCTATAACAATCTGGTTCAATCAAAGCAAGAGACAGAGTGGAATGGCGCTCCATGGTAGCCAACCTTCAATGGGAGATGGCACTCAATGATGATGATCAGAAGTTGTACTTTTGTGTCTTCTTCGATGTACAACTGTAGACATACATTATTTAATTTTTATATTTTATATTATTTTTGTATCTCTACCCACCTTGCTCGGTTTGGTCTGGAGAAAGACCTTAATCATCATCATCATCATCATGTGCCATACCGGTTGGCATAGGCGATCATGTCCTTCCACAATCTTCTATCTACAGTGCATCGTATCAGTTCTGTTGTTGACTGTTTTCCATGCCACGACAAGTACTGAGGTTGACCTTCACATTCCTATGGAATGATAGCAGAAGGTCAAGGAAACTCAGACGCTAGAGAACTGAACAAACATGTGGGACCATAAGGTGTGAAACCTAGTGCAACTATTTGTTCGTAAAGAAATAAAACTGGTTTTGTTGTCATTTATCTTTTTACATATTTCACATGTTTGATTATATATTTCACATATTTTTTACTATATGTTTGTTTTATGTTTAATTATATACTTCGCGTACGTTCGATTATATATTTCATGTATGTTTGATTATATATTTCATGTATGTTTAATTATATATTTCAAGTATGTTTAATTATATATTTCATGTTTGTTTAATTATATATTCTGTGTATGTTTGATTATATATTGCACTTATGTTTGATTATATATATATATATATATCATGTATGTTTGATTATATATTTCATGTATGTTTGATTATATATTTCACGTATGTTTGATAAATAATATATTTTTTGCGTGCAAGGAGATGGTCGGAATTATGGTAATTGTTGTAAAACACATCCTGTGCAAAAAATGTGTAAAATGACTTCAAGCTTGCAGAATTAAGCTGCAGCAGTGGATGATTTCTTCTTATTAATTCAAAATTGTCCATGATTTACATTCATAAGTCAAGATTGTGTTCATAAAATTTTGAAAACTCCTTTCCGCACTATGTGACACAGTACTTCCCTCTCCTTATTTCATGAAATAATATCTTTGCAGTTGATGGAATAACATAATTTCAGTCAGTGCTTTGAAATATCCAATCCAGTACTGGTGTCTTTAGCATGTTAGTTTAGTTTAATTTAGTATAGTTTAGTATAGTTTAGTTTAGTATAGTTTAGTTTAGTATAGTTTAGTTTAATTTAGTTAGTTTGGTAGATTCTTTATTCTTTCTGCACTGTTCACTGTTAGAAGTCGCATTGGACTTGTAGTGTTTTTCATCACCCATCTCTATTCTTGGCGAGATGTTTGATCTTTTCTAATGAATCTATGCCTGCCAACTTTGCTTCTCTTATAAGTGTTCTTTTTAATGTCGCTTTTGGTCTTCCTCTTTTCTCTGTATCCTGATGTTTCACATAGAAGAGCCTTTTTTGGAATTCTCTCGTCTCTCCACAGCACATGTCCAATATATGTCCACTTTCTCTTCCTAATTGTAGATGAGATCTTTGGTTGCATGGCTATTTCTCTCATTTCAAAATTAGTTTTGAATTCATCTGTCTTCAAAAACTTTTAGTTTTTTCTCAATCTCTTTTGTTGTTTTCCAGCTTTCACATGCATAGGTAAGTGTTGATTTGAATCGTTTGAGTTGAATATTCAAGTTTAGTTTTTTCACTTATTATTTTTTATTTCCGTATTTTGTCCAGGTTTTGTCCAGGTTTTTTAAAATTCGTTGCTGCTTTTGCTAACCTGCTTCTGATCTCTTTCTATTGTTTGGTAGCTTAGTTTAGCATATTTTTAGTTAATTCCTCTCGAGCCAAATGGCACAAAGGACAGAAATCAGAACTCTCCATGTCTAACGATTCACTGCTAGTTCCTCTTTTCCTCTTGAACCCATTGTTGAGCACTCTCTATTAATTGTTCTTCTTAGAGTTTCTTTTGGTCTTCTTTGTTTCATTTTGCCATCAAGGTACACATAAAGGCCTGATGTGGGAGTCTACGTTCACCTATTCTTAGCACATGACCGATGTATCACCAGCGGAGTAATTATCATGACCAATATGAGTAGGTGATATATGTAAAAAAAAATGGTAGGAATAAAACCCTGCCAAGAATATATAGGGGAGCAAAGGACAAGAGGTAGGGTTCGATCCCAACCGACAGCTTCCAGGTTCACCCAGCCTTTAATGGGTACCGGATTTTTTTCTGGGAAAAAAATGGCATGGGCGTAATACCGACCACATTACCCCAAAAATCATGTGCCGAAGGTCTGTAAAATTTATGGTCACTAACACCATATTCCCTATACGCCACTTGGCGTGATGGGGGCATTAAGAATATATAGAGCAACAACAACTTAAATGGTTGGGCCACCTGGTCAGAATGAATCCTTACCAATCACCATCTAGGGCGTTCTTCTCGAGAATGCATGGAAAACGACCAAGAGGAAGATGTAGAAGAAGATGGATAGATGCAGTGATAGAGACATGTAACAACAAAGGAAAATCACTAATTCAGACAGTTCGAGCAGCTCAAGAACAACAAATGATATAAACCACGACACCTTTTAGGCATCAGTGAAAAGAGAAAAGAAGAAGAAGATAAATGTAAAAGCCTTAAATCTGAAACATCTTTTATGGATATTCTTTCTTCGTAACTGCAGTCGCTCAACAGTTACTTCTCTTGATTGTCTGCTCTTAAAAGGGTGTTACACGTGCAGAATTATGTTGTTTCATGAAATAGATCAAAGACTAAACGCTTTCAATGAACAAATGCCTTCGAAGACTGCTACACATCCGTTGGTGGTACTTCAAACCAATTACAGAAATCTGACGTGAAACTAAAAAGGCTATGTATCCAATTAAGTTAAAAAGCAAAGCTTTTACCAAATACCTTTGCCATGTTCTCAGAATGGACGTTAGAAGGTACCTCACCAGGCCCTTATATGGAGACCACAAGGTAAAAGAAAATGAGGAAGACTAAAAGAAACCTGTGTAGAACCATCATCAAAGAGAGCGCAGCTATGGGTCTCAGAAACAAGCAAGACCTTAAACAGGTTGTGGTTGACTGTCAAACATGGACAACTATGGCTCTCAGAAACAAGCAAGAACTAAAAAAGGTTGTGACTGACTGTCAAACATGGACAACTATGGGTCTCAGAAACAAGCAAGAGCTAAAACAGGTTGTGACTGACTGTCAAACATGGACAACTATGGGTCTCAGAAACAAGCAAGAACTAAAAAAGGTTGTGGCTGACTGTTAAATATGGACAACTATGGGTCTCAGAAACAAGCAAGACCTAAAACAGGCTGTGACTGACTGTCAAACATGGACAACTATGGGTCTCAGAAACAAGCAAGAACTAAAACAGGTTGTGACTGACTGTCAAACATGGACAACTATGGGTCTCAGAAACAAGCAAGAACTAAAACAGGTTGCGGCTGACTGTCAAACATGGACAACTATAACTTCTCCCCTATGCACCATATTCGGCTTAAAAAGATAATCAAACTATCAATGATACACAGCAAGATAGAATATCTGCGCCTTTCAGCTAACACTTCTCACTTCAGCACGATGGTTAGATACCAGCTTGCCTTCCATATAAATCCCCCTATGCACTGGCCACAATAGAATGAGAAATCACATGTTTACCAAATTCAAAATAGGTACAACCAGCCTATGCCACTGTACACTGGACAACATGACTACAAAACATGTTCTACAGGATTGCCCCCAGTACACAGACCTGAGAAGAGCAATGTGGTCCACACCCACCTCCCTGGAAGAGAAACTATATGGGGCAATCAAATCGCTTAAACAGACAGCTGACTTCATGAGAGAGTCTGGAATCCTACTCTGATTGAGTCTTGATCTCAGAGAGAGAGAGAGAATCCCCCTACTTGTTTGGTTAGTCTGTCACCATAAGGAGATGGAATAAGATCTTAATCAGCTTTGGTTCACTGACCCTGATGAACACAGTCAGCTATGAGTCGCTGATCACTTTCAGCCCATGAGCTGCCAGCACCTAAGTTTTATGGATATAATGTTCAGGTTATGTGCCAGGAAGGAAGTTAATGAAACACAATCTCTTCGATTCTTCTCAACGTCCACCCATTAAGTGAACATAGATACATTGTGTCGTTAGTTTAATGCCAGACCTGGACCCAAAAATGCAAAAACAATAAGAAAAATAACCTCTACTAAGATTAAATGTGTTAGATAAATGACAGGAAATAGTCTGAGAGATAGGATCAGAAAAGAAGAACTGAGAAAAAAGCTAGGAATAGCCCCCGCCATAGAATATATAAAGAAGCAACAGATAAAATGGTTTGGTCATGTGACAATGCAGAAAGATCTAAACACAACACAACGAGCCTTCAACAAAAGTTGTGAGAATACCAAACTCAATGGTGAACCATGAAAAAGATGGTTGGATGGAATATTAGAAGCACTAGGAAACATAGCAGCAGAGGCGAACAGAAGAGCAAAAGACCACAAATTATATCTCCATTCGATGCTGAAAAGCAAATGAGGAAGGAAAGAAGAAGCTAGTTTACAGCAATGCCATGATATCTGCACCGTTAGGCCCAACACATTCATCTTTGTAATGGGTTGATTTGCTTACCAATTTTTGCCTGGGGCAGCGGCCATTTTTTCCCTACTCTATTAGACTTTTAATTGTCAAGAGTTCTTTTAACTCTTTCCATATGGAAGCTTTTTATCAATGCAACGGAAGAGATTTCTGAGAAAATATTTTTCATGGTTTTAAGAATCAATCTACATATTTATCTAACTTATAACATATTGTATATTAATTTTTAGATAATTGAACAAGGAATTAGATTTCACCAATACCAAGATGATACAAGACATGTTGTTGTTGTTATGGATCCAGTGACCTTTGAGCTGATGCCCTTCGGCCCAATGCCATGTAGTAGATATCTGCAGGTATTTTTAAGTTCTGCTGTTGTTCCGTACAGAGTGTTCCATTTGGAGGGTCTTTGGGGAAATAGTGTTGTTCTGATGTCAGTGAGCTCAGGACATTGAAACAGGTGATGTTCTACAGTTTCTTGTGGGTGATTATAGAGTGGACATATTGGGTTATGGTTTTGTTGTATTCTATTAACAAGACATGTAAAATGAATATGATCTGATGATGGTTCACACTAATCAAATTGAGAGTGACACACTACACTGCAAAACATCTATCTATTGTCCTTTCGAGCTGAAGACGGCACATAGGGCAGAACCACAATCTCAAATACAGAAACCTTGCGTGCCAAAATGGCACATATTGCAGAGATCACTGTTTTTAAAATCTATTGCTCTGTTTCCATAACAATACTTTTTACAATGACAGCTTGTCAAGCCATTGATCAACCTCCTTAGTCGCCTCTTATGACATGCCTGGAAGGTCACTATTCTTTACTTCCCTCATAACGAGGCCCCAGTAACACGCAGGAGTAAAACATACACGGCGAAATCGGCATGGCACATTGTGCGTCAAAACATACGGAAATGGTTAATATTTGTGAGTGCACACAAGACCTCTTGATCTTTGCTGTTTTCAAAAGAGGTGGGCTAGATGTTAAATCTCAGTGCCAAGAGACCAGGGGAGGGTAAAGCCACGAGAAAACTACAGAATTGAAGTGATAAATTCTCTCCCCCCGCTGCAAGATTTGAACCTGGGAACTTCCTGTCCAGAGAGTAACGCTTACCCCAACACCAGTCGGTCCCCCTGTCATCAATGAACCCATCTGATATACAAATACGATGCACCATGTCATGGCAGGATCATGATGAAAAGACCAGCAGGAATCGTCTCCCTCAATGAAATCGAGATGCTTGCACAGAACAGAGACAAATGACGAGATTTGATAAAAGATCTTTGCAAAGGATTGAGAATGCTAGAAAGATCATTTTGAAACAGGGAAAGAGTATCTGAGCTATGTCCTAAGGGCCAACTACGGCTTGAAAGGTCGATAAATAGAAAGATAGATGTCAAGGAATATAACTCAGCTCTTTTTAATTTCAGACGCTGCACTTTTAACACTGTCATGTTAAATATTTTATAACAAATTATTTGAGACTTTACTCCATTATTAAAATACCAAACATTTATTTCAAAGAGCATTTATTAAAGATTATAATTAATCTGTTGATTTTACTATTATTATTAATTCAGTAGCCTGTGGACTTTTGTCTTCTTGGTCCAATGTCAGAGCATTGTAAGTTACTGAGTTGTTGAGTTTATTTGCGGGTCATCAACATTGCACTCTGAACATTTCCATAGGTGCTCAGATCCCCTCCTCAGCAAGTCCCGAAGTGTCTAGCGACTGATGACTCCAGTTCTGTGTTGGTTGATTAGTCTTCTTACATGCCCACTAAGTTTCTTGTTTCTGGCTGTGCTCATCTTAACTCCCATCTCTTTCATCCCAAGGAGTGATGAGGACTCATGGTTGTCGAAGTCCTGTGCCCTTCCCACGTCTCAGAGGGCAT
This sequence comes from Megaustenia siamemsis, assembly GCA_032433765.1. Lineage (NCBI taxonomy): Eukaryota > Metazoa > Mollusca > Gastropoda > Stylommatophora > Ariophantidae > Megaustenia > Megaustenia siamemsis. The sequence goes on along the minus strand of JAVIAB010000107.1, from coordinate 44,450,687 downwards.
TGATGATGTCCGTCCGATCCATTGGTTGCCCATCCTCAACGATAGCGCAGCTGGCCAACCTGTCCGCTCTTTCATTTCCCCGTATTCCCATATGTCTTGGGACATAGACAAAGGTGACCTTACGTATTTTTTTACTTCTGCAATGACTCTACCCATTGCCTGCATACAGAGCCCGCCTGCACTTTTTTTAAATCATGCTCATCGGATCACTCAGTATGCAGGCTTGGGTGTAGTCTTATGACTCTAACCAGATGGACGCCCTGGTCACTGCCATCACCCCCATTGTTTGTAGTTCATGCTACTCATGGTCATGACATATGCACCACTGTCTGCCTTGACTATTCCGCCTGCTGAGCATGCTGTAAATGCCCATGCACTCCTTTGATGTCGAAAGCATTGTATTGATTGCAAAATCATATTTCCTGCCTACTTCCTCTACTCTCATTCACTAAAGCCTACATCTGCAGAGTTATCTTTTCATTAAATTGTTTGTTTGTTGTCAGGATCATCAACACTGCGTGAACCCATAGGTGCTCCGATATCCCCCTTGAGATTCCTGGTCCACATGCATAAACTCCGTAGCACAGCCTGGGATTGTGGGTAGGTTTTTGCTGACAATTTTGCCAAGGCCTACTTGTTTCGATTTTAATTGCCAAAGGTTCTGTAAGGTCAAGGTCAAGTACGAGACTTGAACCGGCGTCTTAGCACGCGAGTTTCCACCCATATGTGCTCGGCCGCCTATCCAGAAATGTTCTGAGATTTCTGGATAGTGTCGCTTCAAGCATCGAAACTCACAATGCGAGGCAACATTCCTCACCTTCCCAGGGTAATACCCTGGTACCCATTTCTGCCAACGGCTGGGTCGACCGTGAGGGTATTTTTTTTTTCAACCACGAGTACAATTCACACTGCTCCCAGCGGGAATCCAACACAGGTTGTCCGAACGTCAGTAGTCCAGTCGGGCAGTTTTCCCAACTAGGCTACCGAGGCCCCCAGAGATTCTTTAATGTGCATGAGTGTAAATGGGACCTTCTGTTTATTGTTGATATCCAAGAGGGCTAGACATTGGATTTCACTAGTTCAAGTTTTTATAACTTAAATGTGAATCTTGGACAATAGGACAACAGACAAGAAAACCACTGGAGGCTGTAGAAATGTGGTTTTAAAGAAAAATGTTGAGAATACCTTGGACAGCTAAGAAGAGTAGTGAAAATGTTCTGAAAGTGGCTAGAGTAAAGAGAGAGCAGAGCTCATTTGCATAGGAAGAAACAATCATCATTTTTGGCCATGTAATGAGAAGGGAGCAGCTAGAATATATTGTAAACAACTGGGAAAATTGAGGGAGAGATAGAGGGAAGCAAAGAGAAAAGATACCAAAGAGCTTAAAAGAATGACTTGACAGAAGGTCAAAAACATAAATGATAAATAGCTGTCGAGATCGAAAGTTGTGGGGAGACATGATCACCTACGCCAGTAGGTATGGCACTTGTTGATGATGAGTGAAAGTGGGTCGGTCACATATAAAAATTGTTGTGCCTAAACTACACCGTATGGTAAAGTTTAAAAATAAATGAGCCGGAATGTAAAAATGTATATCACAAACAAACAAACAGTTTATTTATAAAGAAATACAGCATTTGTCAATATAATGTAGTTTGTCTAAATTTAATAGCAGTTTTGGTATGAATGGATGCCAGTAATGATATAACATTGTATTACTTTTTTGGATACAATATCCATGCAACTAGAAAAAGAAATGAAAAATAAAAATAAAAAAAAAAAGAGGAAGACTGAGAAAGAGATGGATAAAGGGAATACTAGAGTCACTAGGAGGGATAACACCAGAAGAGGCCAACAGAAGAGCAAAGAATCGCAGATTGTATCTCCCCTCGACGCCAACGGCAATGGAGGAAAGATAGAAGAAGAAGTCAGCTATGAGTCACTGACCACTTTCAGCCCAGATATTGTTGCTTTCTTGGGCAATAAAAGACTATTCCAAGGTAAAGAACAACAAGGAAAATATCAAAAATAGAATAAAAATATAGTCTCAATTATTTCTTTATATTTCATCATTTGGAGCACTGAAGAACAAACAAATACAAATTAGATACTTTAACAAAGGCACTAATTAAAACATGTTATAAATTTTTTTAAAGTACATAAAAAAAAAAGGAAAGAGCCCTGTCATGCCAAGTGGCATATAGGGAATATAGTGTTAGTGACCATAATTTTTATAGACCTTCGGCACATGATTTTTGGGATTATGTGATCAGTTTTACCCCCATGCCATTTGCTTTCCCAGAAAAAAAACAGGTACCCAATTAAGGCTGGGTGAACCTCAGAAGCCATCAATCAGGATCGAACCTGACCTCTTGTCCTTAGTAGTCCATTTCACTAAAAACTGAGCTACCGCGGCCAAAACGTGCATTTAAAAATATCCATTTCAGTCATCATCATCTGGTATCATTTCTGGCGTAGGTGATCATGCCTCTCCACAACTTTCAATCTCTACAGTTTACTAATTCTGTTGTCGATTCATTACCACGTCATTCTCTTAAACTATCTTGTAACAATTTTTAGACTTCGATCAGGCCACAACGATTGAAGTACAACCTTTTCAACACCCTAAGGATAGGAACCTCTGATGAGTGTGACTGTGGCACAGGTAAAATGACAGCTGAACATCTGCTACAATCATGCCCAACATATGATGAACAGAGAAAGAAGGCTCTTGAGACCATCTATCTTTCAAAAAAGACTATCTTGACAACACATAGCACCTACCATTGCTGGTGTATGTCGGGGTGGGGCAACGAAAAAACTAGAGAGATAATAGCCGCTTGGTCAAGCAGTCGTCACAACATGTGAGACTCAGGATTTTTATTTCACTCCCGATAGAAAAAAATACTTTCTGTCTACCACGGGCTTCGAACACCGTACGCCGGCTTTTCAGCCATGGAACAGTGGTTTTAGCCACACGGCCTTGAGGCATCACTAGTACCATACCAGGACAAACAGGAAGGAGATGCCACAGTCTTTATGACATTTCAAAGACAGAAAATTCTCTCAATGAAGCTCTCCAAACATCCTTATATTTCAGCACGGGGGCTGGTTGGTCTTGAGGCACCAGTGGTGGTTGTCACAGAGAGAAATCACAAACAAAAATCCCAACTGGTGCAGCCAGGATTTGAACTCACAACCTCTCTGTCTCAAGGCCAGGGTCTTGCCTCAAGACCAACCAGTCCCCCACAGCTACATATATATATATATGAACATTGTTAAAGGAATGAACCAAAACAGGCATTGTTTAAACTAATGTGTCACGCTTGGAGAAGAATTGAATCAATCTTTATCTGAGAAACACTTTCTTGCAAGAAAGCTCCAAACCTACACAGACAGGAAGTTCATCCAACAGCTCCCACTAGCTTCTGTCATCTGTGAGATGCTGATAGAGCAGCAAGCCAGCAAAAGCATCATTAGCGGCATACAACTTCATCTCATTATTTAAAGGGACTTCACTCCAGTCTCCAAATCGTAACTCATCACCTTTGTTCAGACGTTGCCTCAACACATTTCTACACAAACCTTCCAAAGTCCACCGCTCAGAAGATTTCAATTTCTGATTGGCCAATTTTCCAACATCAATTACTGAGCCTCGATCAATAATAGATTTAACTCTTAAATCAAAATCTCTCTCCAGTTTCCATAGATCTGGTTCTATATTCAAACCTACGAGGGTTAAACGAGAGTCACAAATCAGATCTCTAAGAGGTTTTGGAAATTTTAACATTGCTGAAACTTGAAATAAATAACACATGTTATCTGATAAGCACATCTGTACCAAGGCTGTCTTAGTCGAAGAACTCTTCTGGAAAGACACTGGCCATTCCATATCAAACCCTACAAAAGTTTGATTAGAATCACTAAGTGTTGATAAAATATCATCACACAAACATGCACAGTCGTCATGGTGATACGAGTAGACAACTCTACCTTTAAAAGCCAGCAGTGGCATGGACAGTGCAATGACTTGGGCTGCACTGACTTCTGAAGTGGAATCATTTGATGAATTACCTTCCCTTGTTCTTGGTTTTAAATCAACAGATTTGGGCGCCATCTTCCCGTCATCATCAACATTTTTGTTCTCTGTCATTGACTTGACATTAAGGATCTTCTCTTCAACATTAATCTTCTCTACAGCGGCAATGCCAGGAGCCTGAAGTTCACAACTTGCAGAATTCACAACTTGCTTTTTCTCATTGTGAACTGTCTCCATCCAACCTGGTAAATGTCTCTTCGGGGGATTTTTTTTAGATATCATAGTTAATTTATTAAAACTTCTCCGTAGCAAAATGTTTTATCTGCATAGATTGCATTCAAGAACCTCCACCGGTCACACCGCAGCTCAGACTGAGAAGATTACCTCCAAGAGCAAGTGCTTTTCACACTAATAACTTCCAAAATTATAAACAGATTTTTAATATTTTTTAAACTGGGTTCATAGCAGTGAACTGATGAAATAGACGGATTTAGTTACTTTGCCAAATTGACAGTCTGCTCAAGTTCACGCAGAGATAGCTTCCCTTTGCTGATCATCATACGAATCACTTCCTGAAAGAAACAAATATGATTGGTTAATAATCATTGTAGTGTGAAGAGGATTTGTTTCATAATTTTATTAAATTAAACAAAGATCATCTGACATGGAAAATCTAGAATTTGTTGCCCCATGTGCCGCCTTCGCTCAAAATGGATGAGATGAGATGGACGGAGAGATGGAAGGATATTTAGACTTGGAGCTTACATGACTGGAAGCAGATCTGTAAAAGGTAGCCATGGACAAAACAATCAAATATACAGGCACTAATGACATATTCCATACATTTCAGGCTTTGAGAAAACCTTGACATACACACCTCATCTCTATGGTGCTTGTTGTTCTCAAAATCAGCTCTAATCCATTCCTGAAGGGATTTTCGTTGGTCCGTGTCTTCTACTTTATAGGCCACTCGCATTAGTCCACGGTACAGTTTCAGTACTTCTGATCGTAGCATAAACTACGAGAAATGAAAGATAAATCTATAAGAAACAAAACAGAAAATATAAATAAAATTTTAAAGTATAAATTATGAGACTTGATATTAACATATCATCATCAGGTCGCACGACCTTAGTTGAACATTGCATTCATTACAGCCCGTCTGAAAGAATCTGTCTCTAGCCAGGTCTCCCACAGAACATTGTATTCACCACGGCCCATCTGAAAGAATCTGTCTCTAACCAGATCTCCCACAGAACATTGCATTCACCACTGCCCATCTGAAAGAATCTCTGTCTCTAACCAGATCTCCCACAGAACATTGCATTCACCACAGCCCATCTGAAAGAATCTCTGTATCTAACCAGATCTCCCACAGAACATTGCATTCACCACAAACCATCTGAAAGAATCTGTCTCTAACCAGATCTCCCACAGAACATTGCATTCAACACAGCCCATCTGAAAGAATCTCTTGTCTCTAACCAGATCTCCCACAGAACATTGTATTCACCACGGCCCATCTGAAAGAATCTGTCTCTAACCAGATCTCCCACAGAACATTGCATTCACCACAGCCCATCTGAAAGAATCTGTCTCTAACCAGATCTCCCACAGAACATTGCATTCACCACAGCCCATCTGAAAGAATCTGTCTCTAACCAGATCTCCCACAGAACATTGCATTCACCACAGCCCAACTGAAAGAATCTCTGTCTCTAACCAGATCTCCCACAGAACATTGCATTCACCACAGCCCAACTGAAAGAATCTCTGTCTCTAACCAGATCTCCCACAGAACATTGCATTCACCACAGCCCAACTGAAAGAATCTCTGTCTCTAGCCAGATCACCCGACATAACATTGCAACCACCACAGCCCGTCTGAAAGAATCTCTGTCTCTAGTCAGATCTCCCACTTCTTCAGTTGTCATGTTCAAGGTCTCCTTTGTGTCTTGAAACTACCTTCTTCTTGGTCTGCCCCTGATGCAGGTATTTGATTCGCCCAGGAACCATGCCTTCCGTTATTGTTTGTCTTTTTTTACGTGGCCATAGTATTTAATCTCCTCTGCAGAATGGTGTTTATAAGCCAGTTTATTTTAATGTTTAAATCTTTTAACATGTCTTTATTGCTCATTTTCATTATCCAAGATATCGAAAGGATTTTTCTGTAGCATTTTGTTTAAAAAGGATCTATTTTCTCCATTACTGTTTGCAACCTTGTCCATGATTCACAACACTATAAGAATTTAGAAGGAAACCAAATAATGAAAATGAACAATAAAGAGGTTTAGCAATAGATACATATTTTTAATGGGGGCCTTGGTAGCCGAGTTGGGAAAACTACCTGACTGGACTACCGACGTTTGGACAACCCGTGTTCGATTCCTGCTGGGAGCAGTGTGAATTGTACTCATGGTTGGAAAAAAAAAAAAAAATACCCCCACGGCCGACCCAGTCGTTGGCAGAAATGGGTACCAGGGTATTACCCTGGGAAGGTGAGGAATGTCGCCTCGCATCTGCGTTTCGATGCTTGAGGCGACACTAAACAGAAATTTCCTAACATTTCTGGATAAGTGGCCGAGCACATATGGGTGGAAACTTGCGTGCTAAGACGCAGGTTCAAGTCTCGTACTTTACCTTTACATATTTTTAAAAAATTAATCTATGAGATACCAGACATGAAACAAATAACAGAAAACATTACTGATTATGAGAAAGAGACAAACAAAATAAGAGAACTTCGTGTACAACCATGAACCATAAGCGAGCTGTGGTAGCTCAGTAGTTAGTCACCTTGACAGCTAAGAACTAGAGGTTGGGTTCGATCCTGATAGATATTTTCCAGGTTCCCCCAGCCTGAAATGAGTACTGGATTTTTCTTGGAAAGAAAAGTGGCACAAGCGTAATATCGACCACATTACCCCAAAAAGTAATGTGTCGAAGATCTATAAAAAAAATATAAGCATTATCCCTATATTCTCTATATGCCAACAAGTGACACAACGGGCATTTGTTTTTTGTAATCATAAAATGAGGCACAAAACAATTAACTAGAAAAGAATTAACTATGCTAAAAAAAAAAAAATTACAAAACAACCACAAACAGTAAGTATTATTATGAAATACAAAACCCCAAATACAGACAATTGGGCACAACAAATAACAGAAAATATAAACTATCATTATCAAGTACCATGCCTGATGGCGTAGATGATCATGTCTGTCTCACCACCCACAGCTTCCGAGTCTGGACAGTTATTTATCATTTCTGTTGTTGACCTTCTGCCAAGCCGTTCTCTTCTTAGTCTTAAGCTGTCTGGTATCTTTTCTATTTGTTTCCTTCTATATATAACCTACAACTATAACAAATATTAATAACATTCAATGCTTGTTATTGGTTATCTCTCTCTCTCTCTCTCTCTGCGATCAGGACTCAATCAGAGTAGGATTCCAGACTCTCACATGAAGACAGCTGTCTGTTTAAGTGAATTGACATCATAATTAAAGTCAGTTAGAGTGTTAGATCCACTCTGCTTGAATACCTGTTAAAACGTTGCACTGTGTTCTGCGCCAGTGGCCCAGTGCATCCGATTTCAGCCAGCATTTTATTCAGGTTTGCTTTCCTTAGCCTTTGATTGTCCCCAATCTTCCTGCAAGGCAGCAGATTTTCTTTTCTGTACGGGGATTCTGCCCTTAGATGGTCGGCCCTCCCAGGTTTACGAGCACCATCTGCCCGAGTCACTAGAGATGACTAACACAGACATGCACACACAAAGATATGAGATGTGACTAACACAGACATGCACACAGCGATATGAGGCATGACTAACACTGACACACATCAAGATATGAGATATGACTAACACAGACATACACGCAAAGATATGACAATTGACTAACATAGACATGCACACAATGATATGAGATATGACTAACAAGTACTAACATAGATATGCACACACAAAGATATGACACATGACTAACATAGACATGCACACAAAGATATGAGATATGACTGACATAGACATGCACACACAAAGATATGACACATGCCTAACATAGACATGCACACAAAGATATGAGACATGACTAACATAGACATGCACACACAAAGATATGAGATGTGACAAACATAGCCATGCACACACAAGGATATGAGATGTGACAAACACAGACATGCACACACAAAGATATGAGATATGACTAACAAAAACATGCACACAAAGATATGAGATAATATCACTAACCCAGACATGCACACATAAAGATATGACACATGACTAACACACAGATACACACTAAGATAGGAGATATGACTAAACACACACACATAAAGATATGAGACATGATTAGCACGGACACACCAGGACATGAGATATGACTAACATGACACACACCAAGATATGAGCCATGGCTAGCACACATACACCATACACACACAAGCTAAGATATGAGCCATGGCTAGCACACACACACAAGCTAAGATATGAGCCATGGCTAGCACACACACAAGCTCAGATATGAGCCATGTCTAGCACAGAAACACTTAAGATATGAGCCATATCTAGCACAGAAACACATTAAGATATGAGCCATGGCTTCACAGAAACACACCAAGATATGAACCATGTCTAGCACAGAAACACACTAAGATATGAGCCATGGCCAGCACAGACACACACTAAGATATGAATGAGCCATGGCCAGCACAGACACACACTATGAGCCATGGCTAGCACAGACACACACTAAGATATGAATGAGCCATGGCCAGCACAGACACACACTATACTATGAGCCATAGCCAGTACAGACACACACTATGAGCCATGGCTAGCACAGACACACACTAAGATATGAGCCATGGCAAGCACAGACACACACTAAGATATGAGCCATGGCAAGCACAGACACACACTAAGATATGAGCCATGGCCAGCACAGACACATACTAAGATATGAGCCATGGCCAGCACAGACACACACTAAGATATGAGCCATGGCCAGCACAGACACACACTAAGATATGAGCCATGGCCAGCACAGTAGCACACTAAAATATGAATTATTTTAATTCAATCGATTCAATGACCACTCACTCAACTCACTCACTCACTGCAGACACTACACACTGACACACACAGTGACACTGTACACTGTACTTACTACGGGTACCGTACCTGTTTAAGCGTCATGTGCGACATTACGAGTCAGAGGGCAGAATACACAACAAAATTATGAAAAGACCGCTTAGACCCACACAAAAAGCCAGCGAGAAAGAGTTTTGTTGTAAATAATCAAGCTGGTTATAGTAGTAAGTTGTTGATGTGTCTACCTCCCGCCTTCCTAACCTGCCATTTTGACTTGTCTGTGACCTTTAAGGTCATCTTCACAATACTGACTCTTGTTGTAGAGAGCTCAACTGCAAGTGGAATAATATTCATCATCATCGAGTGCCGTCTCTGCATAGAAAGTTGGCTACCATGGAGCGCCATTCCGCTCTGTCTCTTGCTTTGATGGTGCAGGTTGTCATAGGTTGACTTGTCCATCTTTTAATGTCACTCATCCATATTAGCCTTTGTCTGTCTCTGCCTCTTTTGCCTTGTATTCTCCCTTCCAAGATTACTTTTAGAAAGTAGCTTTGTCTTTTAACATGCCCCCCCCCTTGTTAAAAAAAAAAACATCTTCATTATTAATTGTCTTGTTTGAATTGTATTTAGTATTTCTCTTCATTTTTAGTTATTTTAAGATTTCATCGTTTGTTTTTGTTTTTTTCTTTCCATCGAATTTTACATATTCTTCTATAAATCTACATTTCAAAGGCTCCAATTTTCTCTTCAGTATTCATGTCTTATGTCCATGTACAGTATCTGCATCATACATACAGGAATGTTGAAAAGATAACAGTTTGCTATTCTTAGTTTTAATCATGGGGTTATTTGTTTTGATGTTAGTATATTTTTTTATTGCAGATATTGAAGAACTGGAAATCAGTTGGGAATGTTTCAACAAAATAAACAGGGTGTTAGACAAGGTTGTGTGCTGTCACCAGATTTGTTTAATATTTATAGTGAGATTATTTTGAGATCCATAAGGGGCATGCTTGGAATAACAATTGGAGGTCATAATATAAATAATCTGAGGTATGCTGATGATAAAGTCTTAATCGCTAAGAGTGAAAATGAGTTATAAGAAATGTTGGACATTATAGTGAAAGAAGGCAGAAATAAAGGACTCAGCCTTAATAGCAAAAAGACAGAGGTAATGGTAACAACAAAGAAAAAGACATCACCTCAGTGCAAAATAAAGAGACGTGGAACAATATTAAAACAGGTAAATTAATGTAAATATTTGGGAACTTTGTTAACCTCAGGCGGAAGATGTACAACAGAGGTGAGATGCAGAATGGCTCAGTCAAAAGCAGCTTTCAAAAAAATGAGGAAGATGCTTTTCAATCCATTTTTGACAATAGAAACAAGAGAAAGAGTTCTTAAATGTTATGTAGAGCCAGTCTTAACATATGGATGTGAATCATGGACAATACGACAACAAACAAGAAAATCACTGGAGTCTGTAGAAATGTGGTTTTACAGAAGAATGTTGAGAGTACCATGGACAGCTAAGAAGAGTAATGAAAGTGTTCTGAAAGAAGTCAAAGCAAAAAGAGAGTTAATTTCCAATATTAGGAAGAAACAATCATCAGTTTTTGGCCATGTAATGAGAAGAGAACAACTGGAATATATTGTAACAACTGGGAAAATTGAGGGACGAAAAGATAGAGGGAAGCAAAGAGAAAAGATACCAGACAGCTTAAAAGAATGGCTTGGCAGAAAGTCAACAACAGAAATGATAAATAATTGTCGAGATCGAAAGTTGTGGGAAGACATGATCACCTATGCCAGCAGGCCCGTACTTGATGATATATTTTTTTTATGGCATTAAAATTACTTTTTGCCATTCCTATTCTTTTGTTTATTTCAGTTGTATATTTTCCATCACTGGTAATAGTATGTCCAAGGTAGTTGTAGCTCTGATCTGTCTCCAGGTCTATTCCTTCAACAACAGAACTATATAAATATTTGCGATAGTGATTTACAGTTTGGAGAAACGCGATCACCTACGCCAGCAGGCACGGTATATGATTGGTGTGTGTGTTTCCTGTGCAGAGCGTCAAATACTTGGGCACAATAATATCAGACTAAAGATGCACTACAGAAAAGCACATGCCAAATAGCATTTCAGAAAATGAAAAACGTTTTGTTCAACAGGTCTATGTCAATAGAAAGGGGTTAAGGTAAAGAAATGCAAATGAATGCATAAAAATGCGAAGCTGCAGTAAAGCTGAATATGAGGAAAATTATAAAATAAAAAAAAAATGGTATGTTAGAAGCTTTACGTGATAAGTGGACAACACAGACTAAACGACGTTTCGGCCCAATAGGCCTTCAGCAGGAACAAACAAGAAAATCACACACACAAAACTAATAACAAAACATTCAAAACAAAAATATTCGAAATATGTTAAAGAAAATAAAAATGTCTATCCTGTGTGTATGAAAAGGAAATGGTAACAAAAGTGTGGCTGTCGTGAATAATTCACGAAACGAAAATTGTGCCGAAACGTCGTTTAGTCTGTGTCGTCCACTTATCACGTAAAGCTTCTAACATACCATTTTTGTATTTTTTAATTTTTCCTCTATGTCAATAGAAGTAAGAAAGACAGTTCATCTGTGCTCTATAGAGCCAATTCGGATCTATGGAAGTGAATCATGGACAGTAGACAAACAAATGAAAAGACAATTAGAGGTCCCAGAGACGAAATTTCTCACAAGAATGTTGAGAGTGTCATGGACAGCTATAAAGACTAACGAGGAAATTCTCAGAGAAGACAATACAAAACAGGAGTCCCTAAGAAACATCACAAATAAACAATCGACGTTAATTCGGTCACATCGTGAGAAGAGGAAAATTGGAATACTTGGTTACAACTGGCAAAATACATGGAAAGAGAGATCGCGAAAGACAAAGAGAAAAGATACTGGATAACTTGGTGTCATGGCATGAAAATAGGTATCAACATAAATGATACAGTGCATTGTAGATAAAGAATTGTGAAGGACATGATCGTCTACGTCAGCCTAGAGAATTTTAGAAGGACATAATCCCCTAGGCCAACCTAGAGAATTGTGAAGGACATGATCGTCTACGTCAACCTAGAGAATTGTGAAGGACATGGTCGTCTACGTCAACCTAGAGAATTGTGAAGGACATGGTCGTCTACGTCAACCTAGAGAATTGTGAAGGACATGATCGTCTACGTCAACCTAGAGAATTGTGAAGGACATGATCATCGTCTACGTCAACAGAGAATTGTGAAGGACATGATCGTCTATGTCAACCTAGAGAATTGTGAAGGACATGGTCGTCTACGTCAAACCTAGAGAATTTGTGAAGGACATGGTCGTCTACGTCAACCTAGAGAATTGTGAAGGACATGGTCGTCTACGTCAACCTAGAGAATTGTGAAGGACATGATCGTCTACGTCAACCTAGAGAATTGTGAAGGGACATGGTCGTCTACGTCAACCTAGAGAATTGTGAAGGACATGGTCGTCTACGTCAACCTAGAGAATTGTGAAGGACATGATCGTCTACGTCAACCTAGAGAATTGTGAAGGACATGGTCGTCTACGTCAACCTAGAGAATTGTGAAGGACATGATCGTCTACGTCAACCTAGAGAATTGTGAAGGACATGGTCGTCTACGTCAACCTAGAGAATTGTGAAGGACATGATCGTCTACGTCAACCTAGAGAATTGTGAAGGACATGATCGTCTATGTCAACCTAGAGAATTGTGAAGGACATGGTCGTCTACGTCAACCTAGAGAATTGTGAAGGACATGATCGTCTACGTCAACCTAGAGAATTGTGAAGGACATGATCGTCTACGTCAACCTAGAGAATTGTGAAGGACATGGTCGTCTACGCCAACCGATATTGCACATAATGATGATGATCGATTCCCGCGTTAGAGTCTGCAGGTCTGGTTGTAATAACAGATAATCAGTTTGAAGGGAAAAATTGAAGGACGAAGAGATAGAGCGAAGCAAGAGAAAAGATACAAAACAGAGAATGGCCTGGCAGAAGGTCAACAACAGAAACGATAACTGTCGAGATCGAGAATTGAGGAGAGACATAATGATAATCACCTACACTCCTACACCAGCAGGCATGACACTTGATGATGATCTGTTTAAAGGCTACTTTACAAAATAGTAAACGCCAGTCCAGTAAATAAAAAGATAGATAAAAATAAAAGAATAAATTAGATATTCTAATTTTACTATAACTTATTAATTATTACATTTTAGAGAATAAAAAAAATTTAGCAGAGCGTGGTTTCGATCCACGGACCTCTGGGTTATGGGCCAGCACGCTTCCACTGCGCCACTCTGCTGTTGTAGTTAGATATAGAAAGGAATCTTATAGCCCAAAAAGACTTGCTATGTCTTTTAAAATATTTAGGGCCTAATCAAGGGAATTAACGCAGCACAGTTTGAGATAAATTAACGTTCGTATTTTAACTTGTTTATAACAAATTTATTATAATGAACTACAAGAAATGATAGACATAATAGTAAAAGTAAGCAACAAGAAAGGTCTCAGTCTGAAAAGTAAGAGAGCAGAAGTAATGGTCATATCGAAGAAACAATCATCACCATCATGCAGCATAAAAATAAACGAGACAAATCTGAAACAAGTATAGGGTGTTTATAAAGTCTCTCTACACTTGGTATCAGGGTTGCCAGATATATTTTTGGATTTTAGGCCAAAAAGTGTTGAAAAAAAGCCAAATTAGGCCAAATAGTCAATTAAAAAGCCAAAAAAAAAGGCCAAACATTTCTGCTATACTCACATCACATGAAACTCTCCAGATCAAGATTATTAACGTCATCCGCATCAGAGCTACCTGATTCTACAGCATACAAATTCTCTGATGTAAATTCTTTGAGCATTTTTGCTGATGGGATGAAGTCTTTACAACATTTGTTTGAAAGCAACAGTTCTGCTCTAATCCTGACAATAGAGTCAAGCAAATGCAGTTGCATCTTATTCCTTGCTTTTGTCTTCACTGACGTTACAATGGAGAAAATTCTTTCAACTATGGCATTGCTGCATGGGGTGATCAGACAAGTTAGGGCAAAGTTGGCTAACTCTTTGAATGACTGATGCTGATGTATGCCAATCCAAAACTGTTCACTGTCAGTAGGAAGTCCATCTTTCTTAAACATGGTATCTTCTTTCCAATCAATCAATATAATTTTTCTGTATTGTTCTTCAATAGTGCTGATGTTACTTCCTGCTAGGTGTAAGAAGGGTAAGTCTGAAAACGTTGCTCTCGAAGCTTGATTTAAAATAATCCGTGGACTCAGCTTTGATAGATTTTGAAATATATTACTCGCCGAAGGAAGTCTACATGTTATTTGATTGAGAGCTTCCTCTAGCATACACATACATCTTTCTTTGACATTTTTAATTTCGTGATGAGCGTCAGTGTGTTGTTGTTCTTTTGTAGGAACGTATTACATTCTGTTAAAAATTTGATACCAAAATCAACTTGATTTATATCCTTTCTTTGTCCATTTGTATCATACAATCTGTTCTGAAGACTTGCCTTTTGTAAAAATAATTCTTGACACAGTTCATGAGGATCAGCTTTAGTTTGTTGAAAAAGGCCATTGAGTCTTTCAAATTCCTGCACAACGGGTGTTGCGAAAACAAAGAACAAGTAATTGTTATAATCTAACATCATGTCCTTTAGCAATCGTGCTTTGTATTTTGTGTCAAACTTTGACTGGGCTAATTCAGTACTCATGAAATAAGCCTTTAGCTCTTCCCAATTCATCAGAATATTAAACATAACTTTTCCTCGCACAAGCCATCGAGTAGCTGATGGTTTCTCAAAAGGCAGTGGAGCAGTTCTGGTTGACTCATATTCTGTAGGTGTATTCATCACTGTAAATAATTCTTTGTAGGCTTCTCGTCTTAGGCTACTGTGGGAAAAACCATTGCGGTATTTCTGATAGTAAAAATCCTATATTTGACGGTAGCTTAGCTACTGCATAATAAATGCAAAGTGCCAAAGAATGACAAATACATTTCAGCTGTACACATGAAGGAGATACATTTCTTAATCTAGACCACACTGAGTTGTTACAGCCAACCATGTTTGACGCTCCATCTGATGCAAATCCAATGCAATTTGTGAGACTCTGGCCACATTTTTTATTTCACCATCAATCAAATTAAATATGTTTTCTCTGTTGCTTCTTGCACGGGAATTAGCCCAAGATACCCTGTTAGAATTTCCTGTTTTCTTTCACTGAAAAACCGAATTAAGATACACAAAGTATTTTTGTGGAGACATCTGTAGATTCATCTAAAATGATGGCGTATTTCTTGTCCTGAAAGTCATGGATGAGATCCGTTTTTAGTGCTGGCGATATTATATTTTTTATTAAGCATGAACATTTAGTTCTGTGCAATTTGATGTTTCCTAATGTACTGCCCTGGCCATGTGCTGTCATAATTTCACTCAGATGGTCAATTGTGCGAATTGCACAGTGGCAGGTCATGCTTACAGCAATTTGGAGCTCTGCTGTTTTAACTTTATCGTTATTTTGTCTAGGACTTTGAGTGACACTAAGTTGTGTCTGACTATTTGATGGAACTCTCATCATGTGCTTAGATGATTTCTCATGATTTGAGATGTTTCCTCTTTTTGGTACAATCGTTACACCGGCAGAGTTTACAAATATGCTGCCTCTGATCCATCAGAAGCTTTCATGAGCCATGGGTATTTTCTTCCCAAATACTATTGTACTTACGATTGCTATCATAAGATGCTTTCCATTTCTTTGATGAAGAAGAAGCCATGAGTAACACAAGTAATATCTTTATCAAACACAGCGTAGACTAATGTAAATAATTAGTCGACTTGTTAAGCGCACGTCCTAGGCACACTCCTGTACGACGACTCACGACTCACGACTAGTCACGACACGTTCGTTTTGTTTCAATTTTGAAAATGAACTATTTTGAAGAATATTCCTAGAATGAAACATTAAGAATTAAGACCTATGGATTCTGAAAGTGAAAGTAATTTGCAAAAGTGCGCCAAATTCTTATTAAAGTCAGATGATTTGATGCATTTTTGGAGCAAAATAATTATATTTTTAAAGAACTTTTACTGAAATTGTGGTTTATACTTTTTTTTTACTACTGGTTTAGAAAAAAAAGCAGGAATAAGCCAAAAAACCAAAAAAAGCCAAATAATTTCTTTAGGCCAAACAAAAACCAAAAAAGCCAGATTTGTGGAAATTTGGCCTAAAAAAAGCAAATTGGCAACCCTGCTGGTATCTAGGTCAATTTGAAAAAAATGTTTATGACGTCATCACAATATGTGCTCAATGGTAAGTTCACTTGTTGCGAAAGTTTTCTTAATGACTTGTCTGGACTTTTAAGGATTCTGTCTTGGATATCTAAACATATTTCATCATTCACAGCAGGCCTACCAGACGTGGAGCATCTTCCACATTTCCAGTAGCAATAAACTTATTCAACAAATTTCATTGACAGTGGAGCACATATTGTGATGACGTCATAAACATTTTTTTTTTCAAATTGACCTAGATACCAAGTGTAGTGAGACTTTATAAACACCCTGTACGTTCAAATACTTGGGCACAATAATAATAACATCAGATGGGAGATGCACCACAGAAATAAAAAGTAGAATAACTCAGGCTGAAATAGCATTTAATAAAATTTAAAAAAATATCTTATGCAACTAGTCTATGTCAATAGAAGTGAGAGAGTTCACCGGTGCTATACTATATAGAACCGATTCTGACCTATGGAAGCAAATCATGGACAGTATACAAACAAATAAAAAGGCGATTAGAGGCCACAGAGATTGGATTTCTCAGAAGAATGTTGAAAGTTCCCTGGACAGCTAAAAAGACCAATGAGGAAGTTCTCAAGGAGGCCAACACAAAAAAAGGAGCTCCTAAAAAAAACATCAGAAAGAAACAATCAACATTTTTCGGGCACATCATCATGAGAAGAGAAAAGTTGGAATACTTGTTACAACTGGCAAAATAGAAGGAAAGAGAGATCGCGGACGACAAAGAGAGAAAAACTACTGGATAGCTTGGTGTCATGGCATGGAAAATAGTCAACAACAGAAACTGATACGATGCACTGTAGATAGAAGATTGTGGAAGGACATGCTCCCCTACACAAACCGGTATGGCACAGATGATTATAATGATGTTCTCATCTTAGTTTCTAAAATGAGGCTGATGCGCTCCCTTGTTACAATATGTTACATCAGTTTTTGTATTATTTGCGAGTAGTAAGGACACGTACAGCAGTGCTAGCGAAGAAAAATACAAGTTATTGAGATGAAATGTTTAAAGTGAGGTTTTGGACAATCTCTTACTTAGTAAAAAAAAAAAAAAAAAAGAAAAAGTAAAAAGTAATGTGCCCCCGTCACGCCAACTGACGTATAAGGAATATGGTGTTAGTGACCATACATTTTACAGACCTTCGGCACGTGATTTTTGGGGTAACGTGGTCGGTATTACGCCCGTACTGGTTTACTTTCCCAGAAATAAAAAAATCCGATACTCATTACATCAAGAAAACAGAACAGAGAATTAAAGCCTTGAAATGTGGATATATAGAAGAATAGGTAGAATTGGATGGAAAGGAAAAGAAAACAAACGATGAAGTCTTAAAACAACTAAAAATGAAAAGAGAACTACTAAATACAATTCAAACAAGACAAATGCGATTTTTGGGTCATGTTAACAGACACAAAAAGCCTACTAAAAGTAATCCTGGAGGGGAAAATACAAAGTAAAAGAGGCAGACCAAGACTAACATGGACAAGTAACATCAAAAGATGGACAAACCAGCCTATGACAACCTCACCATCAAAGCAAGAGACAGAACAGAATGGTGTGCTCCATGGTAGCCAACCGTCGATGCGGAGATGGCACTCGATGATGATGATGATGATGATGATGATGACCCATTAAAGGCTGGGTAAACCGAAAGCCGTCGGTTGGATCGAACCCTACCTCTTGTCCTTTGTAGTCCAGTTCACTAACCACTGAGCTATCGCGGGTCCCTCTCTTACTTAGATCGTATCACAAATGGAAAAGTTTACAAAAGGATACAACAATCAATCGGAGTACATGATGATCTTGTGACTATTGTGGAAAAAACCCCAAAATGAAATGGTTTGGCCGCTGTCCTGATAGTCTGGCCTAGCAAAGATTAGTCCACAATACACCGTGAAGGGGTGGAGAAGGAGAATTAAAGAGAGAAAGAAATGGGAAGGGACTAGCAAATGATTGACAAGCCTCTACTTTGCAGTGTCCTAAATAATGATTAAGGAAATGGATGGTTTAAGGGTGAATATATCACACAGAAGGTGTGCATACAGTGAGCTGTATTTTTCATCTGGATCATGTTTCGATATTTGTGATTGTTTACGATGAATGATAACGTATGACGAAGGACAGTTCGGCTGCGTTCACTTTCAATGCGGCTCCTCCTTTTGTCATTTGGCGTGTGCTGTGGCTGCTATGATGATTACTGCAGCTATCTTTCTTTGTTTGGATCCTTCAATGAGATGTTAATTTATTATTTATTATTTAATATTATATAATTTTGTGTTAATTCGAATTATTCCACTGGCACGGGCGTGGAGCAATTATGGATTTTAATTCGTTTGCTGTGATACCGGGGCCTTCGACTAACTATAACTACAAGGGTGACGTGGTCTGTCAGTGATACCCATAGTTGTGGGATGGGAAAAAATGATTATATAAAACAATTAAGAGAGTGGTGGACTGGTTGGTCTCGAGGCAAGACACCGGCCTCGAGACAGAGAGATTGTGGGTTCAAATCCTGGCTGCATCAGTTAGGATTTTTATTTATGATTTTCTCTCTGCGGCAACCATCCCTGGTCTCAGTGAGGCCCGGTTTGACGTCAATTACTCATGGATGAAATAAATATGTGTACCTCCGAAGACGAAGTTATGTGCCTATGCAGCGAGGGACCCCTGTAAACACGGCTGCCAGGGAAAAACGAATTAACAATTAACAATTCAGTTCCTAGTCTCTAGAGACTTCGTCAGAGGTGAAAGCTGGCGAACCCAAAAAATAATAATAATAATAAAAAAAACTAAAATTAAAAGAGTACAGTCCTGATTGGTGTGGTATATGTGGAATATGTGGAAGTTTGAATGCTGTAGCAACAGGAAAAATATAAGGCTGGAAAGGTAGAAGTAGACAAATGGAAAAGATGCTGGATGGTTTGATAGCGTGGCACGGGAAAAGATGAAAGTTATAGAGGAATACGTTATCTAACATCTCTCGGCATAGAGATTGAATGAAATTAATAAATGGAGTCATCGAGTCACATATCCATCGCAGAACGTTGCATCCATCACAGCTCGTCTGAAGGAATTTCTGTCTTTAGCCAGATGGTTAGGGTTATGGAAGGCCCCAGTATCACTGCAAACGAATTAAAATCCATAATTGTTCAACTGCCCGTGCCAGTTTAATCGTTCGAATTACTATCTCATCTTCCAAACAAAGAAAGGTAGCCGTAGTCCCCATCATAGCAGTCTCAGCACACGCCAAAAGACATAAGGCGAAACCGCACAGAAAATGAACACAGCCTTCTGTCCCCTGTCATACGATATCTTCATTCATCGTAAGTAATTGACAATCACAACCGATACCATTCGCGCGACACTTAAAAGGTCACACAAACACTGCTCCTGGTCCAGATGGTGTTCGGTATGATGACATAGGCGATTTAGCTGATGACGACTTGACAACACTGGCCAATGAGTTTAATGCCAGTATTCGGAGTGGCCAGATTAAGGAGGAGTGGCTACACAGCTACTTACTACCGCTACCGAAGCCAAACAAGGACCATTCTCAGATCAGTGCCTACAGAATCATCACAATGCAGAATACTGCGGGCAAGCTGCTGGAGAAATAGTTGCCCGTGTCCTCACGTGTCGCCTTGAACAGAAACGCGTATTCCCATCCACACTCGGAGGTTATAGATATAACAAAGAGACATGGCTCAATGCGGCAGTATTTGCCTATGACGTCTTCGAAGGCTTCCACAGACGAGAGGAGACATGTGCTGCTGCTATAGATCTGGAGGATGCATACAACAGGGTACTATTTGAATATCTCATGCATATGCTTCTCAAACTGGCGGTGAACCCCTTCCTCATAAGATGGATCGCCGCGGCACTGTTTCAGAGGAAGGTGATACTCAAATGTGGAAGTTGGTCTTCCGAGCCAACATCCATTTGTCCTGGGCTGCCACAAGGCTCACCATTGTCACCAGCTCTATTTAATGTGTACACAATAACGATCACGGCCCAACAGCTGGATGGGAGGGGAAGAACTATGACTTTTGCTGATGATATTCTGGTATATCGACAGGGAAGAGACAGATGGGGAATCGCCTCTACAATGCAAGACGAACTCGATCGCATTTCTTCCTGGTGTGGGGTTTCAGGTGCCTTGGTTAATCCTAATAAAGCATCAGTTTCATGTTCTCCCTTTACAATCATATCGTTAATACGACCACACCGGTAGTACGAATGGGAGCTGATGAGGTGACCAGGGACAAGTTGATGACATACCTCGGAGTTAAGTTTGATCGCAGCCTGTGTTTTCGGGACCACGTTGACCATGTGATAACAAAATCCCGCAAAGGATTAGCCGCCTTGAAGGTCATGGCAGCTGCCAACATCGAGCAGAGGCTACTTACTCTTCTGTTCCAGGGATTAGTCCTCGCACCAATCGAGTATGCCCTGGCCATTCTTACTGTCAGTACGACTCAAATTGATAGGCTGGAGAAAATACAAAATGAAGCCATGCGCATTATCCTGGGATGTACGAGGGACACTCCCTGTGTGGCAATGAGGTATCTTCTTGACTTTCCAACCATGGATGACAGAATCAAGATCTGGAGAGCACGAGCATACCTGAAGATTAGTACAGATACAGAGCATCCATTGCACCACGTGCTCAACACAGAGAAAGGTACCAGGCTAAAAAGAGGCAAATCATGGGTGGGCCGAGCAGAAGATGTCATCAAACAGGTCTGTGGGCTTACCAATATCAGCGTTGGTGAGGAGGGGATACCGGTGCCTACGTCATTCAAGGGGACTTTCTCATGTATTGTCACACTCGACAGGAAAAGTAGGGAACAGAACCCAGTCGTGGTTAATGCTGAGGTCAACGGTCTCATCTGCGATAACACCGATGAGAAAGATGCAGTCATCTATACAGACGGATCTGTAAGACGACACGAAAAAAGTGCATGGGCATTTACAGCACGTTCGGCAGGCAGAATAGCCAAGGAAGACAGTGGTGCATACGCCATGACCACGAGTAGCATGACAATGGAGGTGATGGCAGTGACCAAGGCATTCAAATGGTTAGAGTCACAAGACTACATCCACGCATGTATACTGAGTGATTCGATGAGCATGATAAAAAAGTGGAGGCGGGCTTTGTACGCATGCAATGGTAGAGTCGTTGCAGAAATCCAAAATACGTAAGGTCACCTTTGTCTATGTCCCTGGACATGCGGGAGTACGGGGAAATGATAGAGCGGACAGGTTGGCTAGCTGCGCTGTCGTTGAGGACGGGCAACCGATGGATCGGGCGGACGTCATCATGCACTCCGAGATGTGGGAAGAGCCAAGGACTTCGACAAACACAGATCAACGTCGCTTCTTCGGATGATGGAAATGGGAGTTAAGATGGGCACAGCCAGAAATGAGAAACTTGGTGGCCGTGTAAGAAGACTTATCACCAACATAAACTGGAGTCGTCAGTCGCTGGACACTGAGGGAATTGCTGAGGAGGGGATCTGAGCACCTATGGACATGTTCGGAGTGCAATGATGATGACCCGCAAATAACTCAATAACTCAATAACTCTAAACGATCAAAACGGACGAAGCGTATAGCTCACGGTGTGCACAGAACACTTAACTTAGTAGCTCCTGCAATCGCCAATGAACTAACTACTGAGACCCAGTACTTTCCCAAACAATACCGAAACTCTTGGGCCCATCTGATATGTCTCCTCATGGAAACATAAAACACCAGAACTTAGGAAAATATAACAGGAATCATGAAAAAAGGCACCCAATCAGACACAGAAAGAAAACACGCAGCAGAAAAACACATACACGATACCTACCCACAGACTCTTGTCCCACATATACACAGATGGCTCTGCTACAAATGCCACCAGAAATGGAGGGGGTGGTGTGTTCTTGGCGCTGAATAACCAGGACGAGATCATCAAATCAATGACTACTGGGAAATTCTCAAACACTTTAAAGCAGAAACTGAGGCCCTCAGAGATGCTGCAACACTGGTTACTCAACTCCAAAATAACATGCACAACAAGTTGGTGATTCTGACTGATGCTCTGTCAATACTATCAGCTCTAAAAGCCCCAAGAACAATGAACTAGATGACTTGAGAACAACCCTGGACCAACTATGCAATAACTTCCAAGAGTAGTCATTCAGTGGATACCATCACACTGTAATATACACGGGAACGAACGCGCAGACAAACTAGCTAAAGAGGGAGGGAAATTACCACAAGAGAACCATCCGCTCAGTTATGATGAAGCCAAATCCATCCTCAAGGTCAGTACCATGAAAAATGGAAACGAGAACACCAAAGCATATCGAGAGTGACGGATACCACCAACTATCAAGGAGGGATCAAGTCATCATACTTCGTCTACACACTGGCCACAATAGAATGAGAATCACATGTTCACCAAATTCAAAATAGGTACAACCAGCCTATGCCACTGTACACTGGACAATATGACTACAAACATGTTCTACAGGATCGCCCCCAGTACACAGACCTGAGAAGAGCAATGTGGTCCACGCCCACCTCCCTGGAGGAGAAACTATATGGGGCAATCGATTCACTTAAACAGACAGCTGACTTCATGAGAGAGTCTGGAATCCTACTCTGATTGAGTCTTGATCGCAGAGAGAGAGAGAGAGAGAGAGAGAGAGAGAGAGAGAGAGAGAGATGGTCATAAATGAAGGAAAATATTCGCTTATGTTAACTATAATCGGCAGTGGGCGGCGGACAACAGCACGGAACAATGCCAATAGATGTGACGTAATATTACTTCCGGTTAAATTAACATCGTAAATTGATTAAGAAAGGAGAATGGAGCAGCGATTGTCTGCAACAATTGACGGTTCTCTCAGGTAATTATTGTGGTTTTTGAGCTCAGACACATTCTGTGGTTTAATCTAAATCCCTGGCAACAAACGGCGTCCTTGTTGAACATGTGAGTGATCATAGATTGTGTGCTTCTAACGGACCGCACGGTGACATGTCCAGTTGGAGTGACTCAGACCTGAGCCTACGGCGGTGCAGATGAGGTCTCTGAACCGGGCTCTTGATTACACGCCAATTTGTTGATTGCTGTTATGGCATATCATATTGTATTGTTTGTATGAGAAGAATATGTGATAAATAATGAAATTGGTAATGCATGTTTTAATTATCATTAATGCGCGAGTGCGGTTACTTAATAAACTTAATTATAGAGTTAATATTTTATTTTAAATTAAATTTTAATTAATATTTAAATTTATATATTATTTATTATTTGGTGTACTCACAAATACTAAATAGTGTAGTAACTCACATAAATTTAAATATTTTATTATTCATAAATTATCATTTATTTAGTAAAAAGATATATTCGACAATTTTTTATATTGCCAAACATCAATGCAAATATTAAGCTGATATATATTAGATAATTAGTCATTAGTGACCTTAGTCAGTGTTCTAATGCAAATCAAAAGTTCTAATGCAAATATTTTGATGTTTAATTCAATGTTTTATTGCCGCTTGTGTATATCTGATATGAACCTGAATTTCTAAGACTAATGTGATGATAATGATCATCAGAATGATTGATTGATGACTCAAATGACTGTAGTCAGTGTAGTCAAGTGTAGTGTCACTTTGTTTACAACAACAAGGTCATTTATTTATCATGAGTCATACTTTTAGTTTAGTGTTACTACTGTACTACCTCTAGTGTAAACAACACAATGTATTAGCAATGTAAACAGAATATAATTAGGTAGACAGACTCACATAACACTAATAAATAATTTTAAAAAAAAGTTAATAACAGTCATATAATAATAGTGTGGTTTCTGTGTGGTTTGACTACCAACATTTGGGAATATTCTTCCACCCAGAGCAACCACTACTCCAGCTAAGTCATTTTTAATATTATTTAATATATTTTATAATATTTAATCATATTTATTAATTTTTTCAGTTCTACGTTATTTCTCTATACTTACAATTGTATATCTTTACACTTCACCTGTCCTCTAACATGTGACACATCTCTTTCTCATCCCATCTCTCATCCTTTGCTACCTCCCCTTAACTTTATCATCTGTCATGTAGCAGTAGAAAGATTTCTTAAATGTTATGTAGAGTCAGTCTTAACATATGGATGTGAATCATGGACAATATGACAACAAACAAGAAATCACTGGAGTGTGTAGAAATGTGGTTTTTACAGAAGAATGTTCAGAATACCAGGACAGCTAAGAAGAGTAATGAAAATGTTCTGAAAGAGGCCAAGCAAAAAGAGAGCTAATTTCCAATATTAGGAAGAAACAATCATCATTTTTTGGGCCATGTAATGAGAAGAGAACTACTGGAATATATGGTAACAACTGGAAAAATTGAGGGATGAAAGATAGAGGGAAGCAAAGAGAGAAATACCAGACAGCTTAAGAAAATGGCTTGACAGAAGGTCAACTACAGAAATGATAAATAACTGACCAGATCAAAATTGTGGAGAGACATGATCACCTACATCAGCCGGTCAGTACTTGATGATGTAGCAGTAGATATTTGTGCCTCACCGTTTGTTGTTGTCCCCATCTTCTGAAGAAGGCCATAGGCCAAAACATCAGTATTTTGTTGTGTTCCTTTTGGTAAAGCTGTCGCCGTACCTTGAGTGTGCATCACACCCCACTACTGTCTCCTAGTAATAGTGGCAGTGAGTAGTGAGCATTCCTTCACATGAGTTTAATATTCAAACCTGTGTGTTTGCTTGTCAGTATCTGTGCTTATTTATGTTATATGTTTCATTGGTCAGAAGTTATATCCTTTTGCCTGACTAAGCTTTTAGAAGACTGAGGAGAGTGGTGACTTAGTTATTTGCTTTTTCTGTTTTACATTAATTATTTCATGTTTATATTGTTTATTGTTCTTAGTTCTTAACTTTGCATTCTTTAAGAGCAATTGTATTGTTGTTATTATGTGCACAAAATATTTGTTATAACTCTTAGAGTTTTAAGAAAATGCTAACAGTAAATGAAACTCTCTATAGCTGAACTCATATAATTGTTGAAAGTGCTGAATATAAGAGCAGATTCTCTATAGCTGAGCTCATACAGTTGTTGAAGTACTGAATATAAGAGCAGATTCTCTAAAGCTGAGCTCATACAATTGTTGAAAGTACTGAATATAAGAGCAGATTTCTCTATAGCTGAGCTCATACAATTGTTGAAAGTACTGAATATAAGAGCAGATTATATAGCTGAGGCTCCTACAATTGTTGAACAGTGCTGAATATAAGAGCAGATTCTCTATAGCTGAACTCATACAGTTGTTGAAAGTGCTGAATATAAGAACAGATTCTCTATAGCTGAACTCATACAATTGTTGAAAGTACTGAATATAGAGCAGATTCTCTAAGCTGAGCTCATACAATTGTTGAAAGTGCTGAATATAAGAGCAATTCTCTATAGCTGAGCTCATACATTTGTTGAAAGTAATGAATATAAGAGCAGATTCTCTACAGCTGGGACCTTATTGTTGTTTAGAGTGCTGTCAATAAACAAAACTCTCCAGAGGTTTAGCCTGAAAGTTACTTTATCTATTTATGTCATATCTTCCCTTTCTTGCTTCACTTATGCTCTTTAACTCCACAATTATTTTGCTGATTTGGGCAGAGTTATCTGACTTGATTCATGAACTATAGAATGCCGCAAAATTAAAACTTCTGTATAATTTTTGTACGTAAATAAAACATATCACATCCTGGAGAGCAAACAAAAGATCCTGAAGGAAGTCTACACTGGAGTAGTCAGACGCATCATGGAATATGTGTCAAGCTCCTGGGAAACAGCGGCCAAGATGAACCGGTGAAAATTAGACAAAGACCAAAACATAGCAGCACTCAGAACAACCCTGGGAGAAATGAAAAACACCCCCATTATAACAATGGAAAAAAAAACAGCATTTTTGAGCTTCTAGCACACTGCAGAAGTACAAATTGACGTCCAGTTTGAAAGTTTACAAGTGAACCCACTGCACCAAAAATTCCAAGACAGAAAAAAAAACAGACTCCTAAGCAAGAGTCCAAATAATATTGCAAGGGAAACCTTCAGACAATACTCATATTCTTTAGAACCAAAGATCTGTGTGAAGCCCTCACACCCGAACCATGGTCCAACTGTAAAAATTAAACAAAATAATCCCAGAATTTTCCAGGAATAGTCTCCAAAAATCAGCAGCCCGAGACCAAAAGGAGAGCCCTATCACTCATCATGCTCCAAGAAAAATACCCCAAAGACAAATGGACAAGGTGTCTTCACAGATGGATCAGCACTGAAGCTTCAACAAAGGAGGCAGTGTCATCTATAACCTACCCAAGTGGAGAGACAGAAACACGCTCTCTTCCAGCTGGAGAAGGGTGCACAATTTTAGAGCAGTGGCATTGGCACTCACACAGCCGTGCATACAAACTCTCAACACACAAGAGGTCTCAAGTCCACACAGCCATACTACAAACTCTCAACACAAGAGGTCTCAAGTCCACACAGCCATACATACAAACTCTCAACATAAGAGGTCTCAAGTCCACACAGCCACACATACAAACTCTCAACACACAAGAGGTGTCAAGTCCACACAGCCATACATACAAACTCTCAACACACAAGAGGTGTCAAGTCACACGCCATACATACAAACTCTCAACACAGAGGTCTCAAGTCCAAAGGACTAAATACATGCAAACTCTCAACACAAGAGGTCTCAAGTCCACACAGCCATACATACAAACTCTCAACACAGAGTCTCAAGTCCACACATACAACTCTCAACACACAAGAGGTCTCAAGTCCACACAGCCATACATACAAACTCTCAACACAAGAGGTGTCAGTCCACACAGCCATACATACAAACTCTCAACACAAGAGGTGTCAAGTCCACACAGCCATACATGCAAACTCTCAACCACAGAGGTCTCAAGTCCAAAGGACTAAATACATGCAAACTCTTAACACACAAGAGGTCTCAAGTCCACACAGCCATACATACAAACTCTCAACACAAGAGGTCTCAAGTCCACACAGCCATACATACAAACTCTCAACACAAGAGTGTCAAGTCCACACAGCCATACATACAAACTCTCAACACAAGAGGTCTCAAGTCACACAGCCATACATACAAACTCTCAACACAAGAGGTCTCAAGTCCACACAGCCATACATACAAACTCTCAACACACAAGAGGTCTCAAGTCCACACAGCCACACATACAAACTCTCAACACACAAGAGGTGTCAGTCCACACAGCCACACATACAAACTCTCAACACAAGAGGTTCCAATCCAAAAATCATTATTCTCACTGATGCGAAGTCAGTCATACAAGCCAAAGTCAAGCCCAAAACAGGATAGACTCATCCAAGAAATAGAGAACAATGCATGTTCGCTGACAGAAATGACAGAACTGGTGAATACCAGTCAATTATGGCATCCCTGGAAATGAGAAATCAGATGAAACCGCAAAGCAGATGGGAGCCTTCAACAATCTAACCAACCTCAGAACCTCAAAGTGTGAGGTGTTTCCTCTTTGAGCTGAACTCATTCAACAGCTGCCACGGCTCGTCAAAGAATTGAGCCCTTGTGCCCCTGACACAGAAGCACTCTCCGCCGGTTGCTGAATTCGAGACTCGTGATGTTCACCCTTGCCAGTGATCGTATGCCATACTCCGCACTGTCTGCCCACGATCTATGACACCCCAGTGTCCGTTCTTCACTGAGGTATGACAAAACAGCAACAACCACAAAGAAGGATCAACACCAGTGAAAATCACACGACTGGTTTATTCGTGTACACTCTCTGACCACGTCTTTTCACAGGACTCACAGTAACAGCTTCATACCAAACTTATTGTGTGGCATACTACCATAGATGCATATTTCTTCACCAACTTCCTTGATACGTAGCATATAATGTCTCTAACATACTGACATCTCTTCACAAGACGATACTACAACTTGCATACTAATGTCTTTGCTGAGGCTTACAATCAGCCTATGGTATCATGGCCTCACCACCTGATGAATGTCTCTTCACAAGACGATACTACAACTTGCATACTATGTCTTTGCTGAGGCTTACAATCAGCTATGGTATCATGGCCTCACCACCTGATGAATGTCTCTTCACAAGACGATACCACAACTTGCACAATAATGTTTCTACTGAGGCTTGCAATCAGCCTATGATATTGTGGCCTCACCACCTGATGAATGTCTCTTCACAAGACGATACCACAACTTGCACAATAATGTTTCTACTAAGGCTTGCAATCAGCCTATGATATTGTGGCCTCACCACCTGATGAATGTCTCCCCACCAGACGACTTGAATAACTGCATAATACTGTCATACACATGATAAATGTCTCTTCACAAGACAATACCACAACTTGCACAATAATGTTTCTACTAATAAACTGCATAATACTGTCTTAAATATGGCTTACACTCAGTCTAGTTCACTTGGCCTTGTTCGTCTCTTTCCCGATCGTCTCCCACTGACGTTTTTTTCGTTGCTAACTACCAACTGCTCATCATGCTCACGTCACACTTCTCCTCAAGTTTCACTTGGTGCATTATTGCACAAACTGTTTCACTTTCTCTTTGTTGCAAACTGCGCACCACTTACTAACCTCATTGCCTCTCCTCTTTGCTCTTTGTTACCCTCCCTGTTTCAAAAGAAACAAAAGCAATCCTGAAGCAAGCTGGGAAAACAGAAAGGAGGAAGTTACATAGAAAATATGAGCCAGAACATGACAGCCTAAACAACTCAGCAAACATGAGCAGATCAAAATATTCAAACTCAGGACAGGTGATCCTGGCCTCACAGCAGATCTACACAAGATAGGACTCAGTGACATTGCAACATGTGACTGTGGAACAGCCAAACAAACTCCAGAGCATACACTACAGAACTTCAGAACACCCTAGGTACACAAAAATGGCTCACAGAAACAACCCTACTTGACAAGATATGGGGAAGTGGTGATGATCTCAAGTCTTGTTTATGACCCAAGCTGGTCTTAGTGTCTAAAGGCATTGCAATAACTGATTTCTGAAGAAGAATATCATCATCATCGAGTGCCATCTCCGCAACAGAGGTTGACTACCATGGAGCGCCATTCTGATCTGTCTCTTGCTTTGATGGTGCAGGTTGTCATAGGCTGACTTGTCCATGTTAGTCTTGGTCTGCCTCTGCCTCTTTTACCCTGTATTTTCCCCTCCAAGATTGGTTATTGGTTATGGAAGGCCCCGGTATCACTGCAAACGAATTAAAATCCATAATTGCTCAACTGCCCGTGCCAGTGGAATCATCCGAATTACTAACTCATCTCCCAAACAAAGAAAGGTGACTGTAGTCCCCATCATAGCAGTCTCAGCACACGCCAAAAGACATAAGGCGAAACCGTGCAGAAAGTAAACACAGCCAACTGTTCCCTGTCATACGATATCATTCATCGTAAACAATTGGAATATCGAAACATGATCAAAACGGATGAGACACACAGCTCATGGTGTGCACAGAGCACTTAACTCAGTAGCTCCTGCAACAAGCCGGACTTGGAATATGAGGAAACTGCAACAAGGAACATTTTTCATACATAGCCTTCAATGGTTCCTGCCGCCTATTCACCATATACCGGAATTTCACGTCCTCCGAAAACGATGATCGTCATATTGAGAACAAAAAATGCATAGCGCTTGCCGATGTTAGGATATCCTTCTTGACTGCAACTGAACATATAACACACAGTTAGTCGTCGAATTATCCCCGTCACACAACAAACAACAGACCGTACGGTTAGCATACAACGAATGAACATGGTGCAAATTCCCCAAACAGGAAAATCATCGGTCGACTTGACGGAGCAGTCCACATTAAAATGCGTTTCAGCGTATAAATAACTTGCGTCAAATAATACCAACGTCGGCCATTGAACAGCACTCAATGTGGCATAAACCGCATGTCAACACTACTAGATGGTGAAGGTCGCTTTTACAAACAATACTTGACTTGTCAAAAAGGAACATTGCTGTGTGTACTTGGCAGTGCAGATTTGCTAAGTAGAACATCATTTTGATTTCAACACAGAAACATACGTCAGAGAGTCTAAATTAAGCAAACCACAGTTACATTTTGCTGCAGCGATCGAGAGAACGTGAAACGTTCCACCATTTTGAAACGGAAGTCCCCCCTCCAAGATTACTTTTTTGTAGGCTGTTTGTGTCTTTTAACATACACAAAAATCGCATTTGTCTTATTTGAATTTTGTTTAGTAGTTTCTCTTTTCATTTTTAGTTGTTTTAAGACATCATCGTTTGTTTTCTTTTCTTTCCTTCCAATTCTATCTATTCTTCTATATATCCACATTTCAAAGGCTTAAATTCTCTGTTCTGTTTTCTTGTCTAATGGCCATGTTTTTGCACCATACAGGAATATTGAGAAGATATAACATTTTTCTATTCTTAGTTTTAACCCCCGTGTTATTTGCTTTGATGTTAGTATATTTTTCATGGCATTAAAATTACTTTTGCCATTCCTATTCTTTTGTTTATTTCAGTTTTACATTTTCCATCACTGGTTATAGTATGTCCAAGGTAGTTGTAGCTCTGAACTGTCTCCAGGTCTATTCCTTCAATTTTGATAACTACTTGTGGGTTTTGAGTGTTTTCTTTGTTTATGATCATAGTTTTAGTCTTTTTGATATTCATATCTAATCCATATTTTTTGCTTGTCACGTTTATTTCATTAAGTAATTGTTATAGATCTTTAGGATATTCTGCTAGTAGTACAGTATCGTCAGCATATCTTAGGTTATTGCTTACCTTTTCATTAATTTGTAGGCCTGGCATCTCTGTGATGTTTTTTAAAGATTTGCTCAGTGTATAGATTGAACAAGCTTGGGGATTAGGATGCATTCCTGTCTTACTCCTCTTTTTATATCAATGGGTGTAGAGTTCTCCTTGTTAGGGAATATGTTGTTAGTGACCCTATATTTTACAGACCTTCAGCACATTATTTTTGGGGTAATGTGGTCGGTATTACGCCCCCGTGCTGCTTTACTTTCCCAGTAAAAAAATCCGGTACCCATTTAAGGCTGGGTGAACCCGGAAGCCATCGGTTGGGATCGAATCCTACCTCTTGTCCTTTGTAGTCCAGTTCACTAATCACTGAGCTATTGCGGCTCCCTATTATTGCTGTTTGCTCCCAGTATAAATTATATATTAGCCGTATGTCCATGTTATCTAGATGTATCTCTTTTAGGCATGAAGAAGAATATATACAATTAAATAAGAAACATTACACAACGTTGATATGAATGTTATAAAATCATTAGAGTGGAGCAAGATGCCTCACAGCACCAGAACTGGAAGCTACCACTGACCCATAGCTAATGGCTTATGCCAGGATCGGTGAACCAGAACCATCCAGACCCTACTCCACCTCTCTGTGGTGCTCTATAAACAGACTGAATTTTGTGTGTAAAGTCTGTTTTTATCCCATTACAGGATGCCCCTCGCCATGCAGGCAGATTTACTCCAACTTCAGAGGTACTAATTTTTAGGGAATTAGTAAAACCCAGGTGTCCTCGCCAGCGTACGAACCCTGCTGTTGCTGTGGTAAGCCAACCGCCTATCGATTGCGCTAACCGGACACCTACACAGTGCGGAAACGTACGGAAAGAGTTAAGATAGTAACCTTTGTAATGTATCAGAATGAATGTACCAAAATGTGCTATTTATTTTTTATTTATTTCAGGTTCTGGAGAGCAATCACATAATGACAAAAGGAATGTTATCTGGCAATGCTAAAACAGGTTTAGTCTGCTGCTACTTCTGCCAGTGTTGTTGTCAAGCTGCAGCTTGAAGACAAAATGAAGACAGTGTCTAAGTACGATGTGGATGCTGGGAGGGAGGAGGTCTTGCCGCAGACAAACATCACTAACTTGACAGCCGTGAACATCATGGAGAACAGCTGCCTGCAGAACTTTGAACTGTGGCCTGTGTCAGGTAACTACCACTCATCACCATCATTTTGGGGGACTGGTTGGTATCGAGGCAAGACGCCGGCCTTGAGACAGAGAGGTTGTGGGTTCAAATCCCGGCTACACCGTTTGGGATTTTTATTTATGATTTCTCTCTGCAGCAACCACCCCTGGTCTCAGCAGTGAGGCCCGGTTTTGAAACGTCAATTACTGCTCGACGGAAAAAATATGAGTATCTCCGAAGTTGGAGTTATCTGCCTGTGCAGCGAGGGATTCCTGTGCACACGGCTGCCAGAGAAAATGGATTAACGCGCAAAATTCAGTTCCTAGTCTCTAGGTACTTCATCAGAGGTAATAGCTGGCGAACTGAAAAAAAAACAACAACCATCATTTGAAATATCTTGTGATGTTGCTTGTTCACTTGCATTTATCCGATGATTAAAGGAGTAGGCTTCTTGATTATTTACCATTAGCCCTAGATTACGATGGTAAAGTAAAGAGCCCTGTCACGTCAAGTGGTGTATAGGGAATATATGGTGTTAGTGACCATAATTTTTACAGACCTTCCCCGCATGATTTTTGGGTAGTATGGTTAGTATTACACCCATGCTGCTTTACTTTCCCAGAAAAAAATCTGGTACCTATTTAAGGCTAGGTGAACCAGGAAGCCGTCAATCTGGGTTGAACCTGACCTCTTGTCCTTTGTAGTCCAATTCACTAACCACTGAGCTATCACGGCTCCCAGATTATGACACCTTTGTAAACATGATGCTCTCGAAATAAAAATTTCTGGAATTCGACAGCTTGCCTGGACTGAGTAGTCTAGTGTTAGGATGTCAGCCTTTGGACTGGAAAGTTCTGGGTTCGATCCACACCATGCCTGTGAACATTTTTTTAAAAATCAAATCCATAGTTTCTTCATGGTTTTACCCTCCCTCGAGCTCTGGGTAGTGTGAACCCATGTCAAGCCCTTGGCAAAAAAAAACTGTGTGCACTCGTGCATATTAAGAATACTTGGCAGTTTAAAGTCGAAAAGAACAGATTTAAAAAATGGCCGATGTCTAGGTCAAAACCAATGAGGAAATTAGAGAAATCGCCAATCAACCACTAATATCAACAGTGATAAAGAAAAGATGATGGTCATATGTTGGACATGTGATGAGAGAGATAATAACCGAATAGCAAAGCAAGCCCTCATGTGGGAAACAACAGGTAGGAGGAAAAGAGGAAGACCCAGATAGACACTGAGAATAACATTGATGAGAGAGGCAAAGGCAGCATGAATTGGCTCCCTCAATGAGA
The DNA here is from genome assembly GCA_032433765.1 of Megaustenia siamemsis. Classification (NCBI taxonomy): domain Eukaryota; kingdom Metazoa; phylum Mollusca; class Gastropoda; order Stylommatophora; family Ariophantidae; genus Megaustenia; species Megaustenia siamemsis. The sequence goes on along the minus strand of JAVIAB010000107.1, from coordinate 44,416,804 downwards.
TTGAGATGCTTGCACAGAACAGACAAATGGTGAGATTTGATAAATGTTTTTTTGCAAGGATTGAGACTGCTAGAAAGGAAATTTAGAAAAAGAGAAAGAGTATCTGAGTCAATGCCCTATGGACCAGCCTCACTCTCAAGAGGTCAATGGATAGATAAATAGATATCTACACTTCCATGCTGAGGATGGATATCTTGGGCCGAAAGGCACAGATATCATGGCCATGCCATAAACTACCAACACAATGCATCACTCCCACTTAACGTGTGAATGCTAGTAAAGAGAAGGCAGTTTGCCAAGCGCAAACATTTTTTCCTTCCTTAAACCTACTAGATTATTCCAACCAGTGACCTCTGACATGTCATCGCTAGCGATATTTTTTTTTAAATTGCTAAGTGCATAGTAATAAATACGATCGTAAAAATTACAACTTTTTAATGAGTGCAATACATTTTTTATTTCTTTCTGACGGCAAATTCTTTTTGATTGTCAACGAGACATAAAAAAAAAAAGTTGTAAACATGGGATAAGTAACGAACGACTACAAAGACCAAAACAACATGCTGGCCGCCCTGACGGCCAGCGTGTCCAAAGACAAAGCGCTGTGCCGATAGATATATCACTACGTATTGAATTATGGGAAAGAAATTGGACATAAGCAGGAAAAATATGAGAGCTGGAAAACAACATAGACACAGAAACAAGGTTGAATGCATTCGAAAATAATGTCTAAGGAAAATACTTGGTATAGCGTGGAACGAATTCAAAACAAACGAGAGAAATTGCCAATCAACCACTTTCTTCAGTAATAAAGAAAAGATGATGGTCATATGTTGGACATGTGATGAGGAGAGATAATAACCAAATAGGGAGGTGAAGGTCTGCTTCACACACCAGAACTGGAAGTTGTCAGCGACCCACAGCTGATGGCTTGCGCCAGGATCGTTGAACCAGAACCATCCAGACCCTGCTCCACCTCACCATGGTGCCTCTAGTAACAGACTAACCTGTCTATAGTCTGGCGAAGCGAGCAGGGATCGAAGAGGGAAGACAACCCTGTACTCAAAAATGTCATGCTGAAGTCGGATGTGTTGGGCCGAAAGGCGCAAATATCACAGTTATACTGCAAACCACAACACAATGCAGACACGCCCACTTAACGTCCTTTACAGGGCGGATGATGAAGAGGTACACGCCTTTAGTTATCGGGCGAACGCAAGCAAGCAAGCATAACCGAATAACAAAGCAAGCCCTTATGTGGAAACAACAGATAAGAGGAAAAGAGGCCGACCCAGAGACACTGAGAAGAACATTGATCAGAGAGGCAAGAGCAGCAGGAATCGGCTCCCTCAATGAGATAGAGCTGCTTAAACAGAACAGAGACAAATGGCTAGATTTGATAAAAGATCTTTACAAGGATTGAAAACTGCTAGAATACAAATTCAGATAAGAGAAAGAGTATCTGGGTCTATGCCCTATGGGCTGGCTACGGCTCGAAAGATCGATAGATAGGAAAAATATTACCGAATTTGATTTCCGTGATTCCTATATAATAAAAACGCACAGATTTGTAGCAAACGTTTAATGAAGTTTTACAGAAGTTTGATTATAGATGGAACATTATTCCCACACGAGGAAATACACAAAACAGCTTGGTTGTTTCCTGATGATAGAACCAAAAACCAGACCACCTGTGTACTAGAAGGAGACACAAGACAATGCAGGTCTTGTGCTAGGTCTGAGACAATGCAGGTCTTGTGCTAGGTCTGAGACAATGCAGGTCTTGTGCTAGGTCTGAGACAATGCAGGTCTTGTGCTAGGTCTGAGACTTTGCAGGTCTTGTGCTAGGTGTGAAACAATGCAGGTCTTGTGCTAGGTCTGAGACTTTGCAGGTCTTGTGCTAGGTGTGAAACAATGCAGGTCTTGTGCTAGGTGTGAAACAATGCAGGTCTTGTGCTAGGTGTGAAACAATGCAGGTCTTGTGCTAGGTGTGAAACAATGCAGGTCTTGTGCTAGGTCTGAGACTTTGCAGGTCTTGTGCTAGGTCTGACAGTTGAAAGATCATCGGATACAAGAGTCTAGAATTTATACCCTTTGTATCGTCTTCTAATGACAGCAGCAGAAGCAAGTGCCGGACTGAAGAAAATGGAAAAACGAGCTTGGATCTCAGACACCACATGGAAATACATCAAAGAAAGAAGAGAAGCAAAGAGAGCCGTGACTAATGTAAAGACAGATCTTGGAAAGGTTCTGGCAAAAGCAACATACAAAGAATTAGACAACAAAGTGAAAAGTTCGGCAAGAAGAGATACAAGAGCTTATATAGACAACTTGGCAGAGAAAGCAGAGACAGCTGCAATTACAGGAGACAGCAGAACTCTCTATACAGTACAAAAGATGCTGACAAACACCTATACATCCAGTGGAACACCATTCTAGACAAATCTGGATTAATGCTAACAACAAGCGCAGACATAAAAGCCCGTTGGGCAGAACACTTCAAAGAAATTCTTAACCGTCCACTACCTCACAGTTTAATAGATTTTGAAGCTGAAACCCAGCAGCAGAATTAGATGTAAATTTAGATGACTTCACCTTGAGTGAAATAGAAACCACCTTAAAGCTAATGACCAATAACAAGGCTGCTGGAGAGGATAAGTTAACAGCTGAGATCCTCAAGGCAATTGATAGCCATAATTTAATACATCTCCAAAAAATGTTCAACATCATTTGGAAAACAGAGAAGACGCCTCATAAATGGAAAAAGGAATCATTGTTAAGATCCCAAAAAAGGCAATCTTAGAGATTGTAACAACTGGAGAGGCGTGACACTTTTGTCAGTTGCCTCAAAGTTATTCTGTAAAATCATCCTAAATAGAATAAAGGATTCAATAGATACAGTAATGCGTGAAGAACAGGCTGGGTTTAGAAAAGGGAGAAGCTGTCTTGACCACATTTTCACTCTACGACTTATATTGGAGGAACATATTGAAAAGCAAAACCTTTTGTACTTAACTTCATCGACTTCAAAAAAGCATTTGATAGTATTCATAGAGATTCTTTGTGGAAAATTCTGAAGCAATATGGTTTACCATCAAAAATCATAAATATTATCAAAGACATGTATGATGGTTACACATGTGCAGTTCGAACAGAGGAAGGACTGAGCGAATGTTTCCCAATAGAAACTGGGGTTAAACAAGGATGTATTTTATCGCCCTTGTTATTTGGAATTGTTATGGACTTCATAATGAAGAAATGCTGCACTGGTAATAAAGGCATCGAATGGATACAAGGAGACCATTTGGAGGACCTCGACTTTGCTGATGACATAGTTCTCATCAGCAGTCAGATAAAACGATGCAGGAAAACACAAATGAACTATCATCAATAGCCAGCAAAATTGGCTTGAGGTCAATCATGAAAAGACTAAAGTCATGAAAAGTTTAATTCCAACAAGTGACAAAATATACATGGAAAACAAACCAGTAGAAGAGATCGATCACTTCATCTATCTTGGAAGTCACATTGATCGGAAGGGGATACGAGCAAAGAAATTAGAATCAGACTGGCTAAAGCAGCAATGTCTTTCAGAAGCCTTGAAAAGTTGTGGAAATCAAAACTCATTAGCACAAACACAAAACTTAGGCTATTCAAATCAAATGTACTATCAACCCTTACGTATGCGTGTGAAAGCTGGAAAACAACAAGAGATATAGAAACAAAGTTGAACGCATTCGAAAATAAATGTCTAAGGAAAATACTTGGTATAGAATGGAACGAATTCAAAACAAACGAGGAAATTAGAGAAATCGCCAATCAACCACTAATATCTTCAGTAATAAAGAAAGACGATGGTCATACGTTGGACATGTGATGAGAAGAGATAATAATCGAATAGCAAAGCAAGCCCTCATATGGGAAACAACAGGTAAAAGAAAAAGAGGAAGACCCAGGGAGACACTGAGAAGAACATTGATGAGAGAGGCAAGAGCAGCAGGAATCGGCTCCCTCAATGAGATAGAACTGCTTGCACAGAACAGAGACAGATGGCGAGATTTAATAAAATATCTTTAAAAGAAAACTGCTAGAACAAAAATTCATATAGGAGAAGGTGTATCTTGGTCTACGCCCTATGGGCCGGTTACGGCTCGAAAGGTCAATAGATAGATAGATAGATCGTCTTCGGCTTGAAAGGACAGTTAATAGATGGATGGATGGACGGGCAGGTTGGATTGGATAAGATAGATTGATTGATTGGTGATACCAGACACAAAACAACATATTTTTTGTTAGCTGAAAGTAAATATATCTCTGAAGAATGTTGAAAGTTCCCTGGACAGCTAAAAAGACCAATGAGAAAGTTTTCGAAGAAGCCAACACAAAAAGGTAGCTCTTAAAAAACATCCGAAAGAAGCAATCAACATTTTTTGGTCACATCATGAGAAGAGGAAGGTTGGAATACTTGGTTACAACTGGCAAAATAAAAGGAAAGAAAGATCGCGGATGACAAAGAGAGAAAATACTGGATAGTTTGGTGTCATGGCATGGAAAACAGTCAACAACAGAACTCATACGATGCACTGTGGATAGAAGATTGTGGAGGGACATGATCACCAACGCCAACAGGTATGGCACATGATGATGATGACGAAGTAAATATTTATGTATGAACATTATTTTAGTAGTCAATATTTGTCACAAGAAAAACAAAAAATTGATAAATTTGAGAGCCTCCAGGCTGCAATATTCAATTTTAACCATAAAAGATTTTAAAATTTGAATACAGTTTCTTCTAATGACTAAATGTAAAGTAGAAGAAGCTATTTTTGAGGACGGTCAACCAATGGATCGGGCGGACATCATCAGTGCCCTCCAGGAAGTGGGAAGGACACAGGACTTTGACAACCATGAGTCAACGTCACTCCTTCAGATGAAAGAGATTGGAGTTAAGATGGGCACAGCCAGAAACGAGAAACTTAGTGGGCGTGTAAGAAGACTAATCAACCAACACAGAACTGGAGTCGCCAGTCGCTGGACACTTCGAGACTTGCTAAAGAGGAGATCTGAGCACCTATGGACATGTTTTGAGAGCAATGATGATGGCCCGCTAATAACTGAATAGAAGAAGCGTGTTTATTTTATCTTCACGGAAAGGCACAAATTAGCAAATTAACTAAAGTATCAGTGACAAGCAGCTGTTATTGAGTTATTTGCGGGTCATCATCATTGCACTCCGAACATGTCCATAGGTGCTCAGATCCCCTCCTCAGCAAGTCCCGCAGTGTCCAGCGACTGACGACTCCAGTTCTGTGTTGGTTGATAAGTCTTCTTACATACCCACTAAGTTTCTCATTTCTGGCTGTGGCCCATCTTAATTCCCATCTCTATCATCCGAAGAAGTGACGTGGATTTGTTTTTGTCGAAGTCCTGTGCTCTTCCCACATCTCGGAGGGCATTGATGCTGTCCGCCCGATCCATTGGTTGACCATCCTCAACGACAGCGCAGCTAGCCAACCTGTCCGCTCTTTCATTTCCCCATGCTCCCGCATGTCCAGGGACACTATCAACCACTAATATTTTCAGTAAACAATACTCTTTCTCTTTTTCTAAACAGCTGGACGCTAACATATTTTGTATATGCCATGCTCAGGGTATACCAGAGATTTTTTTTTCTTGTGGCCAGGAGATAAAAAAATCTTTTGTCCAAATTGTGTTCTGTAGGAGTGGCATCCTTGCATCTCTGGCAGCCCTTACTGCAGTTCTGTGTGTCATCAAGTTGGTGCGACTCCACATGGCTCATCACTCCTCATGCCATCAGTATGTTATATTCTATGCTGCTGGACTGGAGTGTGGTATAGGGTAAGTGTTGCTTTGTTTTTATGTTGAGTGTGTTGTATGATAAGACTTTTATATAAGAGTGTGTTGTATTGCAAGATCAGCACTACAATACAGAAAATTACCACATCTGCAAACCTTATTAACTGAACTCTACAAGCACTACAGGGTCACCTTGCAGTGGATCACATCTCACTGTGGAATACCAGTAAACGAGAGAGCAGATCAGCTGGCAAAGCAAGGCGCTACAGGCACACAACCTGATGCACTGGTCACATACCATCTTAATAAACAGATAATCAAATCAATCAGAGGACCACAAGCCCTAAATCAGGATGCCTTTCATAATATGAATAGATATGAACAAGTTATCATTATACGCCTCAGAACAGGACACAATCGACTCCATAGTCACATGTATACAAAATTCAAGATCGGCACATCAACTACTTGTACATGTGGACAGGCGCCCCAGACTGCTGAACACATACTTCAAGACTGTACTGAATATAGTAGACTGAGGAAAATCCATTGAACCATAGATACAGCACTACAGACAGAACTATATGGGCCACTACAAGAATGACAAAAGGCAGTAACATTTATACAGGAAATGACATTGCAGATATAGACAATACTTCGGGTGAATGAAAGGTAGAGAGTGTGTTGTATGATAAGACTTTAATGTAAGGGTGTGCTGTATGGTAATACTTTTAGTAGAGCAACATTTTGTGTTGAGTGTGCTATAGAGTAAGACTTTTTTGTTGAGTGTGCTATAGAGTAAGACTTTTTTGTTGAGTGTGCTGTAGAGTGAGACCTTTTTGTTGAGTGTTCTGTAATATAAGACCTTTTTGTTGAGTGTGCTATATGGTAAGACTTTTTTTGTTGAGTGTGCTAAAGGGTAAGACTTTTTGTTGAGTGTGCTGTAATGTAAGACCTTTTTGTTGAGTGTGCTGTAATGTAAGACTTTTTGTTGAGTGTGCTGTAATGTAAGACCTTTTTGTTGAGTGTGCTGTAATGTAAGACCTTTTTGTTGAGTGTGCTATAGAGTAAGACCTTTTTGTTGAGTGTGCTGTAGAGTAAGACCATTTTGTTGAGGTAGAACAACATTTTTTGTTGAGTGTGCTATAGAGTAAGACCTTTTTGTTGAGTGTGCTGTAGAGTAAGACCATTTTGTTGAGGTAGAACATTTTTTGTTGAGTGTGCTATAGAGTAAGACCTTTTTGTTGAGTGTGCTGTAGAGTAAGACCATTTTGTTGAGGTAGAACAACATTTTTTGTTGAGTGTGCTATAGAGTAAGACTTTTTTGTTGAGTGTGCTATATGGTAAGACTTTTTTGTTGAGTGTGCTGTAGAGTAAGACCTTTTTTTGTTGAGTGTGCTGTAGGGTAAGGCCTTTTTGTTGAGTGTGCTGTAATGTAAGACCTTTATGTTGAGTGTGCTGTAGTGTAAGACCTTTAAGACCTTTTTGTTGAGTTTGGTGTAGGGAAGACCTTTTGTTGAGTGCTGTATGGTAAGACCTTTTTGTTAAGGTAGAGCAACATTTTTTGTTGAGTGTTCTATAGAGTAAGACCTTTCTGCTGAGTATGCTGTAGAGCAAGACCTTTTTGTTGAGTGTGCTATAGAACTGTTACCTGTAGACTACCTAGTCCCATCTCTAAATCATCCAATTCCCTGAAGGAATAATTTTTCTTTCATTCATAAAATCCTGGAGTAAAATTAGCAGTTTTTTTTGTTCACTCCATATTTTGGGTGTAAATTTTTTATCTATCTATCTATTGTCCTTTCGAGCCGAAGACGGCACATAGGGCAGAACCACAATCTCAAAAACAGAAACCTTGTGTGCCAAAATGGCACATATTGCAGAGATTACTGCTTCTAGAATCTATGGCTCTGTTTTCATAACAATACTTTGTACAATGACAGCTTGTCAAGCCATCGATCACCTCCTTAGTCGCCTCTTACGACATGCCTGGAAGGTCACAGTGTCACTATTCTTTACTCCCTCAATAATGAGGCCAAGGTAACACATGGGAAAAATTTGTAATGCTTGTACCAAAAAAAGAAGTTTTAGAATTGAAGTCTTAAAACAACTAATAATGAAAAGAGAACTACTAAACACAATTCAAACAAGACAAATGCGATTTTTGGGCCATGTTAAAAAACACAACAGCCTACTAAAAGTAATCCTGGAGGAGAAAATACAAGGTAAAAGAGGCAGAGGCAGACCAAGACTAACATGGACGAGTAACATCAAAAGATGGACAAACCAGCCTATGACAACCTGCACCATCAAAGCAAGAGACGGAGCAGAATGGCGCTCCATGGTAGCCAACCTTCGTTGCGGAGATGGCACTCGATGATGATGTACCAAAAATAGATCAACGATTGGCAAATGTGAGTTTCTGGGATGCAATATTCATCTTCTCATCACAAAAGCGTACAAAATTTATGACACAGCGTCATCTAATCACTTTGAATGTGCAATAGAAGTATGTAAATATTACATAGAGCCAGTCTTAACATATGGATGTGAATCATGGACAATAGGACAACAGACAAGAAAGAGTGAGCAAAGAGATAGAGGGAAGCAAAGAGAGAAGATGCCAGACAACTTAAAAGAATGGCTTAGCAGAAGATCAACAACAGAAATGATAAATTTAGAGATCGAAAGATGTAGAGTGACATGATCACCTACGCCAGCAGGCACGATACTTGATGATGATGATGATGATATTTTATATTTCTGGAAAGGCATCAATAAGCAAATCAACTAAAGTGTTTATGATAAGCTACTGTGTTATATCCTTTTATACTTTTAGTGATCATTTCTTGCCTTTATTTTTGTTTGTTTTAGGAGCGTTCACTGGATTTTCCTGAACGTGACCCAGTTAGACTTCCTACTTCAGTACATCAAGCTTCTGCAGGTGTTGATCATGTGCCACTACTACATCACCCTGGCAATCCGAGCATTGAGGAAGGAAAATCTGGCTGATAGGTGAGGGTCCCCATCAAGGTGCCGGTTAACCCCTTCGTCCCAAACGGGACCTGAAAGTCCCTCCTCATATTTGCTGCATTATCTCAGTTAACAAGCAATGTTTCCTGGTGGGACTTGTAGGTCCAGCTGACTGTATCACAGGGAATTGCCACAAGGTGGCGCTGGCAGTGTGACCCCAGGAAATGGGTTGTTTACTTTTGTTTTCAAATTGTCAAGCTGGCTAGTTTTTTTTTAGTCCCTATATATTTATATGTATGGTTTTGGTTATATCGCAGAAACAAGCATCACCATCATGCAGCATACAAATAAACAAGACAAATCTGAAACAAGTGCAACGTTTCAAATACTTGGGCACAGTGATAACATCAGATGGGAGATGCAACACAGAAATAAAAAGCAGAATAGCTCAGGCCAAAATAGCATTTCAGAAAATGAAAAATATCTTATGCAACAAATCTATGTCAATAGAAATGAGAAAGCGAGTTCATCGATGCTATATAGAACCAATTGTGACCTATGGAAGTGAATCATGGACAATAGACAAACAAATGAAAAGACGATTAGAGACTACAGAGATGGGATTTCTCAGAAGAATGTTGAAAGTTCCCTGGGCAGCTAAAAAGACCAATGAGAAAGTTCTCAAGAGGCCAACACAAAAAGGGAGCTCTTAAAAAACATCAGAAAGAAGCAATCAACATTTTTTGGGCACATCATGATAAGAGGAAAGTTGGAATACTTGGTTACAACTGGCAAAATGCAGGGAAAGAGAGATCGTGGATGACAAAGAGAGAAAATACTAGATAGCTTGGTGTCATGGCATGGAAAACAGTCAACAACAGAACTCATACGATGCGCTGTGAATAGAAGATTGTGGAAGGACATGATCGCCAACGCCAACCGGTACGGCACATGATGATGATATATTTATATTTTAGAATCAGAATAGCTAAAACATTAATGTCTTTCTGAAGCCGTGAAAAGTTGTGGAAATCAAAACTCATCAACTCAAAAACGAAACTTAAGCTATTCAAATGAAACATACTATCAACCCTTACTGAGAGCTGGAAAACAACAAAAGACATAGAAACAAAGTTGAGCGGATTTGAAAATAAATGTCTAAGGAAAATACTTGGTATAGATAGCTTTGAACAAATTAAAAACAAATGAGAAATTAGAGAAATTGCCTATCAACCACTAATATCTTCAGTAATTAAGAAAAGATGTTGACGAACGCAAGCAAGCAACCAAATAGCAAAGAAAGCCTTTGAGATAAGAGGCCGACCCAGAGACACTGAGAAGAACATTGTTCAAAGAGGCAAAGGCGGTAGGAATCGGCTCCCTCAATGGGATTGAGATACTTTGCACAAAAGAGAGACAAATGGCGAGATCTGACAAAAGATCTTTGCAAGGATTGAGACTGCTAGAAAAAAAAATTTTGAAAAAGAGAAAGGTTATCTGGGTCTATGCCCTGTGGGTCGACTACGGCTTGAAAGGTCGGTAGAAGAGAATATATATATATATAATAGATAAAATGCAGCTTGACATATTTGCTTCTTTTACTCTACTAGGTTCATGTACCCCTTCCTGTGTGCTGCTGTTCTGTACTTTACCATCATTACGTCACTGGGGATATTCAACGCTGAGTCAACACATGTTGAGTGTATAGGTAAGTCAGAGATTTTTTGTGTGTAGAATTATGTTCCATTAACTCCATAATTATTTTCCTGGTTTGATCAGAATTATCTGTCTTGGATTTGTAACAACCAAATATCTTCAAATTCAAACTTTTTGTATATTTAGTATTTTCAGTTAACCCTAGATTATGATGTCAATTTATGACTGACATGTTTACGATACCGTAATAAAAATTAAGATAAAGAATAGTGACACTGTGACCTTCCAGGCATGACATAAGAGGCGACAAAGGAGGTTGATCGATGGCTTGACAAGCTGTCATTGTAAAAAGTATTGTTATGGAAACAGCGCCATACATTTTAGAGCAGTGATCTCTGCAATATGTGCCACTTTGGCACACAGGGTTTCTGTTTTTGAGATTGTGGTTCTGCCCTATGTGCCGTCCTCGGCTCGAAAGGACAATAGATAGATAGATAGTAAAAATTACAATCACTTAATTGTAACATTAGGAGCTTTAAAATTGGTGTTTTTTTTTTAACTTTTCAACACACAGCTGTGTGTTTACACTAGTTCAGACATGGTGAACTCTGATTTCCTGTCTCAGTTTGATTTATGACCTGAATTTGACCTCAGGGGATGGATGTGTTACACTGTCTATCAGTATGGTCGCTGGAAGTCCCTCACTATATTCGGCTATATCATAGCTTATTCGCTGCATTTCCAGAGTTACAAAGGTTTGTTTGATGTCGGCCAATGACCGAGGAAATTTCCTTGGGCACAGCAACAAATAAAAAATCAACCAATTTCTTGAAAATAAAAAAATAATTTTTCGCATTATATGAGATCATATCTCACAAAATCGAAGGGGAACAAAAAAAAAAACAAACAACAATGGAAACAAATCAAACAGGGGTCATCGGACATGGTATTTAGGAAGGTACACGGAGGGGCAATATACAAATCAATTTTTCTACCAACTCTGTGCTATCAGTGCCAGAATTGGACGCTGGACTCTAGAACAATAAGAAAGATAACGACCACTGAAATGAAATGTGTCAGAAGAATGACAGGAAACAGCTTAAGGGACAGAGTAAGAAACACTGACCTGAGGAAGAAACTCGAAATTGAACCAGCCATTGAATACATAAAGAAACAACAGATAAATTGGTTCGGCCACATAAAAAAAAAAAAGTAAAGTACCCCCATCACGCCAAGTGGCGTTTAGGGAATATGGTGTTAGTGACCATAAATTTTACAGACCTTCAGCACATGATTTTTGGGTAATGTGGTTGGTATTACGCCCGTGCCGCTTCACTTTCCCAGAAAAAAATCTGGTACCCATTTAAGGCTGGGTGAACCCGGAAGCCGTCGGTTGGGATCGAACCCTACCCCTTGTCCTTTGTAGTCCAGTTCACTAACCACTGAGCTATCACGGCTCCCATGGTTCGGCCACATAACAAGACAAAAAGAACTAATGACTCAAAGAGCCATAAACAAACGCTACGAAAATGCCAGAGTAAGAGGAAGACCGAGAAAGAGATGGATAAAGGGAATGCAAGAGTCACTAGGAGGGATAACACCAGAAGAGACCAACAGAAGAGTAAAGAATTGAAGATTGTATCTCCCCTCGACGCCAACAGCAATGGAGGAAGGATAGAAGAAGAAGAACACGGAGGGGGGTTATGTTTGAACATAGCAAAATATCCAATTGAGAAGAATTTGTGTTTTGATGCTACAGTACTGTAATCTAGGGCTAAAATGATTATCAAATTAAACAGAGAATAGTTCTCTATATGGAGAAAATATGTGTAGGTAAAAATAATATTCAGTCCTATTATATGGCTTTGAAACATGGAGAACAACAAAATTAACAATCATGAAGATACAGACTTTCATTAATGGATGCTTACGCAGAATAAAAGGATGGAAATGGCAGGACAAAATCACTAACATAGAATTATGGAAATGTACCAGTCAAATACCAGTGGATAAAGAGATACAGCGAAGACGATGACGCTGGATAGGACACACACTACGGAAGCCAACTAAGAGTATTATGCAACAGGCCCTTTTTTGGAATCCCCAGGGGAAAAGACAAAGAGGAAGACCAAAGAATTTTTAGAGAAGACAGATAGAAGCAGAGATGAAGATGATGGGGAAGACATGGAATGATCTTAAAAGAATGGCAAGAAACAGAACGACTTGGAAAGTGTTTGTTGAAGACCTATGCTCCACAGGGCGCTGAAAGTTAGAAAAAGAAGAAGTTAACTGTGTACCATGTACATCAATAGTTTAATCATCCTCTCTTATTACAGCACCTTATTGGCTGGCGTTGTCTGGAGCAGAACTGATAGTTGTGCAGCTGTTCTCCGTGTCTGGGTTTTACATCACTCGCCGTTTGAATGAGATTAGCACGCTTGATTCTGTTCGCTGGACGCAGAAACGTGATCTTTGGTGGTGAGATTACTTCTTCAGCTTACCGTTTTGTGGCATTGAGTTGTTAATATTTAAATGTTTTTTATTAAATTGTTATTGCAGCTTTCCAAAAAATGAGGAAGATGCTGTGCAATCCATTTTTGACAATCAAAATAAGAAAAACAGTTCTGAAATGTTATGTAGAGCCAGTCTTAACATATGGATGTGAATCACGAGCAATAGGACAACAGACAGGAAAATCACCAGAGGTTGTAGAAATGTCGTTTTACAGAAGAATATTGAGAATACCATGAACAGATAAGAAGAGTAATGAAAATATTCTGAAAGAGGCCAAAGCAAAGAGAGAGCTAATTTCCAAAATTAGGAAGAAAATCTTAATTTTTTGGCCATGTAATGAGAAGGGAACAGCTGGAATATATTGTGACAACTGGGAAAATTGAGGTACGAAGAGATAGAGGAAAGCAAAGAGACAAGATACCAGACAGCTTAAGAGAATGGCTTGGCAGAAGATCAACAACAGAAATTATTATGAAATAATACCATGGTATTAATTGTGTTTATTTTTAAATGTTATCATTCATTGGGTGATTGGAATACTGGTCAGGAATACTGGTCAATATGGCAGATAGGCGGCAAGAGCCATTGAGGCTCAGTCTGAAAAGTATTCATTTTTGCATTTTCCTCATATTCCAAGTCCGGCTTGCTGTCAGAGCTACTGAGTCTAGTGCTCTGTGCACACTGTGAACTGTGTTTTTCATCCGCATTGTGTTTCGATATTCTAATTGCTTATGATAAATGATGATATCGTATGACGAAGGACAGTTCAGCTGCATTCATTTTCAGTGTAGCTTCGCCTTATGTCTTTTGGCGTGTGCTGTAGCTGCTATGATGGGGACTGCAGCTGCCTTTTCTTATTTGGATCCTCCAATGAGATGGGTTTTAATTTGGATAAATCCACTGGCACGGGCGGTTGAGCAGTTATGGATTTTAATTTGTTGGCAGTGATACCGGGGCCTTCGACTAACCATAACCATAATCATTGGGTTCTGTCTCCACATCAAAGGTTCACTACCATGGAGTGTCATTCATTCATTGTGTGTCGTCTCCACATAGAAGGTTATCTACCATATAGCACCATTTTACTTGGTCTCTTGTCTTGATGGTACTCATTGTCATAGGCTCACCTGTCCATCCTGCTCTCACTCTATGTCTTCTACATCTTCTTCATCTCTGTTTCAACCTGTCTTCAAGTATATTTTGTCCTTCCACTTTGTCTTCTTCCATGTGGATTCCAAAAATGGGCTTGTCATGTTATAGTCTTAGTTGGCTTCCGCAGTGTGTGTCCTATCCAGCACTATCATTTTTGTCTTAGCTTATTAACTATATCATCATCATCATCAAGCACCATGCCTGCTGGCATAGGTGATCGTGTCTCTCCACAACTCTCGACCTCGACAGTTATTTATCATTTTTGTTGTTGACCCTCTGCCAAGCCATTCTCTTAAGCTGTCTGGTATCTTTTCTCTTTGCTTCCCTTTATCTCTTCATCCCTCAATTTTCCCAGTTGTCACAATATATTCCAGCTGTTCCCTTCTCATTACATGGCCAAAAAATGATGATTGTTTCTTCCTAATATTGGAAATAGCTCTCTTTTTGCTTTGGCCTCTTTCAGAATGTTTTCATTACTCTTCTTAACTGTCCATGGTATTCTCAACATTTTTATGTAAAATGACATTTCTACAGCTCCAGTAATTTTCTTGTCTGTTCTCCTATTGTCCATGATTCACATTCATATATTAAGACTGGTTCTACATAACATTTCAAAACTCTTTTTCTTGTTTCTATTGTCAAAAATGGATTACACAGTATCTTCCTCATTTTTTTAAAGCTGCTTTTGCCTGAGCCATTCTGCATCTCACCTCTGTTGTACATCTACCATCTGAGGTTAACATTGTTCTCAGACATTTAAATTCATTTACCTGTTTTAATATTGTTCCATTTGTCTTTACTGTACATTACAGTGATGTCTTTTTCTTTGTTGCTATCATTACTTCTGTCTTTTTGTTATTGGGGCTGAGTCCTTTATTTTTGCTTTCCTTCATTATATATACTATATCATAAATGTATTTAATGAATCCATCACTAACATTTTTATTCCTTATTTGTAAACCAGAATATAATAATCATTTAATGGTTTATATTTAAATGTTCTCATGTTGTTGACCCGTATCTCGTTTCTTTGCAGTATTGTTGTCGTCTTTGAGCTGTCTGCTTTAGGAATGTTTGTTTACGACCTCACCATGCAAATACGTAAGTACTGTGTTCTATTGCCCCTTATATATTTAGTAGATAGTTCTATTGTCCCTTATATATTTAGTTGGGAATTCTATTGCCCCTTATATAGTTAGTAGGGAGTTCTATTGCCCCTTATATGTTTAGTAGGGAGTTCTATTGTCCCTTATATATTTAGTAGTTTATGCACCAACAGCAGACAGTCTAGAGGAAACAATTGATAAATTTTACGAGTTAAATGAGGCACTTCATAAATGCAAACCACATGAAAACACCATAGAGGAAAGAAAGAGGTGAGAAACTTATTGACTGGACAAGAACATACAACATGATGATAGGAAACACTTAGTTTAAGCAACATCCAAGACGTCTGTGGACATGGAAAAGCCCACGTGACAACGCACGTAATCAAATTTATTACATAATTATAAGCAAATACTGTTCTAGGAATTCATAAAACCAGAATTCAGCTAATTATTTTTTTTTCTAATGTTGATTTTTTTTTTTGTTGTTGTCAGCCAACTTAACTTTCACTACCAAGGAGTTTTAACAGCCTTTGTAGCCATGCTATTTTTCTGAATTAAAAAAAAATTGAAATAACAGTGAGAAAATAAATGAAAATTGATCTAACACATACCGATTGTTAGAACAATTTGATTAGGAAGTCAGAAAAGAGGTTAATAAAGAGAATTACAAGGTTTTAGCAGAATTAATTGTGGAAATTCCAATAAATTTAAAAGCCACAAAATGTGGCTTGTAGGTTACTCGCTTTTGTGACAAGAGCCAAGATTTATGTCTCCTGGTACACAATATATATTAATATTATCATGCCTTTTAAAAATATAACACAAATTGACGAAAACAGTAAAATTGCATCTTAACTCTGGATTGCGATTCCATCGTATAATTACCCCCTGCAAACTACAAATTATTAGTTTGTTGTGGGCAAACTCACACCCCCCCCAAGTAAAAGTAAAGGTACGAGAGACTTGAATCGACATCTTAGCACGCGAGTTTTCACCCATATGTGCTCAGCTGCTTATCCAGAAATGTTCAGAGACTTTTGGATAGTGCCACTTCAAATGTCGAAACTCACGATGCGTGGTGGCATTCCTCACCTTCCCAGAGTACTACCCCGGTACCCATTTTTTCTGCCAGCAGCAGGGTTGGCCACGCAGTATTTTTTTTTTCCCCAAACACAAGTAAGATTCACACTGCTTCCAGCGAGAATTGAATGCACACTTCCCGAATGTCGGTAGCCTAGTCGGGTGATTTTCACAACTAGGCTATCAAGGTCTTACCCTATAACCTTCCTAATTACTACTTTGGGTGACCCCTGAGTGTTGGATTTGCTTTCTTAGATGTTTGATTTGTTTTCTTAAATGTTGGATTTGTTTTCTTAAATGTTTGATTTGTTTTCTTAAATGTTGGATTTGCTTTCTTAGATGTTGGATTTGTTTTCTTAGATGTTTGATTTGTTTTCTTAGATGTTTGATTTGTTTTCTTAGATGTTTGATTTGTTTTCTTAGATGTTTGATTTGTTTTCTTAGATGTTGGATCTGTGTTTTCTTAAATGTTGGATTTGTTTTCTTAGACGTTGGATTTGTTTTTTTAGATGTTGGATTTTTTCCCCCCAAACAATACATATTCAGCGTAGCTACTACGGTATTGTAAAAATGCAGCTGTGCCAATTTTTATAAATTTTGCCATATTTCAAGAAATTCATTTTTTCCCCTCATGATGGGGGAAACCTCCTTGGCCATTGATGAGACATGAAAGAAACATTTGTAACATAAACAGTGAGTAACAATTTGAGGGATCGAAACATACAGGCTAAACTGATGCTGGACGGCCGCCTTGTGAATAGACAAAATGTAACTTTTCCGGTAGCCGGGGGTCCATATGGTCAGATTTTAGGCTAAAAATCAAGGCAAGCAAGGAAATGATTACAACATCCGATCCCTGTGTCTCATCTTGGGTAAATATACAACTGTGTAGCAAAAGTTCAAAGAAAATACTATTTTTGGAATTTAAATGTAACATTTAAGTGGCAGTAACTTTTACAGCGGTATCGTGAAAACGTGATCCCACATATAGGAATCGTCATCTGGGGTTAAAGTTGTTCTCTAGGTTTTATTTATTTTTTTATTTGTAAGAGATCTCAATAGAAAACAAATTTGTTTAATTATCCGAGAGTAAACGTGCTAATGATACAGTCTTAATCGCTAAGAGTGAAAATGAGTTACAAGAAATGACGGACATTATAGTGAAAGAAAGCAAAAATAAAGGACTCAGCCTTAATAGCAAAAAGACAGAGGTAATGGTAACAACAAAGAAAAAGACATCACCTCAGTGCAAAATAAAGACAAGTGAAACAATATTAAAACAGGTAAATGAATTTAAATATTTGGGAACTTTGTTAACCTCAGACGGAAGATGTACAAAAGAGGTGAGATGCAGAATGGTTCAGGCAAAAGCAGCTTTAAAAAAAATGATGAAGATGCTATGCAATCCATTTTTGACAATAGAAACAAGAGAAAGAGTTCTTAAATGTTATGTGGAGCCAGTCTTAACATATGGATGTGAATCATGGACAATAGGACAACAGACAAGAAAATCACTGGAGTCTGTAGAAATGTGGTTTTACAGAAGAATGTTGAGAATACCATGGACAGTTAAGAAGAGTAATGAAAATGTTCTGAAAGAGGTCAAAGCAAAAATAGAACTAATTTCCAATATTAGGAAGAAACAATAATCATTTTTGGCCATGCAATAAGAAGAAAACAACTGGAATATATTGTAACAACTGGAAAAATTGAGGGACGAAGAGATAGAGGGAAGCAAAGAGAAAAAATACCAGACAGCTTAAGAGAATGGTTTGGCAGAAGGTCAACAACAGAAAAGATAAATAACTGTCGAGATCAAAAGTTGTGGAGAGACATGATCACCTTTGCCAGCAGGCCCAGTACTTGATGATGATGATGATGAAACGTGCAATTATTCAAGAAATAAACATGTGATGTAACAAAGCAAACTAAATATTAGGACAGCTAACACCCCTATACTTCAGCACAATACAGTACCTATCATCACAAAGAAACACAATACACAGAGTATATTCATTCCCACCGTGTGCTATCAGTGCCAAACATGGTAACTCCTGAATAAACATAAAAGGAAGCTAGTCGGCACAGAGTACACTGCAGAAGCCAACTGAGAGTATTACACAACAGGCCCTTTTTTGGAATCCCCAGGGGAAAAGACAAAGAGGAAGACCAAGGAATTATTGGAGAAGACAGATAGAAGCAGAGATGAAGATGATGAGGAAGACATGGAATGATCTTAAAATAATGGCAAAAAACAGAATGACTTGGAAAGTGTTTGTTGAAGACCTATGCTCCACTGGGAGCTAAAAAGGTAGAAGAAGAAGAGTCGGCACAGAGATGATGTTTGAGAACAGCACTACAATAACCCGAAGAGGCAGAATTCGAAATAATGTAAGAGAGAGATTGGACATTGAATCAGTTCTAAACTACATACAAAGACAACAAATAAAATGGTTTGCTTGTCTGGAAAGAATGCCAAGAGAATCTAGACCATTCTTAATCTTGATCCTTTCCATGTTGCTAGACGTCACATTGTGCTTGTAGTGTTTTTGCCACCCATCTCTGTTCTGGGCGAGATGTTCGATTTCCTAATGAGACTATGCGTGCCAACTTTTCTTCTTTTATAAGTGTTTATTTTAATAGAGGTAAGACCAACATTATGAGAATTAATGCAGTTGGCAATAACCAAAAAAAATTAGGAGAAATACCTGTACTAGACGTACAATCTTACATTTATCTGGGCAGTAGTGTAGATAAAGAGGAGAGGAACAGAAAATGATACCAAAATAAGGATATCAAAAGCAAGAGGAGTGCTTTTGTTGCACTGGGAAACATATGGGAGTCTAAAGAAATTAGGTTAAATACAAAAATAAAAGTTTTCAACTCCAATGTTAAGTCAGTCCTATTATATGGCTGTGAAACATGGAGAACAACAAAATTTATAATCATGAAGATACAGACTTTCATTAATGGATGCTTACACAGAATAAAAGGATGGAAATGGCAGGACAAAATCACTAACATAAAATTATGGAAATTTACCAGTCAAATACCAGTGGATAAAGAGATACAGCGAAGACGATGGTGCTGTATAGGACACACTACGGAAGCCAACTGATAGTATTATGCAACAGGCCCTTTTTTGGAATCCCCAGGGGAAAAGACAATGGGGAAGACCAAAGAATTCTTAGAGAAGACAGATAGAAGCAGAGATGAAGATGATGGGGAAGACATGGAATGATCTTAAAAGAATGGCAAGAAACAGAACGACTTGGAAAGTGTTTGTTGAAGACCTATGCTCCACAGGGAGCTGAAAGTGTTTGTTGAAGACCTATGCTCCACAGGGAGCTGAAAGTGTTTGTTGAAGACCTATGCTCCACAGGGAGCTGAAAGTGTTTGTTGAAGACCTATGCTCCACAGGGAGCTGAAAGTGTTTGTTGAAGACATATGCTCCACAGGGAGCTGAAAGTGTTTGTTGAAGACCTATGCTCCACAGGGAGCTGAAAGTGTTTGTTGAAGACTTATGCTCCACAGGGAGCTGAAAGTGTTTGTTGAAGACCTATGCTCCACAGGGAGCTGAAAGGCAGAAGAAGTGTTTTTTTCAGTGTCACTCTAGGTCTTCCTCTTTTTCTGTATCCTGATGTTTCCCCATAAAAGAGCCCCTGTTTTGGATTTCTCTTGTTGTCTCTTCTCAGCACATGACCGATATAAGTCCATCTTCTCTTCTTAATTGTAGATAAGATAGTTGGTTGCATTGCCATTTTTCTTTTTCCGTACAGAAGCTTTTTATCGACGCAACGGAAGAGATCTCAGAGACAAAATTGTTCATGGTTTTAAGAATCAATCTACATATTTATATTTATCTAACATATAACCTGTTATATGTGAATTTTTAGATAATTGAACAAGGCATTAGATTTCACCAATACCAAGATGATACAAGACATGTAAAAAGAATATGGTTTGATGACATTCACACTAATCAAATTGAGCATGGTGCACTATGCGGTGAAACGTACGTTGCCAAAATCGGCATGGCGCACAGTACAGCGAAACGTACGGAAAGAGTTCATCTTGAATTTATTCCATTGTACACAGAGAATCCTTCCTAGGCATTTCTATAACTTCCTAGGCATTTCTATAACTTCCTAGGCATTTCTATAACTTCCTAGGCATTTCTATAACTTCTTAGGCATTTCTATAACTTCCTAGGCATTTCTATAACTTCGTAGGCATTTCTATAGATTAGAAAACATATTAAAAGGGGAGATGTATGAAGAGCCCATATGAGAGCCACAGTAAGATGGAATGACAACATCCAAGAAATGCAACATCAACATCAATTGACAATGGTTGAGGCTGCAAGAGGGACAGGAACTAGAACTTTGTATCTTCCTCGACACCCAGAGGGGCGTAAGAGGAAGTGAAGAGTGAGAGAGAAGAATAAGACGTTCTTCTTATTTATTTATGTTCACAAATGTAAGCTTATTGGTTTTTGTTATTTTAATCTTATTTTCAGTCGGAGATCGTGAGTCAGGCTGCAGTGCAATATTTGTGAGTATTTTATTATTATCATTATTATTATTTTTATTTTATTATTATTATTTTTATTTTTTTAAATGTACAACTGAAATAAACAAAAAAATAGGAATGGCAAAAAGTAATTTTAATGTCATGAAGAACATACTAATATCAAAACAAATAACACCAGGGCTAAAACTAAGAATAGCAAAATGTTACATCTTCTCAATATGCCTGTATGGTGCAGAAACATGGACATTGGACAAGAAAAAAGAACAGAGAATTGAAGCCTTTGAAATGTGGATATAGAGAAGAATAGGTAGAATTGGATGGAAGGAAAAGAAAACAAACGATGAAGTCTTAAAACAACTAAAAATTAAAAGAGAACTACTAAACACAATTCAAACAAGTAAATGCGATTTTTGGGCCATGTTAAAAGACACAACAGCCTACTAAAAGTAATCCTGGAGGGGAAAATACAAGGTAAAAGAGGCAGAGGCAGACCAAGACTAACATGGACGGGTAACATCAAAAGATGGACAAATCAGCCTTTGACAACCTGCACTATCAAAGCAAGAGACAGAGCAGAATGGCGCTCCATGGTAGCCAACCTTTGTTGGGGAGACGGCACTCGATGATGATGATGATTTTTTTTAAAACTTAAAAGTTAACTTAAAAATTTGGGGGGGGGGGGGGGGGGGGGGTCAACACATAAAATCTTTTGCCATGCTTACTAGAGGAGCTAGGGTATCTATTTTGTTTCTTCTTCTTCTACCGTTTTAGCTCCCTGTGGAGCATAAATCTTCAACAAACACTTTCCAAGTCATTTTGTTTTTTGCCATTCTTTTTTTTTAAGATCGTTCCATGTCTTCCCCATCATCTTCATCTCTGCTTCTATCTGTTTTCTCCAAGAATTCTTTGGTCTTACTCTTTGTCTTTTCCCTTGGGGATTCCAAAAAAGGGCATGTTGTGTAATACTCTCAGTTGACTTCCGCAGTGTGTCCTATCCAGTGCCATCGTCTTCGCTGTATCTCTTTATCCACTGGTATTTGACTGGTATGTTTCCATAATTCTATGTTAGTGATTTTGTCCTGCCATTTCCATCCTTTTATTCTGCGTAAGCATCCATTAATGAAAGTCTGTATCTTCATGATTGTCAATTTTGTTGTTCTCCATGTTTCACAATCATATAAAAGAGCCGACTTAACATTTGAGTTGAACATTTTTATTTTTGTATTTAACCTAATTTCTTTGGATTTCCATATGTTTCCCAGTGCAATGAAAGCTCCTCTTGCTTTTGATATCCTTATTTTGGTATCATTTTCTGTTCCTCCCTCTTTATCTATATTACTGCCCAGATATATGTAATTTTGTTTGTTGGTTTTGCATATTTTCTTTTGAAAATATTCAACAAAACACACACCATAATAGAATGAAATGTTGTAGCCAACATTTTATTGAAATAAATAAACATTTTTAAAAATATGTAGCAGAACTGTAGGAGGTGCATAATTCACTTCTATATTTAAAAATTGTGTAAATGAAATAATTACAAAAATAAAAATGTTCAAATCCAATGTTAAATTAGTTCTATTATATGGCTGTGAAACATGGAGAACAACAAAGTGATAATTACATAGACACATACCTTCATTAATGAATGGTTTATTCAAAATAAAAGGATGGAAATGGCAAGATAGAATCAATAACGTCGAATCATGGGATTCAGTCAAATACCAGTGGACAACGAGATACAAAGAAGAAGATGGTGCTGTTAGGACACACACTGCGGAAGCCAACTGAGAGTATTACTCAACAGGCCCATTTTTGAAATCCCCAGAGGAGTCCCCAAAGAGGAGGACCACAATTTTCTTGAAGAGGACATGTGGAAGCAGAGATGAGGATGAAGACATGGAGTCATCTTAAAAGAATCTCAAGAAACATAACGGCTTGGAAAGTGTTTTTTGAAGACCTATGCTCCACAGGGAGCTGAAAGGAAGAAGAATAATAAGAAATGAAATAATTGTAAATATAAGTAAAGTGGAAAATGCAAAGGTAGTCTTATATCTATCTATGGCGCCTCACAGCACCAAAGCTGAAAGTTGTCAGCGACCCATAGCTGATGGCTTGCACCAGGAGCAGTGAACCAGAACCATCCAGACCCTGCTCAACCTCTCCGTGGGGCCTCTAGTAACAGACTAACCTGTCTAGTCTGGCCAAGCGAGTAGGGATCGAAGAGGGAAGACAACCCGGGTACTCAAAAATGTCGTGCTGAAGTTGGATGTGTTGGGCCGAAAGGTGTAAATATCACAGTTATACTGCAAACCACAACATAACATAGACACGCCCACTTAATGTCCTTTTAAGGGCGGATGACGAAGAGGTATACTCCTTTAGTCATCGGGCGAACGCAAGCAAGCAAACAAGCAAGCATAACTATCTATTGTTCTTTCAAGCCAAAATGGCACATAGGGCAGAAATTCAAAACTCTTTGTGTCCGATGATCTTTGCTATCTAAAACAGACATTGCACAAGACTTGCATTGTGTCTTGCCACACGTCCTTGTTCTGGGTGAGTTGTTCAATCTCAGCGAGGGAGCTGATGCCTGCTGTTGTTACTTCTCACCTGTGTTCTTTTAATGTTTCTCTAGAATGGCCTCTTTTTCTTTTACCCCCCCGGTTCCCACTTGAGGGTCTACTTTGAGATTCTCTTGTTGTCTATTCTCATCACATAGTAGTAAAAGTAAAGTACCCCCGTCATGCCAAGTGGCGGCATATAAGGAATATGGTGTTAGTGACCATAAATTTTACAGACCTTCAGCACATGATTCTTGGGGTAATGTGGTTGGTATTACGCCCGTGCCGCTTCACTTTCCCAGAAAAAAATCCGGTACCCATTTAAGGCTGGGTGAACCCGGAAGCAGTCGGTTGGGATCGAACCCTACCCCTTGTCCTTTGTAGTCCAGTTCACTAACCACTGAGCTATCACGGCTCCCTTTTCTCATCACATGACCAACATATAACCACCTTCTCTTCTTTATAGATGATATTTTAGGATGCTTTGTCGTTTCTCTTATTTCTACAATAGTCTTGAATTCATTCAATGGTATACAAAGTATTGTCCTGAAGCATTTGTTTTCAGATGCATCCATTTTATTTCATTATTTGTTTTCCAGCTCTCCCATGCATAAGTAAGGGTTGATGTAGTCTCAGGTTGGCATAGGCGATCATGTCCTTCCACAATATTCTTATCTACAGTGCATCATATCAGTTCTGTTGTTGACTGTTTTCCATGCCATGACACAAAGCTATCCAATATTTTCTCTCTTTGTCATCTGCGGTCTCACTTTCCTTTTATTTTGCCAGTTGTAACGGAGTACTCCAACTTTTCTCTTCTCGTGATGTTCCTGAAAAATGTTGATTGCTTCTTTCTGATGTTTTTTAGGAGTTCCCTTTTTGTGTTGGCCTCTTTTGAGAATTTCCACATTGGTCTTTTCAGCTGTCCAGTTAACTTTCAACATTTTTCTGAAAAATCCCATCTCTGTGGCCTCTAATCATCTTTTCATTTGTTTGCATACTATCCATAATTCGCGTCCATAGATAAGAATTGGTTCTATATAGCACCGATGGAATCTCTTTGTCACTTCTACTGACACACACCTATTGCACAAGACGTTTTTCATTTTCTGAAATGCTATTTTGGCCTGAGCTATTCTGCTTTTTATTTCTGTGGTACATCTTCTATTTGATGTTATTATTGTACCCAAGTATTTAACGTGTTGCACTTGTTTCAGATTTGACCTGTTTATTTTTATACTGCATGCTGGTGATGATTGTTTCTTTGAAAAAAAAAATTATGATATACTTATATTTATGTATATAATTTTATATCTGTTTAATATGTTGTCCTAATTTTGATCCGAATGTTTTTGTTTTCCCCAGTCCTACCAACAAGTTATTTATTCCCCCTTGCTCATTTCTTTGATGGTGAGTACATTTGTTAAGTCTGATCATTTCTCCAATAGGTTCAAATAATGAGAGATTGAACTATTTGTTTGGTTTTGTTGGATTTAAAATACAAATACACAGAATTGAAGCCTTTAAAATATGGATATATAGAAGAATAGGTAGAATTGGATGGAAGGAAAAGAAAACAAACAACGAAGTCTTCAAAAAATTAAAAATGAAAAGAGAACTACTAAGCACAATTCAGACAAGACAAATGCGATTTTTGGGCCATGTTGAAAGACACAACAGCCTACTAAAAGTAATCCTGGAGGGGAAAATACAAGGTAAAAGAGGCAGAGGCAGACCAAGACTAACATGGATGAGTAACATCAAAAGATGGACAAATCAGCCAATGACAACCTGTACCATCAAAGCAAGAAACAGAGGCAGACCAAGACTAACATGGACGAGTAACATCAGTAGATGGACAAATCAACCTATGGCAACCTGCACCATCAAAGCAAGAGACAGAGCAGAATGGCGCTCCATGGTAGCCAACCTTCATTGCAGAGACGGCACTCGATGATGATGATGAAAATACAAAATAATAATATCAAATGAATTGGTCTCACTTCAGTTATATAGATGGTGTGTGTATGAATATAGGAGATGAGCACAAATGTAAAATACTGTGCACAGCAGCGTGTAGAGCTTCATCATCATCAGCTACTGTGCCTGCTGGTGTAGGTGATCATGTCTCTCCACAACTTTTGATCTCGACAGTTATTTATTGTTTCCGTTGTTGACCTTCTGCCAAGCCATTCTCTTAAGCTGTCTGGTATCTTTTCTCTTTGCTTCTATCTCTTCGTCCCTCAATTTTTTCAGTTATCTCAAAATATATTCCAATTGTTCTCTTCTCATTGCATGGCCAAAAATGATTATTGTTTCTTCCTAATATTGGAAATTAGCTCTCTTTTTGCTTTGGCCTCTTTCAGAACATTTTCATTACTCTTCTTAGCTGTCCATGGTATTCTCAACATTCTTCTGTAAAACCACATTTCTCCAGCCTCCAGCAATTTTCTTGTCTGTTGTCCTATTGTCCATGATTCACATCCATATGTTAAGAATGGATCTACGTAACATTTAAGAGCTCTTTAAGGCAGGTCTTTGTAGAGCTTCAGAGAACATGTAAAACAAAAAGAAAGAAAGAAAGAAAGAAAGAAAGAAAGAAAGAAAGAAAGAAAGAAAGAAAGAAAGAAAGAAAGAAAAGTGCCATAATGGCTTTTGCCTGAGCATCATTGTTTGTCTTGTCTCTGTAATAACTTATCTGCTAGATACAATTTCATGCTTATTTTATATGTATGAATACAGTTTTAGCCATGTTAATTTTATCGTCTTTTAAAAATTGTATATATATATAAAAAGTAGTAAAGTACCCCCATCACGCCAAGTGGTGTATAGGGAATATGGTGTTAGTGACCATAAATTTTACAGAATTTCAGCACATGATTTTTGGGGTAATGTGGTCGGTATTACGCCAGTGCCGCTTTACTTTCCCAGAAAAAAAATCCGGTACCCATTAAAGGCTGGGTGAACCCAGAAGCCGTCGGTTGGGATCGAACCCTATCCCTTGTCCTTTGTAGTTCAGTTCACTAACCACTGAGCTATCGCGGCTCCCAAATATACATACACCAGTTATTTTGCAGTCAACTTTGAGAAGTTTGCATGTGTCAAGACCATTAAAAGCAGCAAAAAGTGCATCCATATTTTCTATGGTTACACCAGGATATCATGTGGTTATAAAGATACCTGAAGTGGTTTTCAATCAAGGAGATGTGTTAATTCTCCATTCTATAAATAGAGGCCGCGATAATTTTCCCCAAGATGTCTTTTAGTAGGGTATTGTGTCTCTTCACATGGAATGCACAAGGACTGCTTGTTTTTTGCCATTATCCAAGAGATCTAGGCATCATATCTCACTAGACAGAGACCTGGGAAGGGTAAAGCCACAAGGAAACTATGGATCCGAAGTGAAACATCTCCACCACCTGTTTTGGGACCTGAACCTCGAACATTCTTGTTCAGAGGCCAATGTCTCACCTATAGACCACCCAGCCAATGAATTCCTTTGTTTTGAGATGTACATTGTAGACACCTACAGTGAAGAAGATGTACATTGTAAGTGTACACAGAAGAGAAAAACGATGTTCATTGTAGGTGTACACAGAAGAAGATGTACATTTTAAGTGTACACAGAAGAGAAAGATATTCTTTGTAGGTGTACACAGAAGATGATGTACATTTTAAGTGTACACAGAAGAGAAAGATATTCTTTGTAGGTGTACATAGAAGATGTACATTCTAGATGTACACAGAAGAGAAAGAAGATGTTCATTGTAGGTATACATAGAAGAAAAGGATGCCCATTGTAGGTGTACACAAAAGAGAAGTAATAAAAAAAGTAAAGTACCCCCGTCATGCCAAGTGGCGTATAGGGAATATGGTGTTAGTGACCATAAAATTTACAGACCCTTGGCATATGATTTTTTGGGTAATGTGGTTGATATTACGCCCGTGCCCAGAAAAAAAATCCGGTGCCCATTAAAGGCTGGGTGAACTGGAAGCCTTTGTTCGGGATCGAACCCTGCCTCTTGTCCTTTGTAGTCCAGTTCACTAACCACTGAGCGATCGCGGTTCCCCCATTGTAGGTGTACACAGAAGAAAAAGATGAACGTTTGTATTAATAGAGCATTTCTTGAGCTTTTTACTTTTTAATAACACTTTTGTGGGTATTGATACTCTGTTGCAGGTCCTTAAGCTGCTCTTGCCAATCTGGGTGATGCTGTTTGTGTTCCAGCCACATGAGACAGTCACAGACAAGGATGAAGTGTTTCCTGCATACAGTGAGGATGGAGTAAGTGTGTGCTGGTGTTGGGTACCGTCTTGCCAATCTTTTTCTCATTCTTCTTCTTAATCTTTCCAAATCCTGTCTGGAGCAAGCATGGACAATTCTCGCCAGGACTTATCAGCATCTGTCATTTTTTTAATTCGTGGGACTGGTTGGTCTCGAGGGAAGACGCCGGCCTCGAGACAGAGAGGTTGTGGGTTCAATCCCGGTTGCACTGGTTGGGATTTTTATTTATGATTTCTCTCTGCTGCAACCACCCCTGGTCTCAACAGTGAGGCCCGGCTTGAAACGTCAATTACACGGAAAAAATATGAGTACCTCCGAAGTCTGAGTTATCTGCCTGTGCGGTCTATGCACGCGGCTGCCAGGGAAAAATGGATTAACACACAAAATTAAGTTCCTAGTCTCTAGGGACTTTGTCAGAAGTAAAAGCTGGCGAACGCAAAAAAAAAAAAAAAAAAAAAAAAAAATTTCCATTCAGCTTTTATCTCCATCCGTCCTGGACGGCATTTCTGACTGATAGCCTGCTTGTTCTTCCAAGACTTGATTGGTAAGTTCTCTTGTTTTAATTTCTGCAACATTTTGAACAACACACACACACACGTGTCTCTCTTTGTCTGGCTCATATGCATCTTGGGTGACACTGCTGTTTGCTATGCTAATCATTTCAGGATAAGAGGTATGTTTACAACCCTTGGGGAAAAAAAAACCCTTGTGTCACTTGAATTTGGTGCCAGGCAAAGCTGTTTATTATTGATGTTTTAGTTGTGTTGCTCATTTTACAAATCAGGTTCAAGATGCCCATCCAGCAACTGAGTTGAATGTGGTCAACAACCCATAGCTGACTAAATCATCAGGATCAGCGACAACAGAGCTGATTAGAGCCCTGCTCCACCTCCCAACAGTGCTCCCAGGAACAGACTATCCAGTCTGGCCAAGCTGTGCACTGCTGGGAGCAGACTATCCAGTCTGGCCATCTGTGCACTGCTGGGAGCAGACTATCCAGTCTGGCCAAGCTGTGCACTGCTGGGAGCAGACTATCCAGTTTGGCCAAGCTGTGCACTGCTGGGAGCAGACTATCCAGTTTGGCCAAGCTGTGCACTGGGCTACATGCCTAACATAACAGTGCAACATACCTCTTACCATAAAGATGTCACAGTCTAATAGAAAGCAATGTGAGGCTCATCCTGTGGCATCCTGCCAGGTGGTGAGAGTGCAAGGCCTCCTGCCTCGAAATGCCCCAATCAATGCTACTGGTGGTCAGGGAGAATTGAAAAAAAAAAATAGGAAAAATGGTATGGTAAAAGCTTTACGTGATTGATAGACGACACAGATTTGAAAGACGTTTCAGCTCAATAGGCCTTCAGCAGGAACAAACAAACAACATGAACACAGATATCTAAGTAAATAAAACTAATCCTACATAACTAACTAGTAGTGAAACATCCAAAACACCTACTGGTGGTCACCTTCCTCTGTGTTGTATGGTCAAGATACAGAGGGAAAAGGCAAGAGTTATTGACCAAACACCAACATGAGAAGGTTCTTGTGGTACCATTACCGGTACCATACCAGGACAAGCTGCATGGAGATGTTACCAGCCTTGAGCTGACAAGGGAACCGATATAGCTCAGGGGTTAGTGAACTGGACAACAAAGGACAAAAGGTCAGGTTCCTGACCGACAGCTTCTGGGTTTACCCAGCCTTAAATGGGTACCAGATTTTTTTCTTGGGAAAGTAAAGCGGCACGGGCGTAATACCGACCACATGGCCCCAAGGTTCATGTGCCAAAGGTCTATAAAAATTATGGTCATTAACCCCATATTCCCTATACGCCACTTGGCGTGACAGAGCTCTTTACTTTACTTACTTTTTTGAGCTGACGAACACTTTCTACAAGCATATTAATAATGAGTCAGGTCAGGTAATTTTCCCTGCTACTGTATGCAATAAATAGTACAACCTGTGGCTGCCCTGCTGCCTTGCAGGTAATCTCGGGAGAGTGAAAGGCTAAGGGAGGGTACCCCGAAGTAAAACAACCCTACTGCCTTGTGGGTGAGACTTTTTAGTCAAAGGCTAGCGGAGCCAACCATAAACTAACCGAAGGCAACAGAAAACAGTCATAACTTCTATGTACAATCATGAATTGCGATTTCCAATATTAGGAAGAAACAATCATCATTTTTTGGCCATGTAATGAGAAGGGAACAGCTAGAATATATTTTGAGACAACTGGAAAAGTTGAGGGAGAGATAGAGGGAAGCAAAGAGAAAAGATACCAGACAGCTTAAGAGAATGGCTTGGCAGAAGGTCAATGACAGAAATGATAAATAACTGTCGAGATCGAAAGTTGTGGAGAGACATGATCACCTACACCAGCAGGCCTAGTACTTGATGATGATGATGATTAATAATGATGTCTAGAGGTGTCGGCAGCATCAGACAACAGTATAAAAGTGAGCTGTCGATTTTCTGTTTATTTGTTTCCTGTAAACATTTATTGTATAAATTTTTTAAAATATTTCTTTTTTTCTCCACCAACAGACATATGGGTCAGTTTTCAACGATGACCTTGCTTATCGACAACTGTATCAGCCGGTGGACAGCTTCACATACTGCACACCAGTCCCATCTCCCTCAGGTTCTCCATCGATGTATGATGCTGCTCTGCCATATGTGTACATCAACCCGTCTCTAGTTCGCTCTGGCCTCCATACAATTGCTGAGGAAAACAACGATGAAAAGCAGGAAAAGAATACTCCGTCGGTCAGTTTGTTCATTATCAAAAATGACTCTTCTGTCAAATCTATCTATCTTGAAATATTGTGAGGAACCACGATAGCACATTGGTTAGTGAACTCGACTACAAAGGACAAGAGGTAGGGTTCGATCCCAACTGACGGCTTCCGTGTTCACCCAGCCTTTAATTGGTACCGGATTTTTTTCTGGGAAAATAATGTGGGGCACGCGTAATACCAACCGCATTACCCCAAAATTCATGTGCCGAAGGTCTTAAAAATATATGGTCATTAACACCATATTCCCTATACGCCACTTGGCATGACGGGGACTCTTTACTTTACTTTTTACTGGGTTTTTTTTAATTTTGTAAATCTTGCAGTGACCCATATAGTTTTGTCTCTAGTGTTGTATCTATGGACTATGGATTTTTCTAAGTGTGCTATATTTAATACAGTCTTGAAGTATGTTGACAACAGTCTGGAGCGCTTATTCGCATGCGCATGTGGCCAAATTGAATTTTATGTACATATATCTCTAGCGAAGTCCCAAGGGTGTGAATTTTATGTGAATATCACTTTTTTCTAATTTTCACACCAGCAATCATGTGCTCAGGTGTCCCCCTCCATACAGGCAGATATTCTCCAACTTCAGAGGTACTCTCATTTTTTATTGTCAAGAGATTTTGACAATTTGGGTAGAATTGTTTTACTTACCATTTTGTCCTGGCAACAGGTATTTTGTTTGGTCTACTCTTTCCAATTTTTAGCTGCCAGTAGTTCTTTAATGTGTGCAAAGTGCACACAGGGCCTTCTGATTTTTTGTTGTTGTCCTAGAGAGATAGACATTGGATCTCGCTACTAGAGGTAGGACATCAGCCTCTGGACTAGAAGATCTTAGGTTTGAATCTGAGAATTCTTCAGTCCAAATTCATGATTTCTTCGAGGCTTTACATTCCCTGGTTTCTTTCTTAGACCTTCTAGTCCAAAGGCTGATGTCCTACCTCTAGACCACCCAATCCCCAAGATATCTGAAAGTATTGAGGTATTTGCGGGTCGTCATCATTGCACTCCGAACATGTCCATAGGTGCTCAGATCCCCTCCTCAGCAAGTCACGAAGTGTCCATCCAGCGGCTGTGTCCATCTTAACTCCAATATCTTTCATCAAAAGGAGTGACGTGGACTCATAGTTGTTGAAGTCCTGTGTCCTTCCCATTTCCCGGAGGGGCACTGATGATGTCCATCCGATCCATTGGTTGACCATCCTCAACAATAGCGTGTTGTCTCGCACAAGGATGGACTGTACAAGGTGTCTTCTATTGTAGAAACAATGAAACCCAGGGGCACTAACTGTCTTATCACCAAGAAGTGTTTCTTGCAAAATTATTATATATGAGCAACACACAGTAGCTTATCAAGAATGGGACGTCGTTGATTTATAGATGCACAAATCCAATATGTAACATGCACATACTTTAGGGCTAGCCTCTCACACTTTGACAATTTCATACCACCTCTTTTACCTTTTCTAGTTTTCCTCCTTCGTTGTAGTCTTTTGGACTTCATCTGAATACTTACTTTCGTCATGATTGATATGGTCGCTGAACGTCAATGCTGTGGATGGTCTAGACTCATGTGCACTCACTCAGTCGCACGGTCCAGAATCCATTTCCACGTTATAGACTGGCCAACTCTAGTCAATTAGCTCTACAGCTTGTGGAGTGATTGATTTCCATTGTTTGGAAGCTCACAGTTTGGAAGCTCACAGAAATAAAATTACACATAAAATTACAGTTAGTGCCCCTGGATTTCATTGTTTCTACAATAGAAGACACCTTGGACAGGCCATCCTTGTGCGAAACAACATGATAGCAGCTGAGGTTGATATGTCTGTGTAGAACAAGTTTTATTTTAACCCTAGATTACGACACCTTCATTAAAAATTATGAACGCTAAATGTTACTTTTGGAGTTCAAAAAATGGTATTTTCTTTGAACTTTTGCTACACAGCAGTGTGCTTACACTAGGAGAGACTCAAGAATCAGATACGGTAATCATTTCCTGGATTATGTTTCCTGGCTTATGTTAGATTTATGGCCTGAAATTTGACTGCCTCTGGCTGCTAGAGGTGTTGTGTTGTCTATTCATATGTCGGCCTTCATTCAAGCCGTATGTTTCAGCTTCCTTTTGGCGTCTGTTATTCACTGCCTCTGTTTGATGTCTCACTGACAGCCGAAGAGATTTCCCACGTCATAAGAAAAAAAAAAGAGAGGAAAAAAAACCACATTTTTTTTAAAATTGGCCAAATTTATAAAAAAAAAAAACAGTAGTGTTTTTACAACACCTTCGTAAATTTTACGAACCGCACGTGGTGTTTGAAAATTTTAAAAATCTAATATCCAAGGAAACAAATCCAACTATCAGGAGTCACCTGAAGCAATAATTAGGAAAGTATTGGGGAAGGGTACAGAAAACTACATGAATTTGTATTTTGAGTTTTTAAATCCATGAAGGTGTCGTAATCTAAGGTCACGTTCATTTTCTTTTATATCATCTATTCTGGCCTCATTCATGTTTTTCGCTTGTTACTGAAGCTCATGTTTCTTACTCATTCAGGTGAAAGCCGGCAGAACCACACCACCATTGGCAGACGGGAAAGCTGCAAGGACTCAAGGACAGTTTAAAAGAGGAAAATTTCTCACTCGTATCATAACAAGATCCTCAAAAATCGATGGCAACATTCTGTGAATGGAAACATCTGACAGCCTATAACTATGAACTAGAAATTGTTGAACAAATATCAAAAGTTCACTGGAAATTACAATTTTAAAATATATTAGCTTTGGAAATATGTATAATTTATTAGCTCCGGGTACAAATGTACGATATTTCATCATATATTATAATGTTTACAATAGTATAGTTTTGAGGTGTTAACATATATATTTAATGATATGAAGAACTGAAGAAAAAATAGAAAACAAATTGGACGTATTTAAAACAAAGGTGTCAAGAAAATAATGATAATTTTAAAAAAAAAATGAGGAGAAAGTGGTATGGTAACATTTACGTTGGTGAGTAACAAAACAAAAGTCAATGTTTCGGCCAAGTAGGCCTTCAGCTGGAACAACAAACAACACAGAAAAATACACAAATCTAACTACATGGCGATAATATGCTGGATACTTTAAAAAAGTGGGGGAAAAAGAAGGTCACTTCCCTGCGGTCCAGATCTTAGTCAGCCACTAACTGAACTAAAATAGCTGGGCGGGCTGGCCAATTATATATCTCACTGACCAGACCTCAAGAAAATGCTATGTTTACAATGACATGAATTCAAGATTAGTGCAGAAGTAAGAGAAACAACAAAGCATCTGAAAATATCATGTATAA
Source organism: Megaustenia siamemsis (assembly GCA_032433765.1). Lineage (NCBI taxonomy): Eukaryota > Metazoa > Mollusca > Gastropoda > Stylommatophora > Ariophantidae > Megaustenia > Megaustenia siamemsis. The sequence continues at coordinate 44,382,992 of JAVIAB010000107.1, read as the reverse complement.
TCAAGAGAAGAAGGTGGTCATATGTTGGTGATGAGAAGAGACAAGAGAATCTCAAAGCAAGCCCTAAAATGGGAACTAGAGTGTAAAAGAAATAGAGGTAGACCGAGAGAAACACTAAAAAGAACACAAAGGCGAGGGGCAACAGCAGACAACAGCTCCCCTACCGAGACCCTCTTCCCTGAGAGGTTCGCTCAGAACAGTGTTGTATCGTGAAATATAATGTGGGTCCTGTGCAAAGTGTGGCATTTGATAGCTAAGATTGCTGGACATAGAGAGGCTAGAATTTCTGTCTTATGTCATCTTTGGCTTGGAAGGAGAATAGGTAGATGGAATATGAAGAACATTTAACATCAATCAAATAACAAGGGCTTGAAAGGAGAATAGGTAGATGGAATATGAAGAACATTTGACATCAATCAAATAACAAGGGCTTGAAAGGAGAATAGGTAGATGAAATATGAAGAACATTTGACATCAATCAAATAACAAGGGCTTGAAAGGAGAATAGGTAGATGGAATATGAAGAACATTTAACATCAATCAAATAACAAGGGCTTGAAAGGAGAATAGGTAGATGGAATATGAAGAACATTTAACATCAATCAAATAACAAGGGCTTGAAAGGAGAATAGGTAGATGGAATATTAAGAACATTTAACATCAATCAAATAACAAGGGCTTGAAAGGAGAATAGGTAGATGGAATATGAAGAACATTTAGCATCAATCAAATAACAAGGAAACTTTGATAAAAAATTATTAGTTGGTATGTTTATTTCACACATTTCTGTGGTGCAGACTTGGATGTCGACCAAGTGGGGAAAAGGTTGGCTTGGGGTCCATGAAAGATGGAAGCACCGATCATCACAGTGAAGATTTTAAAGCAAAAAAAAAAGTATATAAAGTAGTTTTATTTGTTAAAAACCTCGGAATAAAATGACAGTTTTGATGTAGGTGAAGATTAGATATGTGGAATATTTCTTCCCTGTGATTTTGCCTTCTCTGTTCACTGGTAAATAAATGAATTTAAATATTTGGGAACTTTGTTAACCTCAGACGGAAGATGTACAACAGAGGTGAGATGCAGAGAGAGGCAAAATCAGCTTTCCAAAAAATGAGGAAGATACTATGCAATCCATTTTTGACAATAGAAACAAGAAAAAGAGTTCTTAAATGTTATGTAGAGTCTTAACATATGGATGTGAATCATGGACAATAGGACAACAGACAAGAAAATCACTGGAGGCTGTAGAAATGTGGTTTTACAGAAGAATGTTGAGAATACAGCTAAGAAGAGCAATGAAAATGTTCTGAAAGAGGTCAAATCAAAAAGAGAGCTAATTTCCAATATTAGGAAGAAACAATCATCAATTTTTGGCCATGTAATGAGAAGAGAACAACTGGAATATATTGTAACAACTGGGAAAATTGAGGGATGAAGAGATAGAGGGAAGCAAATAGAAAAAATACCAGACAGCTTAAGAGAATGGCTTGGCAGAAGATCAACAACGGAAATGATAAATAACTGTCATGATCGAAAGTTGTGGAGAGGCATGATCACCTACGCCAGCAGGCCCGGTACTTGATGATGATGATTCACTGGGACAGGTTAGTCTGAATTTAGGACTACAGCAAGGAGTTGGAGTAGGGTGAGTGCTGACTAGTTCACTGATCCTGATGCAGATATTCAGATGAGTCATTGGAGATGAATAATAATAAATGAATATTAAGGGTGGAAACTTCCGAGGCGATAGATCAGCGAATCATTTCAGGGAAAGAGGTATGTTTACAACACTCGGAAGCAAATTTGCATATAAGAACAGTTCTTCTTTGTTTTTTTTCTCTTGATTATATGTGATTTTTTTTCCCTCACGAGTTTTGTAAACATAGGGAGCCGTGATAGCTCAGTGGTTAGTGAACTGGACTACAAAGGACAAGAGGTCGGGTTCGATCCCAACCGATGGCTTCCGGTTTACCCAGCCTTTAATGGGTACTGGATTTTCTTCTGGTAAAGTAAAGCAGCACAGGCGTAATACTGACCACATTACCCCAAAAATCATGTGCTGAAGGTCTGTAAAATTTATGGTCACTAACACCATATTCTCTATACACCACTTGGCGTGACGGGGGCACTTTACTTTTTTTTTTACTTTTGTAAACATACCTCTTTCCCTGAAATGATTGTATGAATCACTGACTGTGTTTAGATCAATTGCTGTTGCTTAGGTATGAGTCACTGACTGTGTTTAGATCAATTGCTGTTGCTTAGGTATGAGTCACTGACTGTGCTTAGATCAATTGCTGTTGCTTAGGTATGAATCACTGACTGTGTTTAGATCAATTGCTGTTGCTTAGGTATGAATCACTGACTGTTTAGACCAATTTCTGTTTTTTAGGTATGAGTCACTGACTGTGTTTAGATCAATTGCTGTTGCTTAGGTATGAGTCACTGACTGTGTTTAGATCAATTGCTGTTGCTTAGGTATGAGTCACTGACTGTGTTTAGATCAATTGCTGTTGCTTAGGTATGAGTCACTGACTGTGTTTAGATCAGTTGCTGTTGCTTAGGTATGAGTCACTGACTGTGTTTAGATCAATTGCTGTTTCTTAGGTATGAATCACTGACTGTGTTTAGATCAATTTCTGTTTCTTAGGTATGAGTCACTGACTGTGTTTAGATCAATTGCTGTTTCTTAGGTATGAATCACTGACTGTGTTTAGATCAATTTCTGTTTCTTAGGTATGAATCACTGACTGTGTTTAGACCAATTTCTGTTTCATAGGTATGAATCACTGACTGTGTTTAGACCAATTGCTATTGCTTAGGTATGAGTCACTGACTGTGTTTAGACCAATTGCTATTGCTTAGGTATGAGTCACTGACTGTGTTTAGACCAATTGCTATTGCTTAGGTATGAGTCACTGACTGTGTTTAGACTAATTGCTATTGCTTAGGTATGAGTCACTGACTGTGTTTAGACTAATTGCTGATGCTTAGGTATGAGTCACTGACTGTGTTTAGACTAATTGCTATTGCTTAGGTATGAGTCACTGACTGTGTTTAGATCAGTTGCTGTTTCTTAGGTATGAGTCACTGACTGTGTTTAGACTAATTGCTATTGCTTAGGTATGAATCACTGACTGTGTTTAGATCAGTTGCTGTTGCTTAGGTATGAGTCACTGACTGTGTTTAGACCAATTGCTATTGCTTAGGTATGAGTCACTGACTGTGTTTAGACCAATTGCTATTGCTTAGGTATGAGTCACTGACTGTGTTTAGACCAATTGCTATTGCTTAGGTATGAGTCACTGCACCGAAAGTTATACTGGAGAAAGGGGCTGGGTGCCAAAGGATGAGTATTGAAAATTATGACAGCATCACTGTAATCAGGAGAGTAGCACCAATGGGTAGATATTAATAGCCTGTCAAAATGTATAAACAAGACGAGAAGAATAACAACATTGTAGTTGAGATAGTAACACCAAGAGATGGACATTAACAGCCTGTCAACATGAATTAAGACAAGAAGAATAACAACATTGTAGTTGAGATAGTAACACCAAGAGATGGACATTAACAGCCTGTCAACATGAATTAAGACAAGAAGAATAACAACATTGTAGTTGAGATAGTAACACCAAGAGATGGACATTAACAGTCTGTCAACATGAATTAAGACAAGAATAATAACAACATTGTAGTTGAGATAGTAACACCAAGAGATGGACATTAACAGTCTGTCAACATGAATTAAGACAAGAAGAAGCTACTGATGAGATAACAATATCAAGGGGTAGATGTTATCAGCCTGTCAGAATATACAAACAAAGCAAGAAGAATAATGCTATAGTTGAGAGAGTAACATCAAGAAATAATCACTAGTAGCTCTGTCAGAATACACAAACAAAGCAAGAAGAATAATGCTATAGTTGAGAGAGTAACATCAAGAAATAATCACTAGTAGCTCTGTCAGAATACACAAACAAAGCAAGAAGAATAATGCTATAGTTGAGAGAGTAACATCAAGAAATAATCACTAGTAGCTCTGTCAGAGTACACAAACAAAGCAAGAAGAATAATGCTATAGTTGAGAGAGTAACATCAAGAAATAATAAGTAGTAGTTCTGTCAGAATACACAAACAAAGCAAGAAGAATAATGCTATAGTTGAGAGAGTAACATCAAGAAATAATAAGTAGTAGTTCTGTCAGAATACACAAACAAAGCAAGAAGAATAATGCTATAGTTGAGAGAGTAACATCAAGAAATAATAAGTAGTAGTTCTGTCAGAATACACAAACAAAGCAAGAAGAATAATGCTATAGTTGAGAGAGTAACATCAAGAAATAATCACTAGTAGCTCTGTCAGAATACACAAACAAAGCAAGAAGAATAATGCTATAGTTGAGAGAGTAACATCAAGAAATAATAAGTAGTAGTTCTGTCAGAATATACAAACAAAGCAAGAAGAATAATGCTATAGTTGAGAGAGTAACATCAAGAAATAATCACTAGTAGCTCTGTCAGAATACACAAACAAAGCAAGAAGAATAATGCTATAGTTGAGAGAGTAACATCAAGAAATAATCACTAGTAGCTCTGCCAGATTATGCTACAGAAGCAACAGGAATAACAGTATACAAGTCAGGGAGTAATGTCAGAAGATGGATCAGCCTGTCAGAATGTAGATAAGGAAGAATAATAACAGCACTGTAGAAATATCAAGAGATGGGCCAGTAGCAGCTTGTTAGAATATACTTAAAAAAGTAAAGAGCCCCGTCATGCCAAGTGGCATATAGGGAGACAAATAATGATAAATGAATATTATTATAGAGGGAAACTTCTGAGACGATAATTCAACGAATCGTAGGGGGAAGAGGTGTATTTACAGCACTCGGAAAAAATTACAAATAATCAACAACAGAAAGAAAAAAACAAAGAACAATATATGGTCCGAGACAGGATCGAACCTGTACTCCTTGGCACAGCACCATGCCATGAGAAGCCAAGTGCTAGGGAATATGGTGTTAGTGACCATAATTTTGACAGACCTTCGGCACATGATTTTTGGGTTAATGTGGTCGGTAAAATACCCATGCCGCTTGACTTTCCCAGAAAAAATCTGGGTAATTTCCTAGTTTGATCAGATATAGTCTTTCAGTTTGGAAGAGTGATGTCCCCTAAAATATGTCTGCCAAAATACAGTGGTTCTACGCATTCTTGGCGTTGGGTCATTACGCTGGCATGTAATCATTTCGGAGTATCTGTTGATTGGGCGTTGGGTCCAGGGGTTAGGTTTAGCTTTAGTGTTAAATATTTATAAATATATTATAACGCGTGACAAAAACGACGCCACTCGGCCTAATTATGATCTTCTGATCGAAGGGAATTGTGCGGTTGATTACCAATCGGCGTAATGACCCCAACGCCAAGAATGCGTAGAACCACTGTATTTTGGCAGACATATTTTAGGGGACATCACTCTTCCAAACTGAAATACTATATCTGATCAAACTAGGAAATTACCAACTGATACCCATTAAAGGCTGTGTGAACCTGGAAGTTGTCAAATAGGACAGCTCTTGTCCTCTGTAGAATATATAAATAAGACAACAAAATGTGAAACCCTGAGGGAGATGATGATGACTGAGTCAATGATCATGAAATCTACAACCACGTTCAGACTGCTCGAACATCAGGTCAAACCCGGGGATGTCAGAAAGGAGCGCTGTGCTGGGACGACAAATAACAAATCAATACAGAAGTGGAGTCGTCAGTCTCCACACAGTTAGGGGCATACTGGAGAGGAGACCTGAGAACTTATGGACATGTCCAATGTGCATTGAGGATGATCCATTAACTACACTAATCAGACAAAAGTCCTGTAATGTTTGAGACTCTACTAGAAATCTTTAACACAAAATGAACTATCATCAATAGCCAGCAAAATTGGGCTTGAGATCAACCATGAAAAGACTAAGATCATGAAAAGCTTAATTCCAACAGATGACAAAATATACATGGAAATCAAACCAGTGGAAGAGATCAATCACTTTATCTATCTTAGAAGTCACATTGATCGAGAATGGGATATGAGTAAAGAAATTAGAATCAGAATAGCTAAAGCAGCAATGTCTTTCAGAAGCCTTGAAAAGTTGTGGAAATCAAAACTCATCAGCACAAACACAAAACTTAGACTATTCAAATCAAATGTACTATCAACCCTTACGTATGCGTGTGAAAGCTGGAAAATGAGAGAGACATAGAAACAAAGTTGAACGCCTTCAAAAATAAATGTCTGAGGAAAATACTTGGTATAGCATGGAACAAATTCAAAACAAACGAGGAAATTAGAGAAATCGTCAATCAACCACTAATATCTTCAGTAATCAAGAAAAGACAGTCATGTGTTGAACATGTGATGAGAAGAGATAATAACCGAATAGCAAAGCAAGCCCTCATGTGGGAAACAACAGGTAAGAGGAAAAGAGGAAGACCCAGAGACACTGAGAAGAACACTGATGAGAGAGGCATGAACAGCAGGAATCTGCTCCCTCAATGAGATAGAGCTGCTTGCACAGAACAGATATAAATGGCGAGATTTGATAAAATATCTTTAAAAGAATTGAAAACTGCTAGAACAAAAATTCAGATACGAGAAGGAGTATCTTGGTCTACGCCCTATGGGCCGGCTACGGCTTGAAAGGTCAATAGATAGAGAAACCTTTGATATATAGATTATGCATCATTATAATTGTAAATTTAAACAAATTTATGAGAATTTGAAAACAATTTTATGATTTATGATGCCTTTCGTTCATTCATTAACTCCTATATCTTTTCTCCAGTCTTCTAATGTTTGCATCTCATAGTCATAGAATTATGTTTCTACAATTGCACTTATGATTCTGCACATATTTACTCTACCAGTCATAATCTTAGTCTTAATCTTGTAACTGTGTAGATTAAGATGCAATCTTTAAAGGTCATTTAAATGTAATTAATTATTTGTTTTAAAGTCGAAAATTTTTTTATTTTTTTTAAGTTATTTTGGAATCTTAGAAGAGTTTAATAATAAAGCCAGTGGACCTGCATTGAAAGTAGGCACAGACAGATTTTCCAAGAAAATACAAAGCTACCAAGCTTATGAGGTCATGATGGCAGAGTAGTTAGTGCGCTTATCTACTGATCACATGAACCCAGGTTCTATTCCCAGCCATGATGCTGGGACCATGCTGCTTTTGGGTTCCTGAAATCGAAAAAGAGTATCCGAGTTCATTTTTTTGTCCAGAAAAGTAGGGATGCCTGGTGTGGTGCTGTCCACATCACCTTAGAATGTACCAGTCATCATGAATAAATACTGGCACTAGCACAGTTTTCTTACCCCTAGATTATGATTCTGTACTAAAAATTACCGCTTCAAAATACATTTTTTTTAAAATTTGACACGTTTTCATTGAGCAAACAATTATCCCATCGCATACCGTCCTAATTATCACTTCTGTTGACCCCTGAGTGTTTTTGATTTCTTTCCTTTGATATGGAGCAGCTATGTGAATAGACGGGAGGGGGTGTATGGTCGAGTTTCAGGCTAAAAATCAACCGTAAAATAGGAATTGATTATCACATCCAATCCCAGTTTCTAGTCTTGTGTAAACACACGGGGGCAAACAAAAGTTCAAAGAGAGTTTGATTCTCGAAATGTGACATTTAAGTGGTAGTAATCTTTACTATGCAGTTGTGACGTGAGTCACAGGTATTTGAATCGTAACCTAGGGTTAAATGCCCCAAGTTGTTACAAATGCCCTTTATATTTTACCAAGCATATGATATACAATCTGTTGCCTCATTTGTGGACACAAACATGTATTGAAGATGCAGCCGAGAGGCAATAGATTATGGAAGAGATGTAGACTGGATTTCAATTCAGAAAAATATTCTTACAATTTCATGATTTGATGCTGAAACAGAGACATTCTTTGGATGCCCTGAGCAAACGGTGAACCAAGTAGTCATATTGACGTATGTTTTATCTTGATCTTAACCACTAGACGTCACATAGGGCTCGTTGTGTGAATCACCATCCTTCTCTATTCTGGGTGAGATGTTCGATGTTATTAAATGAGTCTATGCCTGCCAACTTTGCTTCCCTTATTGGTGTTCTTTTCAGTGTCTGACTAGATTTTCCTCTTTTTCTGTATCTTGATGTTTCCCATCAATCATTTTTTGGCCATGTAATGAGAAGAGAACAGCTGGAATATATTGTAACAACTGGGAAAATTGAGGGACGAAGAGATAGAGGGAAGCAAAGAGAAAAGATACCAGACAGCTTAAGATAATGGCTTGGCAGAAGGTCAACAACAGAAATGATAAATAATTGTCGTGATCGAAAGTTGTGGAGAGACATGATCACCTACGCCAGCAGGCCCGGTACTTGATGATGATGATGGTGTTTCCTGTAGAAGTGGCTGTTTTGAAATTCTTTTGTTGTCTCTTCTCAACACATGCCCGACACATATCCATCTTGTCTTCCTGATTGTAGATGAGACTGTTGGTTGCATGGCCATTTCTTTTATCTCTATATTAGTCTTGAATTAATTGCGTTGTACACAGGGTATTTTTCTTAGGCATTTGTATTGACTTAAGCCGTATCATTAATAGCAGCTTTTATAGTCCAGCTCACCACAAAGTCAAAAGTTCTAATAGACTCACTTGAAAGTCAGACTAAATGCCGCTGAAACCATAACTGGCTTGGCAGAAGGCCAACAACAGAAATGATAAATAACTGTCGAGATCGAACGTTGTGGAGAGACATGATCACCTACGCCAGCAGGCTTGGTACTTGATGATGATGATGATGATACTAAGAGTTAAGTCCTTATCTCTGACAGAGAGAGTTATCTTTAATTATTGTAAAACTAATATGCTTGAATGTTATCACTTGATACAGAGATGTTAACTCATTCGTTACCAAGAGCCACATATTCAACAGCATAAAAAATTTGTAATGTATGAACTTGTTTCATATTATTTGCCAAAATCCATAACAAATTACAACTAAATTTTGTACTTACACCATCAGGGGACGGAAATAGGAGAACAAAATGTGTTTAACCAAAATTTGCCTTTAAATCTGGCTTTGAATGAGTTAAAATATATTATCACGTTTTATACGTTTTTATACTCCCATGAATCTGCTATTTGTTCTAAATTGTAAATAGATCATCTTTGTAAATAGCAACATTACGGTGTGGATGTCTGTACCATATGCTTTTGTTGTGTACGGTTCACAGTTGTTAGTCTCTGATACTTTAGTTGATTTGCTGGTGTATTTCCAGGAAAATAAAATATGCATACTTCTTCGATTACACATTCATAGTGATTAGAAGCTGTGTCTCAAACTTGAAATAAAAGTTTGTGGTTAAAAATTGAATATTTCATCCCCCCGAAACTCTCAGATTTGTATTCATGCTGAAGTCAAATGTGTTGGGCTGAAAGGCGCAAATATAACAGTTATACTGCAAACCACAACACAACGCAGACACTTCCACTTAACGTCCTTTTAAGGACGGATGACGAAGAGGAATTCTACAGTCTACAAATACCATAGAATACTTTAGTCATCAGGCGAACGCAAGCAAGCAAGCAAGATTTGTATTTTTGATTTTTATTTCTGTTACGTGTATTACCACTAAAATATTATTCATACATAAATATTTGCTTTAACTAAAAAAATTTGACATTTTGTGTGTGGTTAGTGTCACAAATTGAAACCACTCCCATAAAATATCAATTTTAAGAATGAGGAAAATGCACTAGACTCAGGACTACTTCATTCAAAAATGCTGCAAAATTTTTGCAGATTGTAACTAAAATACCACTTTTGAGATTAAAACAAACAGCTAAGGATGTAATCAATAAATACAGAGAACTTGCTGTCGATGAGAATGGCTTGAGATCAAAGGAAGACGGGGAAAAATACTATTATTAGAAAACTTAAGGGGTCCTGGTGGTCTAGAGGTAAAGCGTTGTCCTCTAGACAAGAAGGTCCAGGATTCAATTCCCACCATAGGCGGTTGAAAATTATTTAAAAAATTTATAAGTAAAATGGTTTCCGTGGTTTTACCCTTCCCTGGTCTCTGCGTAGTGAGGTCCGATTTCTATCACTTTCTGAAAATGGTAAAAAACAGGAGGTCCCGTAGGCATTAAAGAACTCTTGGCAGGTGGAAATCAAAAAGAGTCGGCCAAAAAATGGTCGCTTCCTGGGCAAAATTAATTGTAAAAATCTACTCAAAGCTTTTGACGATAAATATATGAGAAGTCTGAGAATATTTGCCTGTATGGCGGGGGACACATGAGCAAATGGCAACCAGTGTGTAATATATGAAATAGTGATATTCATGCAAAATTCAGTCCCTCAGGACTTCGCTAGAGATAAAAAGCTGGCGAACGCAAACAACAAGAAAACAGTTTTACTGTATGAATGGACTTTACTTGACCAATGTCAGTTTTAGGACTCAAGAAAAATTGTTTCAAATAAAATTAAATATCTGAGAAGATTCTAGACTGTGCCAGAAAGAGACAGAGTCAGAAATAATGGGAGAAAGAATTGTACCTAATATCTTCAGTAATCAAGAAAAGATGATGGTCATATGTTGGTCATGTGATGAGAAGAGATAATAACTGAATAGCAAAGCAAGCCCTCATGTGGGATACAACTGGTAAGAGGAAAAGAGGAAGATCCAGAGAGACACTGAGAGGAACACTGATGAGAGAGGCAAGAGCAGCAGGAATCGGCTTCCTCAATGAGATAGAGATGCTTGCACAGAACAGAGACAAATGGTGAGATTTGATAAAAGATCCTTACAAGGATTGAAAACTGCTAGAATAAAAATTTAGATAAGAGAAAGAGTATCTTGGTCTATGCCGTATGGGCCGGCTACAGCTTGAAAGGTCAATAGATAGATAGATAGGCCTTCAGCTGGAACAAACATACAACACATATAAAAACGTAGGATGATAATCAAATATGAATATCCCTAACTCTTTCACCACTTGACATCCGATAAAACCTATTTTTAACAAAGCATCATGAGAGCATGGTCTAATGAGCTTTATATCTTCTGTGTCTGATTAGTAATACCTCGAATTCAAGAAGTGTGTATAACCATCAAGCTACATAAACTGTCATGCATACATTGTGTCCTCTTTTGAGGAAGGCTTTAACACCTATTAGTCTGCCCTGAGTGTGTAGAGTTCATTAAATCAGAATTAATACTCCTTTTGGAGGGACTTATTTCATCTCATCATATGGAAATTTATATTCACATTTTTTTATATTTCATACTTTATGTGTGACATTTCATGCTTGCTTGATAGTTTTTTTTATTTTGTGTGTGTATGTGTGTGTGATGTTTCTATATCCTGTATGACAGTTCATTTTCATCAAGGACTCATTTTTTTTATTTGATCATGTGACCTTTCATATTTGTAATTGACATTTCATAATTGCTACATGACAGTTAATGATCACTTCTGGACGTTTACTTCATGGCCCACCATTTCACTTACCACTGTACATGTCATTTCATAATTCTAACATGGTGGTTGTTAATCACTTCTAGATATTTCATTCATGGCCCACTTTTTTCATATACCGCTATGAATAGGCTATATTCAACCAGTTGATATTTCTTTTCAACCTAACCAATATGTTGAATCATGTTTTGCATTGCATCTGTTATTTATGTATATTTTTTTCGAGAAAAATGTTATACCTAGTCTTATCTGATAATGATTTATATCGTGAAATAACAGCTTTTTATGTGACCCACATGAAGGCAACAGCTAGGGGAGTGAACTCCAAATGCAAAATGTTAAGTGATGTTTTTTTTTTTCGTTCGCCAGCTTTTACCTCTGACGAAGTCCCTAGATACTAGGAACTGCGTGTTAATCCATTTTTCCCCGGCAGCCGTGTGCACAGGGGTCCCTCACCGCATAGGCAAATAACTCCGACTTCGGAGGTACACATATTTTTTCCGTCTATGAGTAATTGACGTTTCAAGCCGGGCCTCGCTGCTGAGACCAGGGGTGGTTGCCGCCGAGAGAAATCATAAATAAAAATCCCTGTGTAGCCGGGATTTGAACCCACAACCTCTCTGTCTCGAAGCCGGCGTCTTGCCTCGAGACCAACCAGTCCCCCTAGTGATGTATTACAGCTTCTTTCCAGCATCTCCAACAGTCAGAATGGTATAAAATGTTGCACAAATTGTATTCCTTCAGAATAAGCCAATAAAAGGGAGACGCTGAGGCCTGAGCAGCACAGAATCACTGTACACCTTGTCCCAGTTTGTGTTATAAATATGTTATCTCTTGAGATAGAAAGTCCCTTTACATTATTCTTATTTATTATTATAATTGCTTCTGTAGTTGTTATATTTTAATTCTCTGATGTTCTAGTAATTTGAATCTATTATTTTGTGTCTAATTTGATAGTAGAGAGTGTTGGTGGGTGCTCGCTTGGCAGTAAAATAGTCAGGGTTCAGTCACAGTCAGGTGCACGCTGTTGGGAAACATATGAGCTCTTTTTGGACCATTACCCAATATATCGGATCACTAACAAAACATTACCAGACGATTATCCTATAAATCGGATCTCTATTGAAACCTTACCAGAACATTATCCAATATATCGGATCACTAATGAAACATTACCAGACCCTTATCCAATACTTTCGATCTGATAGGTAATGTTGAAATTTTGTTTTGCGGAGTGGTGATTTGAATTTTATATTGGCTAATACTTTACTGCTAAATCTAGAATAGGTCTAATTAGTTCTCATGATTGATGCAAGCCTTAGTTTGAATTTTTTTAATAGATAGATCTGCATTTTTTTTTTCAACATATCATATTTGTTTCAATCCTTAAGTTATTGATAAAAATGTACATAAATTATCCTTTTTTTCATCGACATAAATTCATCAATTGTATTTTTAAGGGCTTTTAATTCTTTTGTGTAAAATTGTATTAAAAAATGGATAGCAATAATGCTAACCAACACGAGAGTATGCGAGTTAAAATAGTTTAAGCTGAAAGTTATCTACCCATTAACTTTTTAAATAATATATTTATTCCTTCATATACTCAAATTAAAGGATTCAATAGATACAGTAATGCGTGAAGAACAGGCTGGGTTTAGAAAAGGGAGAAGCTGTCTTGACCACATTTTCACTCTACGACTTATATTGGAGGAACACATTGAAAAGCAAAAACCTTTTGTACTTAACTTCATCGACTTCAAAAAAGCATTTGATAGTATTCATAGAGATTCTTTGTGGAAAATTCTGAAGCAATATGGTTTACCATCAAAAATCATAAATATTATCAAAGACATGTATGATGGTTACACATGTGCAGTTCGAACAGAGGAAGGACTGAGCGAATGTTTCCCAATAGAAACTGGGGTTAAACAAGGATGTATTTTATCGCCCTTGTTATTTGGAATTGTTATGGACTTCATAATGAAGAAATGCTGCACTGGTAATAAAGGCATCGAATGGATACAAGGAGACCATTTGGAGGACCTCGACTTTGCTGATGACATAGTTCTCATCAGCAGTCAGATAAAAACGATGCAGGAAAACACAAATGAACTATCATCAATAGCCAGCAAAATTGGGCTTGAGGTCAATCATGAAAAGACTAAAGTCATGAAAAGTTTAATTCCAACAAGTGACAAAATATACATGGAAAACAAACCAGTAGAAGAGATCGATCACTTTATCTATCTTGGAAGTCACATTGATCGAGAAGGGGATACGAGCAAAGAAATTAGAATCAGACTGGCTAAGGCAGCAATGTCTTTCAGAAGCCTTGAAAAGTTGTGGAAATCAAAACTCATTAGCACAAACACAAAACTTAGGCTATTCAAATCAAATGTACTATCAACCCTTACGTATGCGTGTGAAAGCTGGAAAACAACAAGAGATATAGAAACAAAGTTGAACGCATTCGAAAATAAATGTCTAAGGAAAATACTTGATATAGAATGGAACGAATTCAAAACAAACGAGGAAATTAGAGAAATCGCCAATCAACCACTAATATCTTCAGTAATAAAGAAAAGACGATGGTCATACGTTGGACATGTGATGAGAAGAGATAATAATCGAATAGCAAAGCAAGCCCTCATATGGGAAACAACAGGTAAAAGAAAAAGAGGAAGACCCAGGGAGACACTGAGAAGAACATTGATGAGAGAGGCAAGAGCAGCAGGAATCGGCTCCCTCAATGAGATAGAACTGCTTGCACAGAACAGAGACAGATGGCGAGATTTGATAAAATATCTTTAAAAGAAAACTGCTAGAACAAAAATTCATATAGGAGAAGGTGTATCTTGGTCTACGCCCTATGGGCCGGTTACGGCTCGAAAGGTCAATAGATAGATATACTCAAATGTCTGCAATTTACTGATTTTTTTGATTTTTTGCATCCATTTTTCTTTCCAATGCTACATAATATGTACCATATTTATCTAAATTATATTTTGAAGTAGTAAAGTGAAATGTTTCAATAAATGAAATTTAATTTGGTATAAATTTGAAAGAGCGCAGACAACCCCCCCCCCCCCCCCCCCCCCCAACCCAAATACAGTTCAATACTTGTATTTGACATGTTTGACAACTTTTATGTTTTTTCTGTTATTATTTTTATCAGTACTGTTTTTTGTTTTTTTTTTAAAAAAAGAACATGTTAGTAGCATAGCAGATTTGTGTTTTAGTGGCCATGGTTCATTTCCATTTTAGTCATCTCCCCATTTACCCGGGTGTTTTTCTTATTAATGAGTGTTTGATGCATTTGTTTGGGAATGTAATATCAGTGGGGAAATAACACTTACTTTGGTATGTAATATTAGTGGGGAAATAACGCTTACTTTGGAATGTAATATTAGTTGGGAAATAACACTTACTTTGGTATGTAATATTAGTGGGGAAATAACACTTACTTTGGTATGTAATATCAGTGGGGAAATAACACTTACTTTGGTATGTAATATTAGTGGGGAAATAACGCTTACTTTGGAATGTAATATTAGTTGGGAAATAACACTTACTTTGGTATGTAATATTAGTGGGGAAATAACACTTACTTTGGTATGTAATATCAGTGGGGAAATAACACTTACTTTGGAATGTAATATCAGTGGGGAAATAGCGCTTACTTTGGAATGTAATATTAGTGGGGAAATAACACTTACTTTGGTATGTAATATCAGTGGGGAAATAACACTTACTTTGGTATGTAATATTAGTGGGGAAATAACACTTACTTTGGTATGTAATATCAGTGGGGAAATAACACTTACTTTGGTATGTAATATCAGTGGGGAAATAACACTTACTTTGGTATGTAATATTAGTGGGGAAATAACACTTACTTTGGAGTGTAATATCAGTGGGAAAATAACACTTACTTTGGAATGTAACATCAGTGGGGAAATAACACTTACTTTGGAATGTAATATCAGTGGGAAAATAACACTTACTTTGGAATGTATTATCAGTGGGGAAATAACACTTACTTTTTCACCTCTGAATTCAATGACAAAGTACTGCATCCGGGTAGCAGGTGGCCGAAACGATAACTTGTCAGGCTCCAAACCAGGAGCATGTGGGGTCTAATCCTGGCAGTGTTGATAGTTTTCCTGTCGGGGTAAATAAAAAAAACTCCGACCCAGACACCTCACTGCGACTGCACTGGACATGCATCCTTTATTCTCCAGTCCTATAAGTCCCCCAGCAAACCCTGGTATAAAGGTAGTTTTTAGTATGACATAAGTGTCATTTAAAGTGACTTTTATTTGTTAACTTTTCAGTTCAGTTATTGGCATTTGTATGTCATGTCAATTCAATTCCTGCAGGACCCCTTTTTTTCTCGTACTGCAAACAATGTATCATACAATTATGTTGTTGTAATTCATTAAGTTTTCTGTGCCATCTTTTGTTGGTAGTTGTTTTTCTATGTCTTCATTTTCCCCTATCTCAAGAGTTTGGGCAAGGTTTTATTGAAACCTTGGAATTTATTTGTAAATTTGGATTGTGTGATTTATTTATAACCAGGTGTATTGCGTGAATTATTTATGATTTTAGGTTTATTGAGTGAATTATTTATGATTTTAGGTTTATTGTGTGAATTATTTATGATTTTATGTTTATTGAGTGAATTATTTATGATTTTATGTTTATTGAGTGAATTATTTATGATTTTATGTTTATTGAGTGAATTATGATTTTATGTTTATTGAGTGAATTATTTATGATTTTATTGAGTGAATTATTTTATGATTTTATGTTTATTGAGTGAATTATTTATGATTTTATGTTTATTGAGTGAATTATTTATGATTTTATGTTTATTGAGTGAATTATTTATGATTTTATGTTTATTGAGTGAATTATTTATGAAATTATGTTTATTGAGTGAATTATTTATGATTTTATGTTTATTGAGTGAATTATTTATAACTTTATGTTCAGTGAATATGACTTTAGGTTTGTTGAGTGAATTATTTATGATTTTAAGTTTATTGTGTGGTATATCTGTAACTTTTGGTTGACTGTGTGATTATTTGAAATATTTGATCAAAATCTTGTGTATTTTTGTACATATTTCTTTCGTTATTGTCATGTGAATATTATTTCAACAAAAGCTATGTTCAGTTTGCATGCTGTTTATTTATATGTTGTTGATTATTTTTATGTTGTAATTTTGATGTCCCTTTTAGTTACTGTGTTTTTAGGTCATGACTTTTATTTCCCTGTTGTGAATGTTGTTCCTGCTTAGATATTAATTTCAGTGCAATCTGTGGGTGAAATAGTTTACAATTTTTATTTTGTTTTTCTTATCTGGAATAACTTCATCTTGTCTTTTACATTCTGTGTTGTTTTAACATATTCCTTATCAAGATGTTTGATAAACTGTGGCTCAGCTGTTTTTCATAGTTTAACCAAAAAAATTGTTAATAACCTCGAGAAAACGAGTGAAAATTGATCTAAACACACATGGTCTGTTCTGACGATTTACTCAGGAAAGTCGAAATGGGGTTAAATAAAAGAAAGACAAGGTTTTATTGAAAATAATTACGGAAACATCATTAAATTCAAAGCCACAAAAACGGGCCCTGGATTTCTTACATCGAAAACTAGAGCCGCATTTTTTGGATCTTGGTACGGAATGTGTTAAATAATGCTGTCCTCATACCACCACAATGTGTAATCATACATATGTTAATATGTTACAAATGCTAGTTTTCTTGATGCTGAGTAAATAAATTACTCATATTAATTTTGCTCTTTTACATTGCTGAATTGCATGATTTATTACTCCTTTTTACACTGACTATATATTGTTAATTTATTCATGAAATATTCTGATCAACTTGTTACTTTTTACTATCTGAGGGGCAAATATCAGTGGGCATTTTTTTAAATTTTGGGTATGAGTAACAGTGTGTGTCAGGGACGTATTGTCTGATTTGGATTTTCATTGAGAATGAATTAATCATTCATTGACTGTTCATCTAGTTTTCTTTTTCTTTCTGCATCTTGACTGGTGGTCGTAAAGGGTAGTTATCATCACCATCATCATCATGTACCCTGCCGGTTGGCGTAGGCGATCATGTCCCTCCATAATCTTCTATCTACAGTGCATCGTAAAAGGGTAGTTAAGCTACACAAAAAGAGAATCTCGTCGTGTTCCATGGAGTAAATCAGAATATATTGTTAGCGCCGCTTATATTTCTTTTAGCATTTTTGTGTTTGTGTGGCCTTCTCTCTTCTTAGTGCTCACCTGTTATGTGGACATGGATGCATTGTGTGGCCTTCTCTCTTCTTAGTGCTCACCTGTTATGTGGACATGGATGCATTGTGTGGCCTTCTCTCTTCTTAGTGCTCACCTGTTATGTGGACATGGATGCATTGTGTGGCCTTCTCTCTTCTTAGTGCTCACCTGTTATGTGGACATGGATGCATTGTGTGGCCTTCTCTCTTCTTAGTGCTCACCTGTTATGTGGACATGGATGCATTGTGTGGCCTTCTCTCTTCTTAGTGCTCACCTGTTATGTGGACATGGATGCATTGTGTGGCCTTCTCTCTTCTTAGTGCTCACCTGTTATGTGGACATGGATGCATTGTGTGGCCTTCTCTCTTCTTAGTGCTCACCTGTTATGTGGACATGGATGCATTGTGTGGCCTTCTCTCTTCTTAGTGCTCACCTGTTATGTGGACATGGATGCATTGTGTGGCCTTCTCTCTTCTTAGTGCTCACCTGTTATGTGGACATGGGTACATTGTGTGGCCTTCTCTCTTCTAATTCTCACCTGTTATGTGGACGTGGATGCATTGTGTGGCTAGTTTGCAGCAAAACCACAATATCTGAACCCTTTGACATTGCACATCCATCTTTGGCATAATTTTTTTTTTTTTTAAATCTAAAATTCTGATTGGCTGTTTCAAAGGATAGCTAGCTACACATGAGGAAGAGTAGAAGGAATCTCGTCTTTTGCTATGTAGTATATCAGATTATGGAACCTCTGTGGCTGAGTGGTTAGTGTGCTCACTTCCTGACCAGAAGGGTCTGGCTTCAATCCCCAGCAGTGGCGGTTGTTTTTTCCAGACTGACAATGCTCCGAGGTTCACCCAGCCTCTAAAAATGGGTACCAGAGATTTTTTCTGGAAAGTAATGTCCATGTTAAGTAATCTCCAGACCAGTGTGGGGGGAGATAACTCATGAGTGACCTATGCTCTGACTAGAGTTCAGAGGATTAAGAAGAATGTAGTCAGCACAACATCAGTGCTGTATCTTTTTCCCCAGAAAAATCCAGATCTCATTCTGATTTAAGACTGGGCAGACCAGAAACTATAAATAGCCACAACCGAGCAAAAAAATTTTAAATAGTTACATTTCTGTTGTCTTTCACATTCTTTCGATCTTTTTTCTACTAGAGGGATATTAGACTATCAAGTGACGTTTGAAATAATTTTTGTCAGAATTGGTACACCCATACTTTGATAACAATGATTCCATTTGTGAGAACGTGGTTCGGCACAGTGAGACCAAGTGCCTTCGAAAAGCCCAATTACTTGAGCCAAACCCCAAAAAAAAGCAATGGTATCTAAAGAAGCAAGCAGTGGGGTGTAACATAACACTCCTACAAAGTAACAACTTTACACACACAAAATGAAACAAAGCATTTTACTGTAGAACATGTAGTTTAGTTTATCATCATTTTAGGGACCTCAGCAAAAACAAACACGTAGTTTAGTTTATCATCATTTTAGGGACCTCAGCAAAAACAAACATGTAGTTTAGTTTATCATCATTTTAGGGACCTCAGCAAAAACAAACACGTAGTATAGTTTATCATCATTTTAGGGACCTCAGCAAAAACAAACACGTAGTTTAGTTTATCATCATTTTAGGGACCTCAGCAAAAACAAACACGTAGTTTAGTTTATCATCATTTTAGGGACCTCAGCAAAAACAAACACGTAGTTTAGTTTATCATCATTTTAGGGACCTCAGCAAAAACAAACACGTAGTTTAGTTTATCATCATTTTAGGGACCTCAGCAAAAACAAACACGTAGTTTAGTTTATCATCATTTTAGGGACCTCAGCAAAAACAACCTAACTGGGCTACCGATGTTCGGACAACCAGTGTTCGATTCCTGCTGGAAGCAGTGTGAGTTGTACTCATGGTTGGAAAAAAAAATACCCCCACAGTCGACCCAGCCGTTAGCAGAAATGGGTACCAGGGTAATACTCTGGGAAGGTGAGGAATGCCGCCTCGGATCATGATTTTCAATGTTAAAGCGACACTATCTAGAAGTCTCCGAACACTTCTGGATAGGCAGCTGAGCACATATGGATGAAAACTCAAGTGTCATACTTTACCTTTATCTTCATCTTCATTTTGTTGTCCATTTCTGTGGATGAAAACTTGTCTCATACTTTACCTTTACCTTTATATTCATTTTGTTGTCCATTTCTGTGGATGAAAACTCATCTCATAATTTACCTTTATCTTTATCTTCATCTTCATTTTGTTGTCCATTTCTGTGGATGAAAACTCATCTCATACTTTACCTTTATCTTTATCTTCATCTTCATTTTGTTGTCCATTTCTGTGGATGAAAACTCGTCTCATATTTTACCTTTATCTACATCTTTACCTTCATTTTGTTGTCCATTTCTGTGGATGAAAACTCAAATCTCATACTTTACCTTCATTTTGTTGTTCATTTCTGTGGATGAAAACTCAAATCTCATACTTTACCTTCATTTTGTTGTCCATTTCTGTGGATGAAAACTCAAATCTCATACTTTACCTTCATTTTGTTGTCCATTTCTGTGGATGAAAACTCAAATCTCATACTTTACCTTCATTTTGTTGTCCATTTCTGTGGATGAAAACTCAAATCTCATACTTTACCTTCATTTTGTTGTCCATTTCTGTGGATGAAAACTCAAATCTCATACTTTACCTTCATTTTGTTGTCCATTTCTGTGTTTGTGTTTTCTGAAGAAGGCTGCATGTAGACCATAGCGCCATGATTTTGCCTTGTTCCTTGTTTAGTAAAGCTGTCACCACCATACTTTATATGAGTGTACGTTACACCCGACCCCTTGCTACCAGCTTTACCACAGCACTGCAAACATTTGCCTACTCCCTGCAGATGAAGAAACACATATTGCTATGATCTCTTCGAAAATGGATTATTTCAACAAACTTTGTTTATGCTTCATTTTTTTCCCCCCTCGTTTCTTTGTATATCATGTTGGCCTATATCTACCTACACACTTGCCAATTACCAGCCAAGAAATGTGACTGTTTTTTATTTAAGCAAACCTTGTATATATTTATCTCATTTATTGTGTATATTCTTAATTACGCTGAAGGCTGAAAGGTTTCATGTGCAGACATTTGCAGTGTTTCATTATTTTTTTCATATAAAAATTCATTTTTTGGTTGATTACTTTATTTAAGTGTGTGTTATCGGGGCCTCATTATGAGGGAAGTAAAGAATAGTGACACTGTGACCTTCTAGGCATGTCGTAAGAGGCGACTAAGGAGGTTGATCGATGGCTTGACAAGCTGTCATTGTAAAAAGTATTGTTATGGAAACAGCACCATATATTTTAGAGCAGTGATCACTGCAATATGTGCCACTTTGGCACGCAAAGTTGCTGTTTTTTATATTGTGGTTCTGCCCTATGTGCTGTCTTCGGCTCGAAAGAACAATAGATAGATATATTTTATATAACAATTTTTTCAGTTTCATTTTTTACGTCAATTTATCTTATTAGATTTGGTTCGATTATCCTTCTTTTTATGGAATTAGATTTAGCAATAGTGAGGACGATTTATAGAATTGTAAAAAAAAAAATAAATAAACACCTATTTGTGCTTCTGCAGTGTAGTTACACTGTTTCAGTTTCCGATTTCGATCCAAGATGGAGTTTTGTTTTTCCTCCTGCTTGACACAGTGAATGAATGTCATATTGTAAAAACACCTTTGTTAATGAAACGTAGACCTGATACAAGAAAAGACGATGGACATACGATGAGAAGAGATAATAACTGAATTACAAAGCAATCCCTCATGTGGGAAACAACAGGTAGGAGGAAAAAAATGCTGACCCAGAGAGACACTGTGAAGAACATTGATCAGAAAGGCAAAAGAAGCAGGAATCAGCTCCCTCAATGAGATTGACATCCTTGCACAGAACAAGGACAAATGGTGGTATTTGCTAAATTTCTTTTGCAAGGATTGAGACTACTAGAAAAAATTTAGGAAATGAGAAAGAGTATCTTATGCTATGCTCTATGGACCAGCCACAGCTCAAAAGGTCAATAGATAAATAGATATCACCCTAACACTGTTCCTTGTAGATGCCTGGTCTATAAGACCTGCTCATATATATCAAAGGTAAAGGTAAAGTACGAGACTTGAACCGGCGTCTTAGCACGCGAGTTTACACCCATACGTGCTCGGCCGCCTATCCAGAAATGTTCGGATATTTCTGTATAGTGTAGCCTCAAGCATCGAAACTCAGATTCGAAGCGACATTCCTCACCTTCCCAGGATAATACCCTGGTACCCATTTCTGCCAGCAGCTGGGTCGACCGTGAGGGTTTTTTTTTTTTCAACCACGAGTACAATTCACACTGCTCCCAGTGGGAATCGAACACGGGTTGTCCGAACGTCGGTTTTCCCAACTAGGCTACAGAGCCCCCATCATCATATATATCAATAGATAGATAAATATAGTGTAGTTACAAGGTACTACAAATACCTGATAAAGGCTTTTGCCAAAGCATTGTAGTTTTTCTTGTCTTTCTATTAGCCTAACTGCTCGTGCTGAAGTCAGATGTGTTGGGCCGAAAGGCGCAAATATAAGTTTATACTGCAAACCACAACACAACGCAGACGCGTCCACCTAACGTCCTTTTAAGGGCAGATGACGAAGCGGAATTCTACAGTCTACGAATACTCTAGAATATTTTAGTCATCGGGCGAACGCAACCAACCAGCCTAACTGCTCAACACCATTTTATATTTTATTTTATTTGTTCTCTGCAACTATACATGCGGCCCCACATAGTATTTGATATTTATTATATTGGGGGCCTCGGTAGCCTAGTTGGGAAAACCACCCGACTGGGCTACCGATGTTCGGGCAACCCGTGTTTGATTCCCGCTGGGAGCAGTGTGAATTGTTCTCGTGGTTGGAAAAAAAAAAAAATACCCCACGGTCGACCCACCGTTTGGCAGAAATTGGTACCATGGTACATGTATTACCCTGGGAAGGTGAGGAATATCACTTCGCATCTGAGTTTGGATGCTTGAGGCGACACAATACAGAAATATCCAAACATTTCTGGATAGGTGGCTGAGCACATATGGGTGGAAAACTCGCGTGCTAAGACGCCGGTTCAAGTCTCGTACTTTACCTTTACCTTTATTACATTTGATATCTGTGCTCATCTCTGCATAGTTAAAGGTGTCGTTTTGTGATAGGAGCTGGCTCTCTACTTTGGATTCAGAAGCAGCTTGACACTTTTCAGTAAGCTGGCAAATGAATGGGTACCTAGCTCCAGCATTCCTGTATGGTGCAGAAACATTTACAGTACATAAGAGAACAGAGCAGAAAAATAGTTCTGGGCACGTGCCATGAATTATCCACTTACCCACATAGTTCCAGTCATTGCCCATGAATTAGTCACCTTTACTCAATTAATTCCTGCCACATCCCATGAATTAGTTCCAGCCATCTCCCATGAACTAGTCACCTTTACTCAATTAGTTCCTGCCATCTCCCATGAGTTAGTCACCTTTACTCACTTAGTTCCTGCCATCTCCCATGAACTAGTCACCTTTACTCAATTAGTTCCTGCTACCTCCCATGAATTAGTCACCTTTACTCACTTAGTTCCTGCCATCTCCCATGAACTAGTCACCTTTACTCAATTAGTTCCAGCTATCTCAATTGAATTATCCACCTTACGTTGTTCCAGATACATCTCATGCATCACCTAGCCACAACTCTTGAGTATTATATCAGCTCTGAAGCACATAATAAACAACTATGTTAGATTTTGACTTTATGTGGACATTCTATCTTCAATGGAATATTAGATCAGTCTAAAATATCTTATCTTAATGTTATAAGTATTTTGTTATCAATTACCATCATCAGAGTATTACATCTATCTATTATATCTATCCACTTTCTTCCCATCTTGTTTCTGATATGCCTAAAATATCTATGTTTAATCGCTCTGCTTCTACCATATGATTTTAAAATTTTCCTTCTTGGTATAAGGCCCTAACATTCCATGTAGTTATTTTTGGCTCGTTCTCATGACAAGAGTTAGAATTTCTCTCCATGGCTTTCTTTAGAATGTTACGTGATGAGGCTCCAATCTCTTTCACGGTGGGGTCTGCTATATGCTTTAAACAAACGATGAAGTTTTAAAACAACCAAAAATGAAAAGAGAACTACTAAACGCAATTAGAACAAGACAATTGAAATTTTTGGGGCATGTTAAAAGACGCAACAGCCTAATAAAAGTAATCTGCCAATATTGGATAGACAGTTTCAACCTCAGAATGAACAAGATGTATTTGTGGTGCCCGACCTCATCTCCTTTTTTCTGCCTCTTTTGTCTTCTGAATTTGATATCAACGCTGCCTCGAATGGTGTTACTGTGCAGTTTTTTAAATTGTTGTTCTCAATGTGCTTTTATCTGCAGCCAGATCTCCCAGTTTCTTTCACTGATAGAGAATTCCCTCAAGAAAGCCCTGCAAACATTCTTATATCCCAGCACTGATCTACCCTTTGGTCTCTTTCCGTACCTAAATTCGCCATACAGTATTTACCATTCTTCTGACATGACCCATCCACCTTAGTCTCTGTCTTCTAAGTGTTGCCATGGTAACTACTAAAGGAATGGATAGTCCTTTTCATTAGCCGTCCTTAAAAGAACATTAAGTGGACGTAGATACGTAGTGTTGTAGTTATCTGCACCTTTGGCCCAACACATCCGACTTCAGCACAGCATTTTTGAGTTACAGAGAAGCCTTCTTTGTGCTGTTGTACAGTTCTTTCATATTCATTTTATTTGCTGCTTCCTCTGCCTCTTTAGCTAGTTCATTTATATAGTTCCTTTTATCCCCTTTAATGCATCTTCTCACTTCTTTGCACAACAGGCCCTTTTTTGGAATCCCCGGGGGAATAGACAAAGAGGAAGACCAAGAAATTCTTGGAGAAGACAGACAGAAGCAGAGATGAAGATGATGGGGAAGACATGGAATGATCTCAAAAGAATGGCAAGAAACAGAATGACTTGGAAAGTGTTTTTCTGAAGACCTATGCTCCACAGGGAGCTGAAAGTGTTTTGAAGACCTATGCTCCACAGGGAGCTGAAAGTGTTTGTTGAAGACCTATGCTCCACAGGGAGCTGAAAGTGTTTGTTGAAGACCTATGCTCCACAGTGAGCTGAAAGTGTTTGTTGAAGACCTATGCTCCACAGGGAGCTGAAAGTGATTGTTGAAGACCTATGTTCCACAGGGAGCTGAAAGTGTTTGTTGAAGACCAATGCTCCACGGGGAGCTGAAAGTGTTTGTTGAAGACCTATGCTTCACAGGCAGCTGAAAGTGTTTGTTGAAGACATATGCTCCACAGGGAGCTGAAAGTGTTTGTTGGAGACCTATGATCCACAGGGAGCTGAAAGTGTTTGTTGAAGACCTATGCTCCACAGGCAACTGAAAGTGTTTGTTGAAGACCTATGCTCCACTGGGAGCTGAAAGGTAGAAGAAGAAGAAGAGAAGAGAAGCCTTCTGTCTTTGATCCTTACATGAATGGCCAGGCAGACTGGTTCAGTCTTTAGAAACGATGTTTGATCTACCTGTTTCAATTTTCTTGTTGATTCCACAAAGGCACTCTTATCACACTGTCATACATTCACCATGACCTTTAGTATTTCCATAAGTTTTAAAAAAAATGTTCAAGTATTTTCATCTGAAACAATTGTGTGTGAATAAATTATTAATGCTGATTTAGATACAAGCTAGGTCGTTGTTCTTGAAAGAGTTCATATTTAAGAATAGTGACACTGTGACCTTCCAGGCATGTCGTAAGAGGCGACTAAGGAGGTTGATCGATGGCTTGACAAGCTGTCATTGTAAAAAAGTATTGTTATGGAAACAGCCATAGATTTTAGAAGCAGTGATCTCTGCAATATGTGCCATTTTGGCACGCAAGGTTTCTGTTTTTGAGATTGTGGTTCTGCCCTATGTGCCGTCTTAGGCTCGAAAGGACAATAGATAGATAGATAGAATTATATTTTGTTGCTATCTAAAATGCTAATATTTATATTTGTTCTTTAAACAGTTTGTATGAATATTTTGTTGTTCTTTGTACTGTCCATACTTATTATATTTTGTTGTTCTTTGTACTATCCATACTTATATTTTGTTGCTTCTTAAACTGTTCATTTTTATATTTTGCTGTTCTTTAAATTATTTATACTTGAAATCCCAAGTTATTGAAACTATTTGTACTTACAGTTATAAGATTATAATTATCATCAAGTACCGGGCCTGCTGGTGTATGTGATCATGTCTCTCCACAACTTTCGATCTCGACAGTTATTTATCATTTCTGTTGTTGACCTTCTGGCAAGCCATTCTCTTAAGTTGTCTGGTATTTTTTCTCTCTGCTTCCCTCTATCTCTTCGTCCCTCAATTTCTCCAGCTGTTACAATATATTCCAAATGTTCTCATCTCATTACATGGCCAAAAAAATTATGATTGTTTCTTCCTAATATTGAAAATTAGCTCTATTTTTGCTTTGACTTCTTTCAGAACATTTTCATTACTCATCTTAGCTGTCCATGGTATTCTCAACATTCTTCTGTAAAACCACATTTCTACAGACTCCAGTGATTTTCTTGTCTGTTGTCCTATTGTCCATGATTCACATCCATATGTTAAGACTGGCTCTACATAACATTTAAGAACTCTTTTTCTTGTTTCTATTGTCAAAAATGGATTACATAGTATTTTCCTCATTTTTTGGAAAGCTGCTTTTGCCTGAGCCATTCTGCATCTCACCTCTTTTGTACATCTTCCGTCTGAGGTTAACAAAGTTCCCAAATATTTAAATTCATTTCATCATCATCATTGAGTGCCGTCTCCGCAATGAAGGTTGGCTACCATGGAGCGCCATTTTGCTCTATCTCTTGCTTTGATGGTGCAGGTT